>JACEFZ010028132.1:212500-225000 GCA_014155875.1 Cepaea nemoralis
CGCACCCAATTTATGAAGATATTAAGAAGTAGTCAAGAACAATCACATTTACCTCCCTTGCAAACGTAAAAACTTTTACAAAAGTTTTTCAAAAACACATCTTATGATTTATAAAGCTACATCTCTGTTCGTTATAAATTAAGATGATCCAAAATTTCTTCTATATACTCAATATTTGTACTGCCATCCACACCCCTGCCCATATTTCACCTATCTCACGTCCAACCATGAAACCAATAACAATGTTCATATTCCATGAACATTTTAAATTAATTAACGCTGTTTATCACAGCTCCTATATTTTACCCCCTCAGATCCCATGACAATCATCTTTGTTTATATATGTATCTAACCCTATACCAAACCATATGCACAGCCATTCACAGCCCCCTTAATATCTACTCTCCATCAACCAACCTCTTATATTTGTTTAACTATCACAGCCTCTTTAGACGTTAATCACGTGTATAATATGGCATCCAATCCATATACCTTTAATCCACGCTGACTTAATGCAGCTCCTATTTTAACTCCCCAGAACCCTCTTATTTGTGTAGGAACCCCGTCACTTAAGTATGGCATATGTTTCCAACACTATATGATTAACTTCCCTATTCTACCACACCAATGCTGATTAGCACAGCAGTCTTCCTACCAGCACAAGGTACTCATATTTACCTTTAAGTCATTACTCATAAGGAGAATGTGTCTCTCTTCTAGTCCTCAGTAGTTTATTAACTATTTTCTGAACGAAGGGTTTTAAATAAAGCCCCCTGTATTGCCTTTATTCTAGACACAACCAACTAAACTTAAACTTAAACAATTTTCAACATATTTATAAACAAGGTAATTACTATTCAACACACAAGACAATTTAACTTAAATCATGAGTCAAGCAAAATAAAATCACAACAGGATATCATACCCCCCCCCCCCCCCAAGTTTTTTTAATATCGATTTTCTTTCCCCTCATATCAAATAAAGGTAATCAACTCATTCAAAGAAAAACATATTTCAAAAACATAATATGACATACATCCTATCCATTGTTAGTCACTTTTACGGACTAACAATAACTTATTTATCTATTAAGAAAACTCAACAAGTCAAATCATAAAATCAATTGGTAATAAAACTACAATAAAAATACACCACACTCGAATTTACATCTATATTACCTATCTTAATACCTAAATATATAGTGTCATGTCTACTCCTCCAGACAACTCATTATAAGTATCAATCAAACCTTTTTCCATAACACACGTGTAACACACAGCTAGCGTATTTCATCAACTATCACTTTCTTCTTTAAATCACAAAATTTACATCCTGCTATCTGCAGCATTTTCTATCAATTTATCTACCATGTTTCCATTTCCTCAGTAACTCCAGATTTCTCTGAATAAGTGATATCTCCACATCAATGTCTTCCTCCTCTCGTAAAGAAATATTTTCCTCCATGCTACTATCTCTATTAGATTCTGACTTTTCATCCATTCCTTCTTCTTCATCTGTATGTCTATTGCTAGCAGCCGCTAATTTTTTCCTTTCTATATCCAATCTAATTTGTCTATCATAGTTTCTTAACGACCTTTCTAGTAGTGGCATGTCATCGCCGCTTGATGAATGTTCTCTAATTTTTCTCTGTCTTTTCACCTTCTTTTTCTCTCTGTCTCTCTATTCTCCTTTTCGCTGCTTGTCTAGTATTTTTAAATGGAGCGTTTACCTCTTCTTCCATAGATTCCACACTATCATAATAACCCTCATACGTATTTTTCTCTTCTTTTATCAACGTTTTCGGTATTGTCTGTTCATGAGTATCATCATAAACTGGTGTTCTTATTAGTTGACTTTGTACCGGATCTTTTCTAAAATCTGGGGGTATTGTAGCTCTTCTGACGATTTGTCCATCTGAGTATAAGTCGTCTGAATAATAATTATTATTATAATTATTGTTTCCCTTATCATCATTATCTCTTCTTAAGTGTTCTACGTGTGCCCTCGCTACATGTCCTGTGATTTGGTTCTTTATACTGTATGATACAGTACCTAACCTTTCTAAAATATAATAACCTGGAATCCAATGAGCATCAAATTTGGAGTTCCTTCTATGCTTCTTATAATAAACTCTATCACCTACTTTGAATTCCTGTAATTGTGTATTTTCGTTTCTGTACCTTTTTTGTCTTTCTCTAGCTTTAATTATATTGTTCTTTAACCTTACATGCGCTTTGTGCATTTCTTGTATAATAACTTCCTGAAAATCTTCCCCCATATATTTAAGTCTTGGTTTTAACAGATTGTCAATAGGTAGTATAGGTTCTCTCCCGTGCAATAAATAAAATGGTGAAAACCCTGTGCTCTCATTTTGATTTGTGCGTATTGCGCTTAGTGCAGGTCCCAGGAATAGGTCCCAGTCTTTTTCATGTTCATCGACAATCTTTGCTATAATGTTATACAATGTTCTATGTTGTCTTTCGTTTTTAGCATTTGAAGAAGGTCTATAATACGAGGTCTTTATATGGTTTATATTCAAATCTTGTAATAACTTCTCAAATTTCTTGTTCACAAACTCTTTACCGTTATCTGTGAGTACGATCTGTGGGCAACTAAATCTTGGTATGAACTCCTGTAAAAAAATATTAATGATGGTATCTGCTGTTTTATCTGGAATTGCATAAATTTCTGGCCATAAACTATAGCAATCTACAATATGTAGTAGATATAAATTCCCCGATAGTGTTCTAGGATGAGGACCTGATATATCTAAGCTCACTTTCTGCATTGGAAATTGTGGAATATCAGTATCTTGTAAGGGACATTTGATTGTTTTCATATTTCTTAATCTACATTTTTCACACGTATCGACGTATTTACAAGCAGTTTTAAATAAGTTCGGCCAATAATATTTATTCGTGAGTGCTTTCACTAACTTATCACGACCAAGATGACCATTTTCATCATGATATGCTTTTAAAATTTCACTTTCCAAATGTTTTGGAATATATTTCCTTAACTGTTCGTTTCTTTCATTCACGTAATATAACTGACCGTCATCCTGCAAAACTAAATAATTCTTCTTATACTTGTTCTCACCCGTTTCTTTTAATTTCTGTTTTAATTCTAGAACTTTTGGATCTAATTCTTGTTCTTCTTTCATATTAAATTGCATTAAATGTGGGTCTTCTGCTCTAGGTTCTGATTCTTGATCCGACGGTAAACTCTCAAAATCTTCTCTATTTATTATGGCAGAATCTAATATATTTACTTGCCAGTTTCGGTCGTCTATTTCCGGTTCGCCTTCGTCTTCCGTGTTTCCTGATGTCTGTGGATACGGGATTCTGGACAATAAATCTGCACATGTATTGTTCCTACCTGGTACATACTCTATTCTAGTATCGTATCCCTGCAGATTCAACGCCCATGTCTGTATTTTTCTGTTCTGCACTGGAGCTTCTAATAAAGATTTTAAAGGCATGTGGTCAGTTCTAATAATGAAATTTGCGTTATGTAGATAATAATTAAGTTTCTGAAGAGCATAGTGGATAGCGTAAGCCTCCTTCTCAATAGTCGACCATTTACGCTGAGATTTGCTAAGTTTATGTGACAAAAAATATATTGGTCTTTCATTTTTAACTCCTGGTATCCCAGATTCTTTTCCTTCATATGGTTGAACCAAACATGCTCCTATAGCAGTACCTGACGCATCTGTATAGCTGTTTATTCAAATCTGGATGTGTCAATAGTGGCACTACTGTTAAGCTATTTTTTAAAAACTCAAACGCTTTTTGACATTCATCATCCCACTTAAATCTAGCGTATTTGCCAGTCAGGTTAGTAATAGGCTCTGCTATTTTTGAGAAACTTGGAATAAAACGACGATAATACCCACATGTACCGATAAACGCACGAACTTCTTTTACGTTAGTTGGAGGAGGTAGTTCTCTAATAACCTTTACCTTATCCTGATCTGGTTTAATTCCGTCTCTATTAATAATGTACCCCAAATACTTTGTTTCTGTTTTTAGAAATTCACATTTACTAAGTTTCAATTTAACATCATGTATTCTTAATCTATCAAATACTAATTTTACATGTTTCAGGTGATCTTGTATATCTCCTGCTGTGTAGATCAAAATGTCATCTATGTATGCCAATGCAAACTTTTGCATGCCCTCTAATACCTGATTTATTAACAACATATAGTGAGAAGGCGCCGTACGTACTCCAAATGGCATTCGTAAAAATTCGTAAGAACCTGCGTGTGTGCAAAAAGCACTCTTCTTTTGGGCATCTGGGGACATAGGTATACACCAAAATCCTGACCTTGCATCTAATGTAGTGAAGAAGGTAGACCCATTAAGTAAGCCTAAAATATCGTCGATCACTGGCAATGGGTACGCTACATTCTTAGTGATTTTGTTCAACGCCCGATAATCGCAACAAAATCGATGTGAACCATCAGCCTTGGTCACGATGACGATCGGAGATGACCATTCCGACTTTGATCTTGTTATTATTCCTGCTTTCAGCATGTCTTCTATTGCTTTTTCGACAATTTCCCTATTCCTTAAAGGTGTTCTATACGGTTTTAAACTAATTGGTGGATGATCTCCAGTATCTATTTCCATCGTAACTGTTTTTGTTTTTCCCAATTCTAAGTCATTAATTGCAAAAACGTCTTGATTCTCTTTTATAAGTCGTTCTAATATTTCCTTATTTTCTGGTGGAGTTTTTAACTGTGCTAATAATTCTTGTTCTCTTGTTATTTTGTCTACTGAATGTATTTGAGATGTATGTCTTCTGAATGGATGGATCAATTCATCATTCTGCACGTTCCATTTTCTTTCGCGTCTATGTCTGTTATTAATTCTTTCCCTGGGAGTTTCTGAATAATTTATTCTCGGCATTTCTACTCTATCTGTTGCCAATATGCTATTACTATCATGTTCGACTTTGGCTATTACACATCCTCTGTACAATTTAATTTCTCTACCTGTGTTGTTAATAATCATTATTGGAAAAGTTAAGTTTTTATCTAATGTCATTATCCCCTCTGGAACCTCTAACCCAGGCTCATCAATCACCTCCCTTTGTAGTTCAGTTATTCTAACTGTATGTCCTACCAAATAATATGGATTTCTTTTCACTTTCGCCTGTATCAGATTAACCGTTTGTGGTTTTAAAGTCGTAGACATTTTAACTCTAACCAGTGCTGATATGTGCATGTCCTCTTTTAAATCTACATACACATCCTTGAATTTTAATTTGTGCAGATCAAAAAAAAGTCTTACACCGTTTTTTATTAAGAAATCTCTACCTATAATTACGTTCCTATTTAACTCCTTCACTACATGAAAAAGATGTCTTACGTTGATCCCTCCTAATTTGAGATTTATTATTGTTTGCCCAACTACTTGTAAATTTTGTCCTGTAACAGAGTGAAGATTATTATGACTCCTGAATATTTTGCAATTTCTCATTATTTTGTATAGAAAACTTTCTTTGATTACACTAACCTGAGCTCCCGAATCAATTAATGTACGAATTCTATACTTGCCTATCTCTATTATGCATGAACTGGGGTCCGTTTTATTTACTAAAAAAATTTTTATTTCACCCAGTTGAGAGCACTTTCTACTCGTCCTCCTATACTTGTCATTAAAATATTCTTTAAATCTTGGGACCTTATTATCTTCCCTCCTACCGCAGGTCCTATTCAATAGGTCGGACGCCGATTTTCCTGCGTTCTTGGCCTTGTAAAGCTTCTGTGTCTGTCTTCAAAATTCCTATTTGACCTGTTATTGATATTTCTATTTTGTATATTCGGCTGAGCACGCCTGTTATCACAAAACCTAAGAACGTGTCCGCGTTGGCCACAACCCCAACAGACTATATTTGTATTACCCACTGTTTCTCTTATAGGATTTCTCATTTGTCTTCTTCTTTCATAATCATTTTCATTGCCTTCCTGCAACATCTGTATTCCTCTTTCTCTATTCCATCTGAACCTTGTTTGTCCTATTTCCATGGGCTCTTCAATCCTGTCTTCTCGACCAGTTCCTATTTCTCGTCCTACCCTCAATCTAAATCTTCTTCTCAAATTCTCCTCCTGTACAGCTATATCTACAGCTTGTGACAACCTCTCAGGGTTTTCTCTCATCAATTTAAATTTAAGTCCATCTGACTTTATACCATCTACAAAAATCCCGACCAACATCCGTTCTACTTCTTCCCCTCGTACGTTCTGTCCCAGGAATGCTTCCTCAGCTAGGTTGATCAATCTATCACTAAACAATTGTACAGTTTCTCCAGTGTTTTGCTTGGATTGTCTTAACACTGAAAACGCATGTTGTGGGTCCGTGATTTCAGCATACTTATGGGCTAAATCATCCTTGAACTGCTCCCATGTCTCATCCACCCTAGCCTCTAATTTTCTTCGAATATGATCAGAAACCGGTTCTGTCGTGGCCTGATAAGCAAGTTTCATTTTTTCTTCATCTGATGCTGCCACCAAATATGCATGCTTCTCTATTGAAGTTATCCACTTCTTAAAATCTTTCGCCTGTCCACTAAATTTAACAATTTCAGCTGCCATTCCTTGTTGTTTCATGACTGTGTTAAGTCTACCTATCGCCGTGCCTACTCCAGTCAAAACTTGTGCTAATGAACCCTGTTCTTCTGCCATCTTGAAATATGCTGAAATATCAATTCATATAAGCAAACTCACAGTTATAACAATTTAATTAACAATTATCAACGATTATATAGGCCCATTTAAACTAACCAAGGGACGTAAGCAACTGTTTACTGTTCCTCTTACGAAGATTACGCGTTCAACTTAGAAATCAATTTTATCTAACAGTCAAAAGTCTCATATTGGTTAAACCTTAATTAATTACCGAATTAATTACCGTTAGATATATCGTCCCTTGATCCAACAGATAAAGTAGATTCACGTACGTCAGCCGAGAACTATGTTTACCAAGTGTAGGCTCCACGTATAAAACAAGCGTCTCGTGTTCTTCTATTCCATCAGCAAGAGGACAACTCTGGAGTCTGTGTTTTCTGAAGCTGCTTATATCTCTCCAAACGACGACGCAATTTCAGGTAGTTACATCATTCCTCGGACATCTCAGGCCTCTCTAGCGGGAGGAATGCTTCCACTTTCACCCATGGTCGGGCACACCAGACTTGAGCCTTCTTTTCACCCTAAACAGGGCCCTTCTAGTCGACTTGAAAACAGCTCTAGCCTGATGAAGCGACTTAATTAGGTCTCCTCTTCAGCAGGTCGGCAACCCAGTTTGCCCAACCACTTCCAAAGAGACCAAAGCAACCAAAGTCGCATTCCTCCTGACATCTCATTGTAATTTCAAGTTGGCTGGCTGTTTTACTTTTGAGATTTCTTTGATCTAGTAGGTAAGTGACCTTCAATCAGGCAAGGTCAATGAACGGCTGTAATAACGGCAGGTTAAACTTCACATCATTTTGATGATAATCAAGTTACTTCAGGTGGTTATGATGAGAAACAGCCCATTCTACTGACAACCAGGTTACTATGATGGTTACTTGATACGTATGGCTTCAAATCAACCAGCCCGAATAATGCTTCATGTTGATTCTATTTTAAGTTGAAACTTTCAAGAAAAGTGGTCCGGTCTTGATCTTTTGATTCAAAAATTTTGTAAAAGCTTATTTATTCATACCTTCTTGTCGCAGCAAGCTGATAAAAATTTCCCATGAAAGTTCTCTGCTGTGCTATTTTGTTTTTCGGTACTTCTCGTTATGTGTCCGCGACATCCATGTTCAGAATCGAAATCCTGGTGTGCGGCGCCAAATCCGTACTGTAACAGTACAGGTACAGGGACACTTATAACACGAGTCCTGATGGTATCTTCTAAAAAGCTTTATTTAACATAATAGGCCGATGAATAATACACAGACTACAAGGTATGATGTTCACTTCTCCGGACCTTAGCTGTAACTAACTTCCCCAAAAACCCTACGTCACGGCTTGAGCATCCTTAGTAACGTTCTTATAGGATGCTCAACCGTGCCCAAACCTTGCACATCAAACCTATTAACAGAGATGGTACTCACTCTGTTATACTACTCTTGTGTTCCCCTCTTCGTCTCCTCTATTCTACGTTTGTATTCCCCTCTTCATCTCCTCTATTCTACGTTTGTGTTCCCCTCTTCGTCTCCTCTATTCTACGTTTGTGTTCCCCTCTTCGTCTCCTCTATTCTACGTTTGTGTTCCCCTCTTCATCTCCTATATTCTACGCTTCAGTTTCCCTCTTCATCTCCTATATTCTACGCTCGTGTTTCCCTCTTCATCTCCTCTATTCTATGCTTGTATTCCCCTCTTCATCTCCTCTATTCTACTCTTGTGTTCCCATCTTCATCTCCTCTATTCTACGCCTGTGTTTCCCTCTTCATCTCCTATATTCTACGCTTGTGTGTCCCTCCTTCATCTCCTCTATTCTACGCTTGTCTTTCCCTCTTCATCTCCCCTGTTCTACTCTTGTGTTCCCATCTTCATCTCCTCTATTCTACACTTGCCTTTCCCTCTTCATCTCCCCTGTTCTACTCTTGTGTTCCCCTCTTCATTTCCTCTATTCTACGCTTGCCTTTCCCTCTTCATCTCCCCTGTTCTACTCTTGTGTTCCCTTCTTCATCTCATCTATTCTACGCTTGTCTTTCCCTTTTCATCTCCCCTGTTCTACTCTTGTGTTCCCCTCTTCAGCTCATCTATTCTACGCTTGTCTTTCCCTTTTCATCTCCCCTGTTCTACTCTTGTGTTCCCCTCTTCATCTCCTCTATCCTATGCTTGTTAGTTAGTTAGTTAGTTAGTTAGTTAGTTAGTTAGTTAGTTAGTCACAGTTCCAACTTCACAGCAACGGGTCATCCCCATTATGCTCCGTTCCTGTGCCAGTGAATATCACACAAAACGCTCCCCACTGCCCAATGTGAAAAGTGGAAAAGACAGGAGTCTCGACAAACAACAGCCCGCACAGATACACTGTGCATAATGCCGCCACCAGAATGTCAACACACCAGTCCCCCACGAAACACCCTGTTCATCCCTGATGGAATCGGCAGTCATTTTCCTATCTGAATGTTTCCTAGATGTTCACCCACACAGTCCACGAAAATACAGTTCATCGCTGATGGCAGTGGCAGTCAACCAGACGCCCAGCAGCCACGCATTTCTGCATAAGACAAAAACCGGTCAACTCTGGGACATAGCCACCTGCCATCACTCCGAACATGCAGTCACGTTCCAAAAAACCTCAGGCAGATTCAAAAGCATTTCACATGAAACTCACAGCTCACAGTGTCGCGCCACGCACTCACTCAGTAGCAGGGCGATGGAACCATCAAGCCTCCTTAGTCGCCTCTTACGACATGCGTGGTAGGCTGCAGTGTTGCTATTCTTTGCTTCCCTTATGGGCCCCGGCAACACACGGGAGTTCATCTCCCCTGTTCTACTCTTGTGTTCCCCTCTTCATCTCCCCTATTCTAAGCTTGTGTTTCCCTCTTCCTCTGTTCAACGCCTGTGTTTCCCTCTTCACCTCCTCTATTCTACGCTTCAGTTTCCCTCTTCATCTCCTATATTCTACGCTCGTGTTTCCCTCTTCATCTCCTCTATTCTACGCTTGTATTTCCCTCTTCACCTCATCTATTCTACGCTTGTGTTTCCCTCTTCCTCTGTTCTATGCTTGTGTTTCCCTCTTCACCTCCTCTATTCTACACTTGTGTGTCCCTCTTCACCTACTCTATTCTACACTTGTTTGACCCTCATCTCCTCTATTCTACGATTGTGTTTCCCTCTTCATCTCCTCTTTTATGCGATTGTGTTTCCCTCTTCATCTCCTCTATTCTACGTTTGTTTTCCTCTTCATTTCCTCTATTCTACGCTTGTGTTTCCCTCTTCATCTCCACTATTCTACGCTTGTGTTTCCCTCTTCATCTCCTCTATTCTATGCTTGTGGTTCCCTCTTCATCTCCTCTATTCTACGCTTGTGTTTCCCTCTTCATACCCTCTATTCTACATTTGTTTCCCTCTTCATCTCCTCTATTCTACGTTTGTTTTCCTCTTCATCTCCTCTATTCTACGATTGTGTTACCCTCTTCATCTCGTCTATTGTACGTTTGTTTTCCTCTTCATCTCCTCTGTTCTACGCTTGTTTTTCCATCTTCATCTCCTCTTCTCTACACTTGTTTCCCTCTTCATCTCCTCTATTCTACGTTTGCACAATCTATTCTAGCTCCCACCCTGCCTGCTTTTATTGCCAGTCCTTCCTGGATTTAATTTACCGCACGGGAAGAGTGAGTCATAAAATAATGATTCAATGTCTTTCTCAGGCCATTAACTTGCGGTAACAGACCACCCAGGACTTTTAAGTGGCTTTTCGAGCTACAATCTCGCGTTAACTACTTGTAGACTTTACTCATACACAGCCATTAGTTTCATCTGTTCTCAATCCTTCATGTTGGTGTTCTCTTTTGTGAATTGAGATTGACAATTGCAGAGAAAAATGACAGGGATATATTGTGAGATGCGCCTGTGAGGGTTCTGGCAAGGCAAATACTGAAGTGACCAGGTAGAAGGGAATAACAATCATTGCACTATCGTTATGAGATTGGGGACACAACTCTTCCTTGCCCTCTTCATACCTTCCTGAAAAATTCTAAAATGCCCATCTTAAGGGGGCAGTAGTTCATGGTTCACGCGGTTTTTGATCTCTAGTAAAGCTTACGTAGAGCCGTGAAAAGATCTATCCATAAGCTCATGTAGAGAAGTTCATGTGGAGATGTTCATGTAGAGATGTTAATGTAGAGAAGTTCATGTAGAGAAGTTAATGTAGAGAAGTTTAGTTGAGTAGTTCACGAGGACCCACTCACAGATGTATTCAGGCGCTCATGTAGAGAAGGCATTTTACTGGTTCAGTAACTTCACGTCAATAATCGTGGATATCATTTAAATACATAGGAGAACAATGAACATCCACAGACAGAAAGACAAATATAGAGACAGATATACAGAGTGTGCCAGACAAATGTACACACAGTAGTAGCCCACCAGTTCAAATGTCATCGCAGTTTACATCTATGAACGGGACGCAGAGGTGTTTCCAAGGCACCAGGGCCGGGGTAAATACTGGCCAAGATCTATTGACGCGTCCTCCTCGAGCGTCCTGGGCAACAGAGGTGTTTCCAAGGCACCAGGGCCGGGGTATATACTGGCCAAGACCTATTGACGCGTCCTCATCGAACGTCCTGGGCAACAGGTCCCTTCGGGGTCCTGGCTGAAGTTAATAGGATCGCCGATTCCTCCGAAGTCGGAGAGTGTCTGCCTGTACGGCAAGGAACCACCAGTCTGCACACCAATAAGCCAGACATGGGACAACGGATACTCACGCAAACCACAGGTCCTGTATGACATCACACTGATGTTGGACAACAGGATGCCTTCATCCGACATGCAGGACTTTGCGTTGGAGCTCAAGCCAACGAACACAAGCAAGCAAGCAAGCAGATCTATGAACATGTTGTTTACGTCATGGTTTTAAACATTCAATTGAGTATAATAGTTTAATAAGGCCACAGACGGAAGGACGGACGTGTGGATTGATAGATCGATAGGTAGACAGACAGACGGACAAACAGAAAGACAGACAGACAGATTTATTTACAGACAGACAGACAGACAGACAGACAGACAGACAGACAGACAGACAGACAGACAGACAGATAAATAGATAGGTAAATGTCCTAAAAGTTAGACAACTGTGTATTGAAAAAGTTTCATCGGTTTTTCGTTGATTACCTCCCTTCTTTAACTTACCAGTGACGATAGACTTAATAACATATCAGTTTATGGCTGTTATTCCTACAGGCACGTCTTACTTGTATGTGCTCTCTCTCTCTCTCTCTCTCTCTCTCTCTCTCTCCCTCTCTCTCCCTCTCTCTCTCTGATAATCATAATTAGTGGCAGGAGTTAAGATTGTCCAGTTATAATAAACATTTTGCCAGTGCATGCGTCCCAGTATGGACCGGCAAAAGAGGACATCTCCGATGTTCAGCTGAGCAGCAGGCCACTCACTACACCCGACAGCCGAAGACAGCTGTCATATGCTGAGGTATAATACCAATGTGAGGATGTGGAATTCCAGGGGAAACAACTATATTAATTTCTCCAGGCGTCAGTTTATTCTTACAGGCCAGAGCCAGAGAACTACTTTAACTGTTGATCCAGGATATCTTCCTACGTACGGGTGGGACCGTCACGAGCTACGAGTGACACAAGACCAGACGTTAAATGAGCTAGTTTAAACGAGGAACATTCACTATCAGGACTCTAGCTGAGTTAGGACAGTTAGTTAGTTGCATATCCTTTAAAGGACATTGCAGTCAACCCCAGCAGTTTTGGCTGTTTGTGATTTCTTGGCAAGTTTACAGTTCAGTAGTTTGTAATTGCTTTCTGAACTATT
>JACEFZ010028132.1:230000-267500 GCA_014155875.1 Cepaea nemoralis
AGATTTATGCCGCAAAATATGAAGCGTCCGGTTAGAGATTTATGCCGCATGTATGAAGCGCCCTGTGGAGTCCCTGATTCCAGCACATTCCGGTTAGAGATTTATGCCGCATGTATGAAGCGTCCTGTGGAGTCCCTGATTCCAGCACATTCCGGTTAGAGATTTATGCCGCATGTATGAAGCGCCCTGTGGAGTCCCTGATTCCAGCACATTCCGGTTAGAGATTTATGCCGCATGTATGAAGCGCCCTGTGGAGTCCCTGATTCCAGCACATTCCGGTTAGAGATTTATGCCGCATGTATGAAGCGCCCTGTGGAGTCCCTGATTCCAGCACATTCCGGTTAGAGATTTCAGCAAGTTTATCTCTCTAATACCATCTGAAACGTCCAGCAATACCACAAAAGAAAGTGTCATCATCTACCAGTTTTCTCACACCGCCCAGTCAATAACCGTGCAAATGGATACAACTCCACGCCAGGGACTCTGACCATCAAAAGGTATGCAAGTTTGTCCGTTTGTTCCTCTTTGATTTTATCCGTCACTAGATTCTCCCAGTTTCAGCCATTCAGTGTTTCACATTCAAGATGAGAAACCATCAAAGGGAAATAACAGTGGTAGTCTTTATTTCAAAGAGTATTGTTCCTTGCCCAGGAGGGCACATCAAAGAGAGGCCACACACGTCATAAAATCGGTAAGACCTGGAGATTTCTGTGTTGTTGCCATAAAATGGCTTCTGAGCGGTATCTGGTATCGGCTAGTGGACGACTCATTCTAGAAACTGTTGTTTGTGTCCTGAGTTCGTGAATTTACCTGGTATAGTGTGTCAGAGTTTGAACTGAACTGAACAGTGCTTACAGGGCTTTCACTTTCATACTATCTAAGTGTATGTTTGTTGTGTGTGCATGCTAACAATGACTTTATCCGCAACGTCCATTTTGTTAATTGTCATCGTACTCTAGTAAAACTTACCGATTATACAACCAACTGGTTTTTTGTTAATGAACTCATGACTTCTAAACGTAGAGCGGGAGCCGTGGTCGGCGAGTGGCTAGGTTGTCCGCCCCGAGGTCACGATTTCGATGCGCATCCACCCATCATGTGCCATGCCGATAAGCGTGGGTGGTCATGTTCCGCCATCTCACTCGATCACCAGAGTCGTGGATCAGCTCCGTGTTCCTGTCCCGACCATGCCACGTGGCCAAGCCATCCAGGTATTTACTTCTCGGTCTTCCCCTTGGTCTCCTCCCTTCGGTCTTGCCAGTTGTTACCAAGTTTTCCAATTCATTTCTTCTCATAACTTGCCTAACCAGCAGGATACGAATGTTTGTAATTGACCGGGCATCGATGTCGAATTAGCCTAAATTGTACACCATTATCTGGGGCAGTAGAGGCACCGTTGTCAAACTGACCACGTGACTCTTGTAGTTCCAACTGACCTAATTAAATGTGTCTGGCATCATATACCCGGTGAGATTTAAGGCCTGTGAAATAGGCATTTACTACTTCTGCTACAACTACTACTACTACTACTACTACTACCACTACTACTACTACTACTACTACTACTACTACTACTACTACTACTACTACTACTACTACTACTACTACTACTACTACTACTACTACTACTACTACTACTACTACTACTACTACTACTACTACTACTACTACTACTACTACCACTACTACTACTACTACTACAACTACTACTACTACTACTACTACTACTACTACCACTACTACTACTACTACTACTAGTATTACTACTACTTATACTGCCTCATATTGCCTCATTTACCCATTAGCTCATTATCAGGTGTCTCATTTACTCAATAGCTCATTGTCAGTTGCCTCATTTACCCATTAACTCATTGTCAGTTGTCTCATTTACCCATTAGCTCATTGTCAATTGCCTCATTTACCCATCGGCTCATTGTCAATTGCCTCATGTCCTCTTTAGCTCAGTGTCAGTTGCCTCCTTTACCCGTTAGCTCACTCATCGATTGTCTGATTTACCCATTATCTCATTCGCCAGTAGTCTTATTTGTTAAGTGTCTCATGTGTCCATTGTTTGGCCAATCAATTTACACAGCAATTTATCAGATGTCTCATGTGTCACTTGTCTTAAATATCAGTTGTTTCATGTGTCCATTGAATAGCTTTTATTCCCGTTCTCTCATTTGTTAATTGTTGCAGTTAACTATTGTCGCATTTGTCATGTTTGTTCATTGTCTCATTTGTCCAGTGTCCCATGCATCAGTTGTTTCATGTATCCGGTGTCTCATGTGACCATTGTTTGGCCAGTCAATGTACGCATCATTGAATCAATGTCGTATTTGTCACTTGTCTTAAATATCAGTAGTCTCATTTGTCCATTGTCTGTTTTTTTTCTCTTCATTTAATTTGTTAATTGTTACATGTATCTTTTGTCGCATTTGCCATTTGTCTTATTTGTTAATTGTCCCAATTGCTCAGTGTCTCTTGTGTTAGTTGTCTCATTTGTCCGCCGTTTCATTTGTTACTTGTCTCATTGTCCAGTGTTTAATATTTCTGTTGTCTCATTTGTTTCTTGTCTCATTTGTCAGGTGTTTCATTTGTTAATTGTCTAAGTTTTCAATTGTCTCATTTGTTAAATTCTCATTTGTTAGATGTTTCATTTTTTTTAAAAATCAGTTCCTTGCCTTACACGAGTGCTAATTATTTCCGAGAGATGTATTTCTCATCTTGTTACAAGTATCTTGGACATGAGCATACACGAGGCAGAAGAACTAGCCAGACAGGAGAGATGGACTTGAGCATACACCAGGCAGGAGAACTATACAGACAGGAGGGTAGGACTTAAGCATACACCAGGTAGAAGAACTAGCAAGAAATGATAGTAGGACTTGAGCATTCACCAGGCAGGAGAAGTAGCCAGAATGAGTGTAGGACTTGAACATACACCAGGCAGGAGAACTAACCAGAAATGAGAGTAGGACTTGAGCATACACCAGGCAGGAGAACTAGCCAGACAGAAGAGTTGGACTTGAGCATACACCAGGCAGGAGAACTAGCCAGAAATGAGAGTCGTTTCTTTTTTCCGTGATGTGAACTCCGTTGTACAAATGACCTGCTAGATCAGTGGTTCTCAACCTTTTTTGGCCCGTGCCCCCCTTCACCTTATATTCATAACGTCATCCCCCCCCCCCCACCCCCACCACTCCCCTTTCGTATTTCCAACCTAACAATTTGGCCCGTGCCCCCCTTCACCAAATTTTCAGAACGTCATTCTCCCCTTTCGTTTTTCCTCCCTAAAACTTCCCCCCCCCCTTTTTTTTAAAACACAGTATACGTAATAATGGAAGCTAAATTTAATAGCACATACTAAAACAAGTCTAGACGTCCCCATAAAACGTGATTTGTGGGTCTGCTTACTTTATAAAATGAACTAGCTGACCCGGCCCGGCTTCGCCCAGGCCCTGGAGGGGATCTATCTATCTATCAGTCTGTCTGTCTGCTTGTTTGTCTGTCTGTCTGTCTGTCTGTCTGGCTGACCCGGCCCGGCTTCACCCAGTCCCTGGTGGGGAGCATCTCATTTAATTCATATAAGTAGTCAAATAAGCTCTCCCGTTCCCGACTATCTGTTTGTCTGTCTATCTGTCTGTCTGTCTGTCCCGGTCCGGCTTCACCCAGTCCCTGGTGGGGAGCATGTAATTTAATTCATATAAGTAGTCAAATAAGCTTCCGTTCCCGACTATCTGTCTGTCTGTCTATCTATCTGACCCGGCGTGGTTTCGCCTAGCTCCTGGCGCACAGTAACTGAAAAGAATGTCCTTCCACACACCATTCATTATTTTTAATGAAAACTGTTTTTAATCACCGATATGACAGTTGATAAGTTCTTTAAGCAGAAAAAGATGGGTTACAATGTTATGCATTATGCATTATTTTTATGCAAACTTTGAAAATGCCTTAAAGATTATATTATTATTTATTATAACTCATATGCCTAAAAATAACTATAGACAAAGAGTTTAACTATAGTGCAAGTATGTCCAACAATATGACTATAAAGTATATAGAAATGTTATTAAAAGTTATGCCCCGTGAAATAACTTTTCTAGAGTGAAGTCCCCCTGCTATATAGAACTTATATAATGAAAAATGAAAAAGTAAATGTTATTAAATAAGTAGAAGATTTTACACTATGAAACTATTATAGTCGGTTGCACAGGAATGAAAGGAAGACGTGTAGAAAATTTCATCTAAATCGGATGTACCGTTATCGAACCCATTCAATACACACAAACAAACAAAGTCACATACACTCTGTTTTATAGATATAGATTTTAGAAGGGTGAGACGTACAGAACCGTAAAGTATGAAGGAAAAAACAATATCAAGCAATCGGTTCTTGTATTAACGCGATCCTAAAATAATCTTAATTCCCCCCCCCCCCCCCCCCCCACTTCTTCTTCTTCTTCTTCTTCTTCAGCGTTCCGAGCCATTGAGGTTCTTTGCTGCAATACAATCTGTCTCCATTCGTCTCTCTGGTGGACCTTCTCTTGCCAGTCGTTGATTCCAAGTGCTTGTAGGTCTGTATGTATATTATCTCTCCACCGCCTTCTTGGTCTACCTCGGGGTCTACGGTCATTTATTTCCTGAGTGTAAGCGAGTTTTGTTTCCCTATTATCTTCCATTCTTTCTATATGCCCCAGCCATTGTAGTCTATTAGCCTTCATGATACCAGTGATTAGCGGGGACTTAAACAAATCATAAATGTCTTTGTTACTTCTTCTTTTCCACTCTCCACTTTGTGTATCCCTAATGGGTCCAAAGATGCGTCTTAAAATTTTGTTCTCAAAGGTTTGTAACAAGGCTTCGTCTCCTTTCGTTGTACTCCAGGTTTCAGAGCCATACAGCACAACTGGTCTGATCAGTGTTTTGTATATTGTGATTTTGGTGTTACGAGATAGCGCCTTTGATTTTAGTAGATGTTGTAGTGCATAGTATATCTTATTTCCAGAGTTGATTCTAGTTTGTATTTCTTCCCTTATGATGTTGGAGCAGTTGAAGATTGTACCCAGGTATTTGTATGTTTCCGTTCTTTTAATGGTCATATTATCTATTTGTATGTGGCCAGAGTTTTTAGCCATTCCGTCTCTTGAAATTACCATATATTCTGTCTTATCTTGGTTGATAACCCCCCCCCCCCCCCTGGAATCTCTAAATTCCCCCCAGGGGGGGGGGAATTCCCCACCGGTTGAGATCCACTGTGCTAGATGATTATCAGCGAGATGAAGTATGTGATGGACCATAGCGTTATACAATGAGGCGACCATTATTTCCATTTTAGCTTATTGTCCTCGATTACAGGCAGATCGACTCAGATGAGCAACCCACTACTGCAACGCTGATCATGTTCTGGTACGAACCTTGGGTCTTGTCCGCTTCAGTTTGGAAGCTTGGTAGATTGGAAGGGTTGTTCTCAATCTTTAAACCTCAAATCCCTAAACAACCAAATAAATAAGTTTGATCATTGCTCGCTGGACTTTAGGCGCCTGGTGTCCTTGCCAGATCGAGAAGACCTGATCATTCGGGGCCACATCGATTGACGAAAGTCAGTCGCGGCGATCGGTCATGTTTTGAGCTACAGCCTACAATGGGTGATGTTGTGATACTCTAGTATGATAATAAGTCGCGTCTAACGTGAGTCGCGTGGTCCGTGGTTGCACACTCGTCTCACACAGTCATCCGGAAATCGATCCCGCGATATGCAAACAAACAAACAAGCTTTCAAAGGGTAACAAATTGGGCATGCAGGCCCGTCTTACATTCGGCCATTCCAGTCACTCGTCTTTCGTTCATCAATAGTGCATGATACATTCACATAGGGAAAACACATTGTCAAATGAATGTTGTAAACATAAACAATGCATGCTATCATGTTATGAGACACATCCCCCACCCACCCACCGACTCACACACAAACCCAGACATACATATATGCCCCACCCACCCACCCATACCCTACCCAGACACATTACCCCACCAATCCCATAACCCACACACACTCACCCACCCACATATACTCAAAACCCACACACCCCCAACCACTCAGCCAAACACACATCCCCCAAACATATACCCCCACCCACATCTCCCCACCAATCCAATCATCCTGCACCTACCCACACACATCCCACACTCATCCACACACATCTCCAACTTACACACATCCCCCACCCACACAATCTCTTCCAACCCACACAGACATCCCGCACCCATACACACCCGACCCATACCCCAACCTACACACATTCACCCACGCACACATCCTCCACCCACACACCCTCAATCACCTATCCTCAAGCACATATAACTTACCCACACATCCTCCCACGCACACACACATCCCTCATCAATACACCCACATCAACACCCACACATAATCTCCCCAAACATACACACATCCCCCAGCCACACATCCTCAATCCACCCACATACATCTCCCATGCACACACACACCCACCACCCACACATACATCCCACGACCCACTCACACATTCCACACCGACACACACATCCCCCAACCTACACACACTCACCCACTCACACATCCTCCACCCATCCACCCACACACGCCAAAATCACCCATCCCCCAACCACACATCCCAAACCCATACACACATCCCAACCCCCACACACACACACACATCTCCCCAGCCATACACACATCCCCACCCACACATTCCCACACACCCACACACATCTCCCACCCACATACCCCGCCATCCACCCACACATACCCCGACCCACCCATACATCCCCCACCGACAACCACATCCTCTATCCACACACACATCCCCCACCCATAAACACATTCCCCAAACCTACACACCCACACACCCACCCACACATCCTCAACCACCCACACATTACACTGCCCACCAACACCCACACCCCACCACCCACCCAAACACAAACCCCCACCCACACATCTACACACAGACATACACATCCCCCAACCCACAAGTTTCTTACACACACACACACACCCACCCGGACATTTTCCCACCCACCCTCACATCCATCACCCACACATCTCCACACCCACCAACACATTCCGCACCAACTCACACATTCCCCACCCACTAACACATCCCAATCACACATCCCCTACTCACACACATCTCCCACCCACACACATCTCCCAAGCTACACACACATCTCTCACCCTTACACACCCCCTCCCCTATACACACACATCCGTCCACCCACACACTCATCCCAAACCCACACACACATCTCCCCACTCCTCCCACACAAACCCCACCACACACATCTCCAACCCACACATACATCTCCCCACGCTTCCCACACATACCCCCAACACAGACACATCCACCACACACACCCCCACACACCCACATCCTCACCCTTAGACACATACATGATGCCTCACATAATCACTGAAACTAACACGGACAAACCCCCACACTTTACACGCACATACACTGACGATTATCATGAGCATCTCACAGAAATGTAAAACATGGAGAAAATATTATACATATACGTTATGCAACGTAAAAGATAGCGATGCTCATGCACATAGAGACAGGCGCGCTCGCACACACACACACACACAGACACACACACACACAGACACACACACAAACACACAGACACACACACACACACATACACGCACTCTCACACACACTCTCTCTCTCTCTCTCTCTCTCTCTCTCTCTCTCTCTCTCACTCTCTCTCTCATTCACACTCGCTCACTCTCTCACTCACTCTACAGTAAAGTACATGTGTTCATATCATACATGATAAAATCAATTGGCATTCAAAATGATAATATGAAAGATAAGAATACACAAAACATATGGAATAGCATGTTACATGACATGCGGGCTCTCAACTCTACCTTCTTTCACAGACACACACTTACACACATTAGCGGACACATACACACACTTCTTCTTCTTCTTCTTCTTTCGTTCGCTTGAAATATGTCTATATCTGCAATGTCGTCTCTTGCATGAATTGAACTGTTTTTTTCAGTTCACACAGTGGTCCATAGAGTTTATCTTCCACTGTCGTCTCTCTAGGCCAGAAGGTTTGCCTAGATATGTTATATTTTGGGCAGTCTTGGAGTATGTGCTCTGCTGTCTGCGACGCCAATCCACATGTGCACATGGCTGTTTCACCAATCTTGAATTTTGTATACATGTGGTTGCGTAATCTATTGTGTCCTGTTCTGAGGCGCAGAATAATGACTTGTTCTGGTCTGTCCATAATGTGGTAGTCATCTTGAGCAGGTTTTGGTGGCTTTCTGACTGATTTGATCATTCTTTTCTTTTGGTGGTATGTAACGGGCACATCAGGCTGTTCCTCTTTGGCTCCTTCCTTAGCCAATTGATCAGCTCTGTCGTTTCCGGGTACTCCACAGTGGGATGGTATCCACTGTATGGTGACTTTATGCTGACTGCTAAGTTCAGAAAGTAGTGTCCTTAGTACTGGCAATTTCCCAGAGAGGAGCGCCTCGAGTACTGATTTTGCATCTGTTAGTAGCACCACAGGTTGAGTACCATTGCTGTTATTTAGTAATTTCTCTGTTGCTATCTTGATTGCCTCAATTTCGGCATCATAGTTATGGCAGTACACTCCTGTCGCTACTCTGGCTGTGTCCCTAGTATTATTTGGGTATTCTATGTACACTCCCGCTCCTCCATTTCGAACAGCATTTTGTGCTGACCCATCTGTGTAGACTCGGATCCAGAGGTCCTGTGGGTATTCTTCATCAAGGAAGCTGAGAGTGGCTGTTCTGCGCTGCACACTGTTCTGTTCTTCCTTGTCAAATATTCCTCTCACTTTTGTCTGGATTTGTAACGATAGTCTATGCTCATCTTTCCATGGAGTTCGCTCTGGAATAGTTGTTAGGGGGATACCAACTGTGGGCAGATCAGTGGTTTCTCTGCAGAGTCGTTTGGCCTAGTGGATAAAACTACTTCTTTTCAACAGCCCCATAGCTAGGTTTTCAAATCTGTTCTTCATAGGGTGGCCTGGCAAGCTTTGTTTTGGCCTCTGTTCCTAGGTTCATTTCATTGGATATACCATCAGCTCCTGGTGACTTTCTCATTTTCAGTTTTGATATGGCTAGCTCCAGTTCGCTGATTGTGATGGGTGCCTCCAGAACCTCATGTACTATTTCCTTCTGTCCTGTATGTTGTCGTTTCTCTCGAATCTCTTGTTGTTTCTCTGGACTAATTTTGATATTGCTATCTTGTGCGAACGAGTCCGCAAAATGGTCAGCTGCTTGCTTTCTTGTTAAGATTTTTCCATCTTTATGTAGTGCAATTTTTGAGTTTCTCCCTGTGCCCTCGTCATTAAGCTGTTTTATTAGCTTCCACAATTTCCTTGTGTCTCTTTCAAAGTTCAGAGACTCTGTTTTCTCCTGCCAGCTTTTCCGTCTAGCCTGCAGCTTGGCCCTTTGAAATTTGGCTTTTGCATGCTGGAATTTATTGTGGTGCTCTTGGCTGGGTGTGGCCTCTGCTTGCTTTCTACACACTTCAACATCATTATGCAACTGTTCCAGTTCACTACTCCAGTAGGGTTTATATTGTTTACGGGCTCCTCTTGGTACTGTTTCTCGCGCTGCCTGTAGTATGCATTTCCCAAACTCTTCAACTGCTTTATTTATGTCTTTCTCATACACACACTAACACATCCCCTCTCCACCAACCCACACATCCTGCACTACCTATACATCTCCCACTCACACAATCTCCTCCCACCCACCAAAACATCCCGCACCCACAAACACACACATCGCCACCCACACACATATCCCGGCTCACACACGCATCCCCACCCATCCCCTACCCACACACACTCACACACCCACACATACTCCGCCCACCCACACGCCCTCCCAATCATCCATACCTCAACCAGACATCCCTCATCCGCAACATCCCCCATAACCCCTCCTCCCCACAATATCCCCCACCCACACACACATCCCCGATCCAATCACACACACACATACCTCATCCACTCTCACATTCCCTATCCACTCACACATTCCTCACCAATACACACAATTCCCTTACCCATACACACATATCCCCACCCACACACACATATCCCCCACACACACATCCCCACCCACCCACATATTCCCCATCAACCCATACACAGTCAACCACCCACACGTCATCACCCACGCACACAACCCCCACCCACACACACAACCCCAACCGCCACACACACATATTCCCACCCACACATACACATCCCCCACACTACATACAGACACACACCCACACATCCCCCACCCACACGTCCCTAATCCACACATACCCACACCCAGTCATCCACCTACACATCCTCGCGAAAATTGACAAAATTTTTTGGGGGAAAAGGGGGGGGGGGGGAATGGTGAAAATGAAAACAATATGTTACACATTGTGTAACGAAATATTAGTGATGCAATTCAATTAAAAAAATTATAATTCATGAAATTGACATAAGCATGATGAAATACGCAGTGCATATAGTACATGTGAAAATCAAGTGGCAGTACAATGATAATATGAAATATGAGGATACAGAAAAAAATGAAATTGCATGTCACATGACATGCGTGCGCTCAACTCTCTCTCTCTCTCTCTTTCTCTCTCTCTCTCTCTCTCTCTCTCTCTCTCTCTCTCTCTCTCTCTCTCTCTCTCTCTCTTCTCTCTCTCTGTACCTTTATTTTTCTTTCACACACACTAACTCTCCCATTCTCTCTCTCTCTCTCTCTCTCTCTCTAACTCTCTCTCTCTCTCTCTCTCTCTCTCTCTCGCTCTCTCTCTCTCTCACCCAAACTCACTCGCTCTTAGTCTCTCAAACTCTCGTTTACTCTATATCCCTCACAGACAGACAAACACACACACACACTCTCTTACTCTCTTTGTCTCATACTTACTCTCTCACTCACTCACTTTCTTACATGCTCTCTCTCTCTCTCTCTCTCTCTCTCTCTCTCTCTCTCTCTCTCTCTCTCTCTCTCTCTCTCACTCTCTCTCTCTCACTCAAACAGACAAAGTGAAAAATGCACTACTGACGAGCTCAAACGAGAGCGAAACTCGAGTCTAGTGCTTCCAATCTGAGGCGGACACGGCCTTAGGTTCGTACATGAATACTATCAGCATTGTCAGTAGTTGGTTGTGAACAATCTTCAAACATCACATCCCGTATCAGCGTTGTCAGTAGTTGGTTGTGAACAATCTTCAAACATCACATCCCGTATCAGCGTTGTCAGTAGTTGGTTGTGAACAATCTTCAAACATCACATCCCGTATCAGCGTTGTCAGTAGTTGGTTGTGAACAATCTTCAAACATCACATCCCGAAACAATCAAATACAACAATGTGACAGAAATGTTACAACATAAATCCTCACTCCCACTGTGACAGAAATGTTACACATAAATCCTCACTCCACTGTGAAGAAATGTACAACATAAAATCCTCACTCCCAACTTGTGACAGAAATGTTTACGACAAAATCCTCACTAGCACTGTGACAGAATGTTACGACATAATCTCACTTACCACAGTGACAGAAAGTTTACGGAATAACTCCTAAATCCTCACTCCCACTGTGACAGAAATGTTACGACATAAATCCTCACTCCCACTGTGACAGAAATGTTACGACATAAATCCTCACTCCACTGTGACAGAAATGTTACGACATAACTCCTCACTCCACTGTGACAGAAATGTGACCGACATAAATCCTCACTCCCACTGTGACAGAAATGTTACGACATAAAGTCCTCACTCCCACTGTGACAGAAATGTTACGACATAAATCCTCACTCCCTTTATGACAGAAATGTTACGACATAAATCCTCACTCCCACTGTGACAGAAATGTTACGACATAAATCCTCACTCCCACTGTGACAGAAATGTTACGACATAAGTCCTCACTCCCACGTGCAGATGTTTGAACAATCTTCAAACATCACATCCCGTATCAGCGTTCTCAGTAGATGGTTTGAACAATTTCAAACATCACATCCCGTATCAGCGTTGTGTCAGTAGTTGGTGTGAACAATCTTCAAACATCACATCCCGTATCAGCGTTGTCAGTAGTTGGTTGTGAACAATCTTCAAACATCACATCCCGTATCAGCGTTGTCAGTAATAGGTTGTGAACAATCTTCAAACATCACATCCCGTATCAGCGTTGTCAGTAGTTGGTTGTGAACAATCTTCAAACATCACATCCCGTATTAGCGTTGCAGTAGTTGGTTGTGGAACATCTTCAAACATCACATCCCGTATCAGCGTTGTCATAGTGGTGTAAACAATCTTCAAACATCACACCCGTATCAGCGTTCGTCAGTAGTGGTTGTGAACAATCTTCAAACATAACATCCCGTATCAGCGTGTGCATAGTTGGTTGTGAACAAACTTCAAACATCACATCCGTATCAAGCGTTGTCAGTAGTGGTTGTGAACAATCTTCAAACATCACATCCCGTATCAGCGTTGTCAGTAGTTGGTTGTGAACAATCTTCAAACATCACATCCCGTATCAGCGTTGTCAGTATTGGTTGTGAAAAATCTTCAAACATCACATCCCGTATCAGCGTTGTCAGTAGTTGGGTTTTGGGAAAAATCTTCAAAAATCACATCCCGAAACAATCAATACACAATGTGACAGAAATGTCACAACATAAATCCTCACTCCCCTGTGACAGAAATGTTACAACAAAACCTCACTCCCACTTTTGACAGGGAAAAGTACAACATAAATCCTCACTCCCCCTGTGACAGAAATGTTACGACATAAATCCTCACTCCCACTGTGACAGAATGTTACGACATAAATCCTCCCTCCCACTGTGACAGAAATGTTACGACATAACTCCTCACTCCACTGTGACAGAAATGTTACGACATAAATCCTCACTCCACTGTGACAGAAATGTTACGACATAAATCCTCACTCCCACTGTGACAGAAATGTTACACATAAATCCTCACTCCCACTGTGACAGAAATGTTACGACATAAATCCTCACTCCCACTGTGACAGAAATGTTACGACATAAATCCTCACTCCCACTGTGACAGAAATGTTACAACATAAATCCTCACTCCCACTGTGGACAGAAATGTTACGACATAAATCCTCACTCCCACTGTGACAGAAATGTTACGACATAAATCCTCACTCCCACTGTGACAGAAATGTTACGACATAAATCCTCACTCCCACTGTGACAGAAATGTTACGACATAAATCCTCACTCCCACTGTGACAGAAATGTTACGACATAAATCCTCACTCCCACTGTGACAGAAATTTTACGACATAAATCCTCACTCCCACTGTGACAGAAATGGTACGACATAAATCCTCACTCCCACTGTGACAGAAATGTTACGACATAAATCCTCACTCCCACTGTGACAGAAATGTTACGACATAAATCCTCACTCCCACTGTGACAGAAATGTTACGACATAAATCCTCACTCCCACTGTGACAGAAATGTTACAACATATATCCTCACTCCCACTGTGACAGAAATGTTACGACATAAATCCTCACTCCCACTGTGACAGAAATGTTACAACATAAATCCTCACTCCCACTGTGACAGAAATGTTACGACATAAATCCTCACTCCCACTGTGACAGAAATGTTACGACATAAATCCTCACTCCCACTGTGACAGAAATGTTACAACATAAATCCTCACTCCCACTGTGACAGAAATGTTACAACATAAATCCTCACTCCCACTGTGACAGAAATGTTACGACATAAATCCTCACTCCCACTGTGACAGAAATGTTACGACATAAATCCTCACTCCCACTGTGACAGAAATGTTACAACATAAATCCTCACTCCCACTGTGACAGAAATGTTACAACATAAATCCTCACTCCCACTGTGACAGAAATGTTACGACATAAATCCTCACTCCCACTGTGACAGAAATGTTACAACATAAATCCTCACTCCCACTGTGACAGAAATGTTACAACATAAAACCTCACTCCCACTGTGACAGAAATGTTACAACATAAATCCTCACTCCCACTGTGACAGAAATGTTACGACATAAATCCTCACTCCCACTGTGACAGAAATGTTACAACATAAATCCTCACACCCACTGTGACAGAAATATTACGACATAAATCCTCACTCCCACTGTGACAGAAATGTTACGACATAAATCCTCACTCCCACTGTGACACATATGTCACAATTTACGATTCTCACTACCACCGTGACAAATATGTCACACCATACAATCCTCACTCTAAACGTGACAGATATATATAGCAACATACAACCCTCACGCCACTGTGACTGTGTGTTGTGTGTTGTTTGTCCATCAAGAATGGTGATGACCATTCATTTCATCAAGAGGGGTTGAAAGTATGGAGCCGTGGGTTCTAAGATGGCTGATAAGGCCTATTTTGGCTCGAAATGTTCTTTGACAATGTGGACAAAGAATGCTTGACGTTTCCGGAGGAGGATTTTCTGCAGTGGTTTTTCTGTCCTGCCTTTTCTTTACAGCTCTTGCAGTCCTGGTTGCCTCACACATGACTACACCCTTATGTAATGATGCACGCCACGAATTTCGGTCTCTGGCTGCAGTCTCCCAGGTGTCATGATGAATTCCAAAAGCATTCAGAGAGATTTTCAGAGTGTCTTTAAAGCGTTTCCTCTGGCCCTTGGGAGCGTTTACCACAACTTCGCTGTAAAATATTTGTTTAGGGAGCCTGTGATCTGGCATGCGAGTCAAGTAACCAGCCCAGCGAATCTGATTCTTCATTAGTAGAGTGTGGATACTGGGCATGGACGCTCTTTCTAGGACTTCAGTGTCTGGGATCTTGTCTTGCCATTTAATCTTCAGTAGCTTCCTTAGGCAGACTGTGTGGAAGTGGTTTAATTTCCTAGCGTGTCGCTGATAAACAGTCCAGGTTTCACAAGCATATAGCAGTGTGGATACTACGGCTGCTTTGTAGACTTTCAGCTTTGTTTGCAGGCTTATTCCATTTCTGTCCCATACATTCTTGTACAGTCTGCCGAAGGCCACACTGGCCTTGGAGTTTCTTGAATTCACTTCGTCATCAATTGTGGCAGCTTGTGACACAGTGCTGCCAAGATAGGTGAATTTGTCCACAACACTTAGTCTATGACCATTCACTTTGATATTCGGCAGTGTGATTATTCCCTGGAGCTGGCTGGTACATAACTACAGTCTTCTCCAAGTTGATATTGAGCCCAAAGTTGGCACAGGCATGTGAGAAAGCTGTAACATTATGTTGCATGTCCACCTCTGAGTTGGCAGAGCGCAATCATCAGCAAACTGGAGCTCTCTGACGGTGTCGCTGTTAGTTTTTGTTTTGGCTTTCAGCCTTCTGAGATTGAAAAACTTTCCATCCATGCGGTAGTTGATGTCTATTCCAATGTCATTGTTCTCGAAGACATTCGTCAGTATAGCTGAAAACATGAGGCTGAACAGTGTTGGTGCCAGGACACATCCTTGCTTCACTCCATTGGTGACAGGGAAGGGCTCAGACAGTTCACCATTTTCCTGTACTCTTGCCTGCATGCCATCATGAAATAGCCGTACTATTTGGACAAACTTTTGTGGACAGCCGAAATTTCGCCATAATCTTCCACAGTCCTTCTCTGCTGACTGTATCAAAAGACTTGGTACGGTCAATGAAAGTGGAGAACATTTTGGAGTTCAGGCATGTATGTTGTGACATATCAGTCACAGTCCCAAAGGAGACAAACTTATACTCCTTGGGGATTTCAATGCCAGAGTAGGCACGGACAGCACCTCTTGGAGTGGCATTACTGGAAAGCACGGAGTCGGAAATTGTAACAGCAATGGACTCCTCCTCCTTCAGACATGTGCCGAACACGATCTCCTGATTACTAACACAATTTTCCGTCTCCCCATGAGAAATAGGACATCGTGGATCCACCCTCGCTCGAAACACTGGCACCTCATTGACTATGTCATTGTCAGGAGAAGTGACAGACAAGACGTTCGGGTAACAAAATCCATGTGTTGGCCCTTTCTCATATACCTGTGCCAACTTTGGGCTCAATATCAACTTGGAGAAGGCTGTAGTTATGTACCAGCTCCAGGGAATAATCACACCGTCTTTCGATTGCCGGCGGTGTATTTACGGACAACGGCTAATACATAAAGTAATTCAACATTACCTGTGATATTAGGATCACAATACTTCACTGCAGGTGTCCGCTCTGACAGCGATAAACGACATCTCTTCTCGCAGTGAGTTACTGCAGCCTTCCCTGACGAAATTCGGCTGGCGACTGATAGTGACCAGCTAAGTGCGCAGTCACAATTACCTCGTCGGGCCCCGAGAGTCCCAGGGATCATGGATAAATCCAAAACCCCGTGAGTCCCGAGCAATTGTGAGTCCAACGTGACAACAAACCACGTACGCACTGTGCCGGGGACATTCTAGCATCTTCCAGAAGTCACCAGGATTGTGACGTCACGGACTATTTTCACCGGGGAATTCCCTAGTCATGCTCACTATATCAAGGGGGACTAAGCCGTCTAATTCCGACCAAATGGAAATAATACAGAGGACAGACTATATCGGGTCCGTTTTGTCACATAAATATGATCATTTGCACAACGTGCTCAGTATAGAAGAGGCAGTTGGGGCATAAATATGATCATTTGCGCAACGTGCTGACTATAGAAGAAGAAGTTTGGGGCATAAATATGATCATTTGCGCAACGTGCTCACTATAGAAGAGGCCATTAGAGCATAAATATGATCATTTGCGCAACGTGCTCACTATAGAAGAGGCCATTAGAGCATAAATATGATCATTTGCGCAACGTGATCATTCTAGAGGAAGCATGTGGCTAAAAAATATGATCATTTGCATAACGTGCAATGAATGAATCACCCAAAAAAACGAGAAGTAGATTGTGAGCTTTACTAAAACACGACTACAAGAGACAAATTGGACGTTGCGGCCAAAGCCTTCGTCAGCACAGGACAAACAAATACAAACCAACACAAACCTACATGAAACACACTATGACAATATTAAACTATTAAACTAATTAAAATTAAATGTACTCATCTGAATTGTGTCCTGGCTTGGAAAGACTGACACGCGTCTTGTTCACTATATAAGAGGCAATTGGGGCATAAATAGATCACATGACACCTCCCACTGGATGTCTGTACAATGTGTGTAGCACCATATACCCTGTGACATGACACCACCCACTGGATGCCTCCACAACATGGGTAAAACTCCCTGAAAGAAACAGCACCATATGACGGGGTTGGTACCAATCCTCAATAAGTGTGTGACTCTGTCCAGACATGAAAAACCTCATCAAGAAAGTCACGAACGCAATCAATCCATCAGACGCCGGGAAGCTGACAACAAACAGCCCAAAGTAAGAAAATAAACTACAAGCTAAACCATAAACACACCTACACAGCCAAGTCGAAGACTGGAAGGCTGAAAGAGGGTACTCGTACCACAAATTGGATTGGATTGGATTTTTGTCACACTCATAACAGTGCATTGAGCACCGCTAAAACATGTCTGGTAGAGGTAAAGGCGGCAAGGGATTCGGGAAAAGAGGCGCTAAGTGTCACCTCAAAGTTCTGCGCGATAACATCCAGGGTATCACCGAGCCTGCCATCCGCCGACTGGCACTGCGAGGAGGTGTCAAGCGCATCTCCGGGCTCATCTATGAACGAACGAACGAACGAACAGACTTTATTTTCAAAGGGTAACAAATTGGGCACGCAGGCCCGTCTTACATTCGGCCCTTCCAATCACTCATCTTTCTTTCATCAACAGTGCATAGGAAAAGAACATTGTCACATGAATTTTGTAAACATAAACAATGCATATTACTATGTTATGAGACACATCCACCACCCACCCACACATCCCCCATTCACTCCAACTCCCCCACCCAACCACACACACATACAATACATTCCCCCACCCATGCACCACATCCCTACACCTACACATCTCCCCACCCACACACACCTCTCACCCACCACACATCCCAAGCACACATACATTCAATAACCCACACATCCCCCACCTACACACATCTCCCCACCCACTCACATATCCTATACCAGTCCCATTTCCCACCAACAATCACTCACCCAATATCCTCCTCCACCCACACACCTCCAACCACCCAGCCAAACACACATTCCTCAGCCACACACACATCTCCCCGTCAACTCACATATTCCGCACCTACCCACACACAAATTCCGCACTCACCCACATAATCTCCCATCTCCCCCAGCCCACTCACAGATCCCGAGCCCACACCTACAAACATCCCTCACCATCTCCTAACCTGCACACACTCACCCACCCACATATCCTCTACCCACCCACACATCCTCTATCCACCCATCCCCCAACCAAACATCCCTTAACCACACACCCTTACTCATATACAATCACCCACCCACACATCCTCTACCCAACCAAACATCCTCCATCCACCCATTCCCCCAGCCACACATCCCTTAACCACACACCCCTACCCATATACACACACATCCCCACCCACGCACAATCTCCCCACCCATACAAACATCCCTCACACACATCCCCACCCACCAACACATTCCCCATTCACAAACACACACCTCCCATCCACGCACACACAACCCACACACACATCCCCAACCCATACATTCATCCCCAACCCATACATTCATCCCCTCACACATCCCTAGACACACGTACTTATCCCTCAACCACTAACACCCACACATCCCTTACCCACTCATCAACACATACATCTCCTATCTACCCACCCACACTCACACATCCCAACCACCCATCCCCCACGATCACACACATCCTTCACCCACCCGCAAACCCAACCACACCTTCACCCACCCACACAAACATCATTTATCCACACCCAGCTCCCCTCCCACACAACACCACACCCACACACATCCCAAAGACACATACCACACACACATGTATCCACACATCTCCTACCCATCCACACATCCCCCAACTACAATCACCCTCACTACCCACACATACATCCTCCATCCAGCCACACACACCCCCACCCAGCCAGACATATCCCCCACCCACAAACACATCTCCAAATCCATCACCCACACCCATCACGCACCCCTCCCCCAACCCACACACATTCACCCACACATCTCTCACCCACACACACTCCCCACCCATCCACCCAAACATCCCACACCCATCCCTCACCCACACACACATCCCCAAACCCACAACTACCCCCACCTGCACACATCTCCCACCCACCACATATCCCCACACCCACATCTCCCCACCCACACATATACCCCCACCCATCCCATAACCCACCATCAATCATCCACCAACATATCCTCCTCCACCCACTCACCCACAGCCACCTAGACAAACACAATCCCCACCCACAAACACATCTCCCCATACACCCATACATCTCGCACGCATCCACACACAAATCCCCCACCCACCCACACACAAATCCCCCACCCACCCACACAATCCCACCCCGCCCACCCACACATCCTGAGCCCACCCACACACATCACGAATCCACCTACACACACATCCCCCCATCCCCCAACCTACTATTATGATCAAACTCCCACACTTTACACACACATACAGTGACGATTGTCGTGAGCATTGTCGCAAAATTGTAAAGATAATGGAGAAAAATTGTACATATACATTTTGTAACTTAAAAATTAGTGATGTAATTCAACTCTCTCTCTCTCTCTCTCTCTCTCTCTCTCTCTCTCTCTCTCTCTCTCTCTCTCTCTCTCTCTCTCTCTCTCTCTCTCTCACTCTCTAACGCTCTCACTCACATTACAGTAATGTTATATTATACATGATAAAATCAAGTGTCATACACACAAAATGATAATGTGAAAGATGAAAATACACAAATAATATGGAATGGCATGTTACAGAACATGCGAGCACGCAATTCTCTCTCTCTCTCTCTCTCTCTCTCTCTCTCTCTCTCTCTCTCTCTCTCTCTCTCTCTCTCTCTCTCACACACACACACACACACTCACACACACACAGGCACACACACATTTCCCCCCCCCCCACACACACACACACATCCCTCACATACACACCCATACATACATCCTCACATCTAAACAAATACATGATGCCTCACATGATCACTGAAACTAATAAGAACAAACTCCCACACTTTACACACAATTGAGACACTGACGATTGTCGTGAGAATTCTCGCAAATGCAAGAAGTGGAGAAAAAATTGTACATATACATTATGTAGCGTAAAAATTAGTGATGCAATTCAACTCTCTCTTCTCTCTCTCTCTCTCTCTCTCTCTCTCTCTCTCTCTCTCTCTCTCTCTCTTGCTCTCTCTCTCTTGCGTTCTCTCTCTCTCTCTCTCTCTCTCTCTCTCTCTCTCTCACTCACATCACAGTAATGTTATATTATACATGATAAAATCAAGTGGCATACAAAATGATAAGATAAGAATTACAACAACAAAACATAAATATGGAATGGCATGTTACAGGACAATCAGGTGGCATTAAACGATACCTCGTAATATGAAAGATGGGAATACATAAAAAATATGGAATAGCATGTTACATGACATGCGTGGGCTCAACTCTCTCTCTCTCTCTCTCTCTCTCTCTCTCTCTCTCTCTCTCTCTCTCTCTCTCTCTCTCTCTCTCTCTCTCTCTCTCTCTCTCTCTCTTTACATACACACACTCTCACACTCTCTCTCTCACTTACACTCACTAACTCTCTCACTTGCTTTACAGTAATTTACATGAATTCATTTTATGCATGTTAAAATCAAGTGCATCAAAATGATAATATGAAAAAATAATATGAGAATACACAAAACATATGGATCAGCATGTTAGATGGCATGCGAGTGCTCAACTCTCTCTCTCTCTCTCTCTCTCTCTCTCTCTCTCTCTCTCTCTCTCACACACACACACACACACACACATGTACATACACACACCGACACACATCATACCCACGCAATACACACACCTGCGCACATCCATATACTTACTCACACGTACTCACATAACACCCGAATATACACTCCCTCGCATACACTGCATGCATGCACACTTACACATACAAAGATATACAACATACACGAGCACACACACACACACACACACACACACACACACACTCATCCATACACACAAACATACACGCACATGCATATAAACGCATATAAACACATGAACGCACACCTTAACACACGTACAGACATACACACAGAGGCACACACAGATACACACATGTACACACATATACACCCATACACACATCCAGATATGCACACACATACACCACACTTTCTCATGCACTCTCTCATTCACCCACGCTCTCTCTTTTACACACTCACTCGCTCTCACACTCACTCATTCGCGCACATACACGCATACCCACAAATTCTCTCTCACTCACTCACGCTCCCTTACTCACTCATTTACTCGATGACTCTCTACCTCACACTCACTCCCTAACTTTCACACTCTATCACACAGACAGGCAGACACACAACACACCCACTCTCTCAGATTCACTCATTCTCTAGCTAAATCTCTCACACATATGTCCACACACTCACTCACTTGTACACTCACTCAGGCACACGCGCATGCATACTCTCTCACTCTCACTCATACTAATTCTTCCACTCACACTCTTTCTCACTCACTCTCTCACCCACTGTCTCGTTCACACACATACAGTGAAGAATGATAGTGGGAAAATGATACTAGTAGGTGACTTATGGAGGCATATAGTCGGTTTGAAGTAAGTATTGAAAGAGTTTTCGGTTGAATGTGTAGGGACTCATTGGTGTTTTCAGTTCTGGTGGAAGGCTATTCCACAAGTGAGCACCAGAATATGCGAAACAAGTTTTGTATAAGTCCAATCTAGGCTTAGGAAGCTGTAATAAATTTAAGCGCGTACTGTTCATTGCATTAGATTGAATTAACGGTAGAAGATACTCTGGGGTATTTTCAGATATAATTTTATTCACTAATTTGGCTTTGTTAAAAAGGAAGTGCTTTTGAAGTGGTAGAAGTCTTAGATGGCTGTATAATTTATTACTTTCAACGTGCTTTATGCTAGAAACTAGACGTATAGCGCGGTTTTGAAGCGAACACAATCGTTTCATATTAGATTTAGGGCAGCCATCCCAAACTGTGGAACAATAATCGAGAGGTGATTGGATATAGGATGCATAGAATATTTTACGTGTGCTTTCATCCAAAAAGTGTTGAATTTTAGTAAGTTGGTAAACTTTTTGTGCTATTCTCTTGGCAAGGGCGTGAACATGAGGGCTCCAGTTTAAATGTCTGTCAATTAAAAGACCTAATGTTTTATGTTCATTTACATTAATTATGGGCAACGTGTCCACGTGGAGCTCGAGCGGTATCCCAGTTATGGCTTGGGTCTGTAGTTTTTGTCTGGTCGTTATTAACATGGATTTGGTTGTGTCGATGTTAATTAACATGCGATTTTCATTGCTCCATCTACTAAGGTTGTCAAGTTCGTTTTGTAAAGAGCTCTCTAAGTCACAAAGGCTCTCTTGACTTGTATAAATAGTGCAGTCGTCGGCATGTGAGGAAACCCGAGGTGTCCTCAAGGTGTTCCTAGAGAACATCATCCGCGACGCTGTCACCTACACCGAGCACGCCAAGAGGAAGACCGTCACCGCCATGGAGGTCGTCGAAACCTAACCCTTTACCCGCCCTGTACAATATATTTTGTTGTTGTCTTTTCGTGTCTGCTGCGCCCGCCCGTTCCCCAGCAATGTAGCACAACGGACAAATCTACAGGTGCTCACTCCTGGACCATGTGGACATCACAATAATATATTAGCCTATAGGTTAGGGTATATGGTGCTATTCCATGTTGTACAGACATCCAGTGGGTGGTGTGATGTCATTGGGTATATGGTGCCTGTCAGCGTCTCAATCAGTCATAGCTCCTCGTCGAAGACGTGACAGTAATGTAAAACATGTGCAAAATAATTTGACAACAAACAACACTCTCACAACAATAGTAAATCTCTCTAGCATGAGGCAATCAGCACCCTCTCTCTCAGGTAACCCAAAACACTGCTCTCTCAACCACAGTCAGGTCCTGTCTCATCGTCCTTGCCTCGGTCTGTGGTCACGTGGTGTTTTACCAACGTATCGTCCGTGCTAAGTCGGGTGTCTCCGTATCTTGGTATCCTCATGTCCTTGACCCGTCTATTGATGGCTGCTGTCTCAGGTTGTCTAGTCGAAGGTTGGACTGTCATTCAAGGACATGTCCAGTCTCTAACCCCATGTCCTGTCTCCTACTGGGTCTACAGTCCTGTCCTACTCTACCCATGCTCTACCTATGTCCTGTCCTTGTCCTGTGTCTTCTCTCACACTCACCAGGACTCTGACACGCTCCTGTCGCCCCTCTTCGTGTCACTCATCTATACTCATAAGTGACACGTTGTGTTATTTCTTGGTAATTAGTTGGAACTAATTCGTCAGAGGACTAAGGGAGTAAGTAAGTCGTCATGGTTATCGTAGGTTGGGGTTGACAACTATAGTCTATAAAGGGTTGGATCTACTGTAGAAACACAAACTCGCTGGTGTTGTTCGGTGGTATGCATTTGGTTAGTTAACAAAGAGTCTACCACTCTTGCTCATTTTACTACTGGGGACTATTACGGACCAAGATAACGTTGTCTCACATTCTTGGCGTGAGCCTTGAATTGCAACCCTCTCAAGACACCAACAGTGCCCACGGAACAATGGTCTCTTTTTTAGGGAGACTCATCAAGAGAAATATTCCCCCTGGTCCCCGTAAAACGGCAATTCAGCCTTTCATCCAAATCTGTGTTCTCACTGTTAAACCCATATCTAGCTCTCGCTTGTTAGCAGTGATTCTATGTACGATCACGTCTTGCCTCCCCCCCCCCTCCCCCCTTTAAGAACTACTTATGACCCTTGGTATGTGCAAGATAATGTCCCATTCCCCTTCTAATAGTTTTTTTTTTTAAATTAGCATATCCTTTACAGGACATCGCTGTCAACAGCAGCATCTTTCAGCTGTCTGTTGATTTCTTGGCAAGATTTACGCTCAGTAGTTTGCCATTGCTTTCTGAGCGGCCGGTTCAGTTATCCCGCAAGTCACCAGTGGGGGTCGAACCGCTCCCAGCTCTCACCCGCTACGAGACTCCTCGTGATAAACGGGATTACGGAGAAAGTGTTGTAACCCCTCGGCCATAGAGACCGGCCCTTTTAATAGTGGATGTACTTTATCTGTTAGTGTGGCATGTGTATGCGAGCTATTTGTAATTATATTTGTGTTATCTATCGCGGTAGCGAATGTGACTGATAAGGCCAATTCGCGCTGTAAATGTCCCATGTCTGGTCACAGTGGGTGCATGTGAACACGTCATTTCCACCATCATGCACCATCTTACGTCTCACACGCGCGGTGTGTGACTTATCTGCAATAATTTTCTCCTTTGCATTTATTCCATTTCTGATGTTTCCCCTCCATGCTACACGTTCAGCGGCGACTTGCTCCCAATGTGCATTATCAATGCCTGTATCAATCATGTCCCGCTTACACACATCTTTGTATCGTAGTAGAGGCCGACCCTGAGATCTATTACCTATCTGTAATTCACCAAAAAAGATGTCCTTTGGTATTCTACCATCATCCATCCTCCTAAGATGTCCTATCCATCTAAGTCTAGGAAGACTGAGCATGGAATAAACCCTCACAAAACCTGATCTTTCCAATACTTCAGTATTTGTGATTTTGTCTTGCCACTTAATACCAAGAATTCTTCGCAGACACCGCATATGAAAGCTGTTTAAATGTTTCCCTTGGTGTGAGTAAGTTGTCCAGGTTTCACTGCCACAAAGAAAATATTAAGGACACAGGCTTGATAGACAAGGACTTTTGTTTTGGCAGTAAGCTTTCTGTTCTCCCAGACTCTTTTTCGTAACCTGTTCATTGTTGTTGCTGCCTTACCAATCCGGATGTTGATTTCCTGATCTAGGGATAATTTGCTATTTACCACTGATCCTAGATATGTAAAATGGTCTACCATCTCTAGTTCGGCGTCGTCAATAAAGATTGATGGTACCCCGTGTGCAATTTGTTACTAATCTGTGTCTTCTTTTTGCTAATTGTTAAACCAAATTCAGAATAAGAATTGGAGAATGCAGATAGTAGACATTGCAATACTTTCTCCGAGTGGGTCGTAACTGCAGCATATTGGCCTTCAATCTCTGAGCATTGAAGAGGCCGCCATCTGAGCGTGAGTGAATGCATATACCACCATCCTGATCACGAAAGGCATATTTCAGTAGTTTAACTAGTAACATCAACTTCAATTTTACAAAAGATTAATACTTTTAACTCACAACTTGAGTATTAAATTAATACTAAAGAAGATCACACGGGCTCTGTGTAAGCAATGTTTGAAAACCCCTAATATGAACTTAAGAGTTGTCCCCCGATAGGTTGGGACACGCCCCGTGTCACAGGAAGATGAACCTGGCCGTGCTCATGTGGACGTGGAGTGGCGATATTAGTAACGGGTGTGTGGTGGAACACCGGGGCATGTGCAGCGTCTAGTTTGCTGACACCTGGTGGGTGCCACTACTGCACCCACAGTTGTCTCTGGTGTGAAAATATACCGATGATTATACACGGGTATGTAAATACAAGGGGTCGCCGCAGCTGGTGTCATCCCTCTGCTGGTGTGCGACACTGACAATGTGGGTGTGGGGGAGACGGGCTGGCAGTGTTGACCTGTGGGGAGTCATCACAAGCTGTAGGCCAGCTCACATCATCGGCCGTCTTCACAGTATTGGTCGACTACACTAGATCCCAAGAAGGTCTGGGCTTCGGTGGTCTAGAGGTAGAATGTCCGCCTACCACGTGAGAGATCAAGGTTCGATTCTCGGTCAATACAACTGAACTGTGGACTGTGTCGTTTAAAGTAAGAATGGAGACTCGGGGGTGTCACGGCTGGAGCTAGGGAGTTCGTGCATTGTGCAATGCTCACGGCAAGCGCGTTGCCGTTTTGTAGAGAGAGAGAGAGAGAGGGAGAGAGAGAGAGAGACTGAGCCAGATTAAGTAGTCCATTCATAAATTATATACATCATAATTCATTAACACAGCATCAACAAATTGTAAATCATGAATTGTTAAACTTAACTAACAAACTCATAAACAAAGCAACAGGTTTCCCGTCTTGGGATCTCTGTCCCAGAACAGGTTTGACCTTTATTATTTGACCTTCTCCCATAACGGTGAAGTCTGTGCAGGTCCATCATAGATATGGTGGCCATCCACCTAATAATCTTTCCCGAAGCTGCTGTGGAAAAAGACCACCTTGGTTCCGTGGCGAATTAGGCCACGTCGTCCATTTTAGAATGGCATCCAGCCCCTCATCCACTAAATCTCCAGTCCCCCCTCAAGTGCTGCCTAAATGGCTTGGATGTAACTACCACGTCCTAGTGTTTAAGTTACCACCCCACATAGTCAGGTTTATAGAAGAAAAGATCGGTAGAGACAGACAAGGTTATATTCAAAGTTCGGATCGCCATTAGCGCAACGGCCTCCGTTACAGAGCGCCACATCGCTCTCGGTCGGGTATGTTAATTCAACCATCGGTTACGTACAATCACTTTGGTCGGAAAGGCCAAATAACCAGTCGGTCTGGAAGACATTATACGCACGATCGGGCACGCATATTCACTCCGGCGGGCGGGCATATAAACAAGAAGTGACATTAGAAGTTCACAGCTAATTCCTATCTACCTCTATCAAGTAAATACAAAACATTTCTACCTTGAGGTGGAATATCACTGGCATCCTCACTTAGCCAATACTTACTTTCACATCCCAATGGAAATACAAAGACCTTGATTCCAGGAATTAATTAACACCATTTACTTAAGGCATACATTATAGCACTTACTAGCTAAGCAAACAACACATTACTGGCTAGCTCAAGCTAATAATTTATCACTATTCCTGCCTTTAGCATCACACAATCTAACTAGTGTCAAAATTTCTCACCGTCCTAAGAAGGTATTCACTAAACAAGATAGTTAACACACTTGCTTCAAAGCTGATAAATTACCCAAACTTACATAAACATAGCAGTCATAACATCATCGTACATTTCAGTTACAATGCATATAATTGTAATCTAACATTTAAATTCAATCAGCTATAATAACAACAGATTTACACAGCTGATCAGATGGAAAAAATTACACAGGCCTGATGTTTAGACGCACACACACCGACTAGTACAAGAGACATCTGTCCTACACATTTTCTAGCCAATCGATAAAGCTCATTACTTATGCAAACAGGCGGGGCGCAAACTTCTAAGCGTCGCAGTGGCAATTATTGCTGTGGTCAACGCTTAAAACTATTTCGGCTGTCGGTGTTTTATTTAAGGATAACGGTTAACTAACATTGTATTAAGACAATACCTTGGATTATAGAGTCACTTTTCTGGACTGCAGGTGTCCCGCTCTGGCAGCGACAAAAGACATCTTTTTACAGCAGTCCGTGAATAACGGTTGTCTCTGACGATATCTGAAAGGCGACAAATATCGGATAGCTAAGTGCGCCGTCACAATTACATATCGGGCCTAGAGAATCCCATGGGTCACGGAGAAGTTCAGAATCCCGTGTTCCTCGATGTAATTGTGGGTCTAACGTGACAGTAAACATCACGTACGCACATCGCCTATTCCCTTCTCGGAGAATCTAAATTCTTCTCGAACTCACCCGATTATGGCGTCAGGGACTAATTTAGCCGGGGATTTCCCTAGTTATGGTCCCATTCTCAAGGGAGACAACTAGTCTTATTCCGACCAAAGGGAAATAATGCAGAGGACAGACGGAATCTAGTCCGTTTCGGCACAGTCACAAGCTGCCACAATTCATGATGAAGTGAATGCAAGAATCTCCAAGGCCAGCGCGGACTTTGGCAGATTGTACAATAATGTATGGGACAGAAATGGAATAAGCCTGCAGACAAAGCTGAAAATCTATGAAGCAGTTGTACTATCCGCGCTGCTATATGCTTGTGAAACATGGACTGTTTATCAGCGACATGCTAGCAAATTAACCCACTTCCACATAGTCTGCCTTAGGAAGCTATTGAAGATTAAATGGCAAGACAATATCCCAGACACTGAAGTTCTAAAAAGAGCGTCCATGCCCAGTATCCACACTCTACTAATGAAGAATCAGATTCGCTGGGCTGGTCACAAAACTCGCATACCAGTTCACAGGCTCCCTAAACAAAATTTATTACAACGAGTTATGTTGTGATAAACGCTCCCATGGCGGCCAGAGGAAACGTTTTAACGACACTGAGAATCTGACTGAAAGCTTTAGGAATTCATCATGACACATGGGAGACTGCAACCAGAGACCGAAACTCGTGGCGTACATCATAACATAAGGGTGCAGTCACTTGTGAGGCAATCAGGACTGCAAGAGCTGTGAAGGAAAGGCTGGACAGGAGATCCTCCTCCTGGAAAGTCAAGCATTCTTTACCCGCATTGTCTACGAACATTTCGAGCCAAAATAGGTCTTATCTGCCATCTTGGACCTCACGGCTCCATACTTTCACCCCGTTTGGATAAAATAAATGGTCATCATCATATTTGATGGATAAAGAACATATATACATAGATACATAGATATATAGATACATATATACATAATTACACACACACACACACACATTCACACATACACACATACATACACACACATACATACACATACATAAATACATACATACATACATACATACATACATACATACATACATACATACATACATACATACATACATACATACATACCTACCTACATACATACATACATACATACATACATACATACATACATACATACATACATACATACATACATACATACGTACGTACGTATGTACGTACGAACATTTAATTTGAAAAATACGAACACGTGTGGAAAACGAAACCATTGTAATATAATCATTGTTATTATCATTACCATCATTATCATTATTACTTTCTCTATTATTTTATTTTCAGCCCATCTGAGCTAAATAAATAATATTAATGTCTCACAATTCTGGTAGCAAGCATCGGGGACAGCCGCTGAAGCACATCTTGTTAGTATGTTCAACATACGGTGCAACAGATGGTAGTGGTTGGTATGTTCAACATACGGGTACAACAGATGGTAGTGGTTGGAGCAACATCACTATCACCGACATAGATTGGCAGTCTAGATAGCTGAGCCCACATGTGACAGATCGGGCGTTGACACCTTATTACTGATGTTGTCACATTTGTGGCATGTCTCTTTACAAAGGTTGCTTAAAAGTACCAGGGTCGACTTCATTGCACCGGTTGTTGTTTTTTTTAAAATCCCAAATGGCTCGGTCTCTTTCCGCGGCGCTGAAAGCGTCGCACAAAGCATGAACTCCGTAACTCTAGCGACGGCACACAGGAGTCTTCAAACAATTTTACCTGTGAACCGAAGGACGCGGCCCGGAATCGAACCCACAACTTTCGGAGCCCGAGTCAAACGGCTTGACCACTTTGCCATGGAGACTCTGGTGGCATGTCTCTGGGAAGAGCAAGCAATGGGGACCGGAGTAAGCATCCTATATTGTAATGACGTGACCTAATATACACGTGGAAATGTATTAATGGGTATTGGTCGTCATTCGTGAAGTGAAAGGAACATAAAGAGATATAGAGGACAAACCCGACACTGACATAAAGAGATATAGAGAATAAACCCGACACTGACATAAAGAGATATAGAGGACAAACCCAACACTGACATAAAGAGATATAGAGGACAAACCCGACACTGACATAAAGAGATATAGAGGACAAACCCAACACTGACATAAAGAGATATAGAGGACAAACCCGACACTGACATAAAGAGATATAGAGGACAAACCCGACACTGACATAAAGAGATATAGAGGACACACCCGACACTGACATAAAGAGATATAGAGGACACACCCGACACTGACATAAAGAGATATAGAGGACAAACCCAACACTGACATAAAGAGATATAGAGGACAAACCCAACACTGAGATAAAGAGATATAGAGGACAAACCCAACACTGAGATAAAGAGATATAGAGGACAAACCCAACACTGAGATAAAGAGATATAGAGGACACACCCGACACTGACATAAAGAGATATAGAGGACACACCCGACACTGACATAAAGAGATATAGAGGACAAACCCAACACTGACATAAAGAGATATAGAGGACAAACCCAACACTGACATAAAGAGATATAGAGGACAAACCCAACACTGAGATAAAGAGATATAGAGGACAAACCCAACACTGAGATAAAGAGATATAGAGGACAAACCCAACACTGAGATAAAGAGATATAGAGGACAAACCCGACACTGAGATAAAGAGATCTAGAGAATAAACCCGACACTGACGATAAAGAGATATAGAGGACAAACCCAACACTGACATAAAGAGATATAGAGGACAACCCGACACTGACATAAAGAGATATAGAGGACAAACCCAACACTGACATAAAGAGATATAGAGGACAAACCCGACACTGACATAAAGAGATATAGAGGACAAACCCGACACTGACATAAAGAGATATAGAGGACACACCCGACACTGACATAAAGAGATATAGAGGACACACCCGAACACTGACATAAAGAGATATAGAGGACAAACCCAACACTGAGATAAGAGATATAGAGGACAAACCAACACTGAGATAAAGAGATATAGAGGACAAACCCAACACTGAGATAAAGAGATATAGAGGACAAACCCAACACTGAGATAAAGAGATATAGAGGACAAACCCGACACTGACATAAAGAGATATAGAGGACAAACCCAACACTGACATAAAGAGATATAGAGGATAAACCCGACACTGAGATAAAGAGATATAGAGGACAAACCCGACACTGACATAAAGAGATATAGAGGACAAACCCAACACTGAGATAAAGAGATATAGAGGACAAACCCAACACTGACATAAAGAGATATAGAGGACAAACCCAACACTGAGATAAAGAGATATAGAGGACAAACCCAACACTGACATAAAGAGATATAGAGGACAAACCCAACACTGAGATAAAGAGATATAGAGTACAAACCCAACACTGAAATAAAGAGATATAGAGGACAAACCCGACACTGACATAAAGAGATATAGAGGACAAACCCAACACTGACATAAAGAGATATAGAGGATAAACCCGACACTGAGATAAAGAGATATAGAGGACAAACCCGACACTGACATAAAGAGATATAGAGGACAAACCCAACACTGAGATAAAGAGATATAGAGGACAAACCCAACACTGAGATAAAGAGATATAGAGGACAAACCCGACACTGAGATAAAGAGATATAGAGAATAAACCCGACACTGACATAAAGAGATATAGAGGACAAACCCAACACTGACATAAAGAGATATAGAGGACAAACCCGACACTGACATAAAGAGATATAGAGGACAAACCCAACACTGACATAAAGAGATATAGAGGACAAACCCGACACTGACATAAAGAGATATAGAGGACAAACCCGACACTGACATAAAGAGATATAGAGGACACACCCGACACTGACATAAAGAGATATAGAGGACACACCCGACACTGACATAAAGAGATATAGAGGACAAACCCAACACTGAGATAAAGAGATATAGAGGACAAACCCAACACTGAGATAAAGAGATATAGAGGACAAACCCAACACTGAGATAAAGAGATATAGAGGACAAACCCAACACTGAGATAAAGAGATATAGAGGACAAACCCGACACTGACATAAAGAGATATAGAGGACAAACCCAACACTGACATAAAGAGATATAGAGGACAAACCCGAACACTGAGATAAAGAGATACTAGAGGACAAACCCAACACTGAGATAAAGAGATATAGAGGACAAACCCAACACTGAGATAAAGAGATACAGAGGACAAACCCGACACTGACATAAAGAGATATAGAGGACAAACCCAACACTGAGATAAAGAGATATAGAGGATAAACCCGACACTGACATAAAGAGATATAGAGGACAAACCCAACACTGACATAAAGAGATATAGAGGACAAACCCAACACTGACATAAAGAGATATAGAGGACAAACCCGACACTGACATAAAGAGATATAGAGGACAAACCCAACACTGACATAAAGAGATATAGAGGACAAACCCAACACTGAGATAAAGAGATATAGAGGACAAACCCAACACTGACATAAAGAGATATAGAGGACAAACCCAACACTGACATAAAGAGATATAGAGGACAAACCCAACACTGAGATAAAGAGATATAGAGGACAAACCCAACACTGACATAAAGAGATATAGAGGACAAACCCAACACTGACATAAAGAGATATAGAGGACAAACCCAACACTGAGATAAAGAGATATAGAGGACAAACCCGACACTGACATAAAGAGATACAGAGGACAAACCCGACACTGAGATAAAGAGATATAGAGGACAAACCCAACACTGAGATAAAGAGATACAGAGGACACACCCGACACTGACATAAAGAGATACAGAGGACAAACCCGACACTGAGATAAAGAGATATAGAGGACAAACCCAACACTGAGATAAAGAGATACAGAGGACAAACCCGACACTGACATAAAGAGATACAGAGGACAAACCCAACACTGAGATAAAGGCACCCTGATAGAGGACAAACCCGACACTGACATAAAGAGATAAGAGGACAAACCCAACACTGAGATAAAGAGATATAGAGGACAAACCCGACACTGAGATAAAGAGATACAGAGGACAAACCCAACACTGAGATAAAGAGATATAGAGGACAAACCCGACACTGAGATAAAGAGATACAGAGGACAAACCCAACACTGAGATAAAGAGATATAGAGGACAAACCCGACACTGAGATAAAGAGATACAGAGGACAAACCCGACACTGAGATAAAGAGATACAGAGGACAAACCCAACACTGAGATAAAGAGATATAGAGGACAAACCCGACACTGAGATAAAGAGATACAGAGGACAAACCCAACACTGAGATAAAGAGATATAGAGGACAAACCCGACACTGAGATAAAGAGATACAGAGGACAAACCCAACACTGAGATAAAGAGATATAGAGGACAACCCGACACTGAGATAAAGAGATACAGAGGACAAACCCAACACTGAGATAAAGAGATATAGAGGACAAACCCGACACTGAGATAAAGAGATACAGAGGACAAACCCAACACTGAGATAAAGAGATATAGAGGACAAACCCGACACTGAGATAAAGAGATACAGAGGACAAACCCAACACTGAGATAAAGAGATATAGAGGACAAACCCAACACTGACATAAAGAGATATAGAGGACAAACCCGACACTGACATATAAATATGACTGTTTATTTCGTACACTAACCCGATTGGACACTGGGTTGTACAGGGTGTTTGTAAAGTCTCACTTCACTGTGTATGTAGAACAACTGTTTGTTGGAGTATATGTTGTCCGTTTCCAAGGCGGAAAATTACTCTCCGACAAACAGCTGTTCTACATACACAGTGTAGTGAGACTTTACAAACACCCTGTAGTGTGTAGACAATGAAATAACTTTGACGCTGTGGAGGAAATACCATTCAATCAAACAACCAGCCAACAACCAATCCAATTGCCAACAAAACAATCAAATAAAGAAGCAAACGACAATTCAACCATTAACCAATAAACAAGTAATCAGCCAATCAAGCAACCAGTCAGTACATTAACCAAACAACCAGCTGCAACAAACCGAACAATCAACGAAGCAAGCATGCAAACGACCAAACAGCCCAATGAAGCAAACAACCAATCAAGCAAACAAGGAAGATACTTCGATTACATAAAGAGACAGCTCATAGTTCTAGAATGTTATTAATGGGGCGGGGGGGGGGGGGGGGGGAGGTGTTGGGGGAGAGAACGAAAGCGCGTGAGAGGAAGCCAACGAAACTGAAATGAAGACAACATCAAAAGATGGAATAGAAGAATTCTACGTACAAGTGCTACATGAAGACACAAAATACGAGAGCCTTGGCGACCAAATACAACCGACCTTCATTGCGAAGATGCCAGTTGATGATCACATAACACGGCCTAGGTACAGAATGAGACCAACAACCTCCTTTCTGTGAGAAAGTTAACAGACACGGGGATCACACAAGGAAACAACCCCGAGGCCACGGACAATCTCCCAGAACAGGCCAGGAATCATCCTCGTCTCCCTACTGGCTACAACAACCCACGTGACATTTAACCCCGCCCACCACTAGTGGTTAGCAGACATCTCCAAAATGCAGGGGAAGACACAATAATTGGAAAATTAGCCGCTGGGTCAGGTGGGCCAAACTCGACTCGTGCTGGCCGTTTATTGTTTGTTGATACTGTTTTAAGTTGTTAAATGCAAGTACCTCACGTAGCAAATATCGTATCTATATTTCATAACATCATATTGGAAATGAGAGAAAATTACTGACGGATCAATCCGCTGTAAAATGTATTTACAACTCCAGGAATAAATATGTAAAGGGAGTAAAGCATGTTGGCTAGGTAAGTTCTCGCTGTCATGTCCTCAGTTCAGTCACAGTTGACTTAGTAACTTCTACCTTACGTAACTTATGTCTCTCTGTCCGTCCCTCTTAGTTTAACTCATCCCTGTCTCTCTTAGTAATATATCCCAGTCCATCTTAGTAACTTATCCTTGTCCTTCTTAGTAACTTATTTCTGTCCTTCTTAGTAACATATCCTTGCCTCTCTTAGTTACTTATCCTTGTCCATCTTAGTAACTTATCCTTGTCCTTCTTAGAAACTTATTCCTGTCCTTCTTAGTAACTTATCCTTGTCCTTCTTAGTAACTTATTCCTGTCCCTCTTAGTAACTTATCCCTGTCCCTCTTAGTAACTTATCCCTGTCCTTCTTAGTAACTTATCCTTGTCCTTCTTAGTAACTTCTCTCTGTCCTTCTTAGTAACTTATTCCTGTCCTTCTTAGTAATTTATCCCTGTCCCTCTTAGTAACTTATTCCTGTCCTTCTTAGTAACTTACCCTGTCCTTCTCAGTAACTTATCCCTGTCCTTCCAAGTAACTTACCCCTGTCCTTCTTAGTAAATTATCTTTGTCCCTCTGAGTAACTTATCATTGTCTCTATTAGTAACGTATCCCTGTCCCTCTGAGTAACTTATTATTGCCCCTCTTAGTAACTTATCCTTGTCCTTCTTAGTAACTTATTCCTGTCCTTCTTAGTAACATATCCTTGCCTCTCTTAGTTACTTATGCTTGTCCATCTTAGTAACTTATCCTTGTCCTTCTTAGTAACTTATTCCTGTCCTTCTTAGTAACTTATCCTTGTCCTTCTTAGTAACTTATTCCTGTCCCTCTTAGTAACTTATCCCTGTCCCTCTTAGTAACTTATCCCTGTCCTTCTTAGTAACTTATCCCTGTCCTTCTTAGTAACTTCTCCCTGTCCTTCTTAGTAACTTATTCCTGTCCTTCTTAGTAATTTATCCCTGTCCCTCTTAGTAACTTATTCCTGTCCTTCTTAGTAACTTATCCCTGTCCCTCTTAGTAACTTATTCCTGTCCTTCTAAGTAACTTATCACTGTCCTTCTTAGTAACTTATCCCTGTCCTTCTTAGTAACTTATCCCTGTCCTTCTTAGTAACTTAGACCTGTCCTTCTTAGTAAATTATCTTTGTCCCTCTGAGTAACTTATCATTGTCTCTATTAGTAACGTATCCCTGTCCCTCTGAGCAACTTATTATTGCCCCTCTTAGTAACTTATCATTGCCCCTCTTAGTAACTTATCATTGCCCCTCTTAGTAACTTATTATTGCCCCTCTTAGTAACTTATCATTGCCCCTCTTGGCAACTTATCATTGCCCCTCTTAGTAACTTATCATTGCCCCTCTTAGTAACTTATCATTGCCCCTCTTAGTAACTTATCATTGTCCCTTTTAGTAATTTATCCCTGTCCCTCTTAGTAACTTATTACTGTCCCTCTTAGTAACTTATCACTGTCCCTCTAAGTAACTTGTTTAACCTATTTAACCTTGTAAATATGAAATTAAATTATCCCTGTTTGTCTAAATAACTCATCCTGATCAATCTAAGTAAATTATCCCTATTTCTCTAAGTAACGTATCCTTGTACCTCTAAGTACATTATCTTTGTCTCTATAAGCTACTTATCCATGTCCCTCTAAGTAAATTATCTATTTAACTTATTCCTGTCAGTCTAAGTCAATTATCCCTGTCTCTATAGGTAACTTATCCTTGCCTTCTAAATAAATTATCCCTGTTTATTTAAGTTTCATGTCCTTATACCTCTAAGTAACATAAGGATGTCTTCTAAGTAATTTACCATGTCTTTGTAAATAACTTGCCCTTATTCGTGTAATTAGCTTGTCCATGTCTCTATACGAAATTTAACCCCGCCGTCAAAAGTAATTTATCCCTTGTCTTCTACGCAACCTGACCCAATCCACGGAAACCAGAAAGCGAGCTATACTGCCTTACTACTGTGTGGATATGAATCCTGGACACTGCTTCAAGAGAATAGAAAGAAACTGAAGACCTCGGAGATGAGGTTTCATTGTAGACTGTTGTTTCGCAGAGACTGCAAGAAAGACCAGCCTCCAAGTTCTGCAGAAGGAGAAATGACTACCATGTCTGCTCACCCACATCAGAACAAGCCAATCGGCATTGTTTGGTATTATCAGGAGATAGTTCGGACATGGTTGTAACAAACGAGAAAATCCAGGGTGTTTGAGACAAAGGTCGACAAAGGGAGTCTTTGCTGGATGGGTTGACACAACCACGGGACACGATCAGGGCTTACATTTAGCAAAAACGGGGAGAACATGTTTATGGATAAAACTGACCGTGTCTGCTGATTGGCATGGCACATGATGATGATGACATGATGTAGATCCCGGCAGGAAGCAGAGACCATGGAGTCCACACAGATTAATTCACTTGTATAGCACTTACATAGAGTATTTCACTTGTATACCATTTGCACAGAGTAATTCACCTGTATAGCAATTACTTAGTCATTCACCTGTACAGCACTTAAACAGAGTAATTCACTTGTATAGCACTTGCACGGAGTAATTCACTTGTATAGCACTTACACAGAGTAATTCATTCGTATAGCACTTACACAGAGTAATTCACTCGTACAGCACTCGCACAGAGTAATTCACTTGTACAGCCTTTCCAACCAGAAA
>JACEFZ010028132.1:270000-315000 GCA_014155875.1 Cepaea nemoralis
GTCTTCCCTTTGGTCTCTTCCCTTCGATCTTACCAGTTGTCACCAAGTTCTACAATTCATTTCTTCTCATAACATGCCCTAAAATTGTTGACTGTCTAAGTCTAATGTCTCTAATCAGTTTACGATCTTCATTTGTTTCTTGAAGGACTTGTTCATTGATTTTTTCTGTCTGTCCATGGTATTCTTTGCATTTTCTTCAGAAACCACATTTCTACAGCCATCAGATGTTTTTCAGCTTGACTGCTCATTGTCCACGCTTCACATCCTTACACAAATATAGGTTCTATGTAGCACTTCAACACTCTTTTTCTCGTTTCAATTGATATCTTTTTATTGGTCAGTATGTTTTTCATCTTGCAAAAGGCTACCTTCACAATGGCAATTGTTGTTCTAATGTCTTCAAGGCATCTCCCATCAGATGTTGACTGTTCCGAGATAACTGCACCGATTCACTTGTTGATGAATATTCCCATTTACTTGTATATCACATTGTGGTACTTCCTTTTTCCCAGTGACAATAATAATCTGTGTCTTCTTACAATTCAATTCTAACCCTTGTTGCTCACTGTGAACAACAACCGCATCTACTAAATGTTGCAGGTCCTGTTCATTGTCTGCAATCAAGACTGTGTCATCTGCATATCTGATGCTATTGATGCATCGTCCCCCAATGTTGATTCCTTCCATATCTTCTATATTTCTGAAAATATTTTCATTGTGCAGGGAAAAAATCTGGAGACATTACACACCCCTGTCTCACACCTCTCTTAATAGGCTGATGTTGACCTACTTCATTATCAATTCGAACGGAGATTGTTTTCTCCAATATATGTTTTTCACAAGCCAAAGGTCTTTTCCATCAAATTGTAGATCTTCAAGCATTCTTATCATGTCGACATGTCTCACTTTATCGAAAGCCTTTGTGAAGTCAATAAAGCAAAGGTGTAGATCTTTGTTTACTTCTATAGAACGTTCGACTACGGTTCTCAGTATATACACAGCATTTACTGTACTCTTGCCTTCTACAAACCCACATTGTTCTTCTATTTCAGGTTGTATTTTCTTCCTAACTCCTTGCATAATTCTCAGCAAAATATTCGTGATGTGGATCATTATACTAATTGTCCGATGTTGATCACATTCCAAGGCTCCTGATTTCTTTGGGATTGCAATAAATACAGAATTATATAATTCATGAGGTATATTTCCAGTATGATGTATTGTATTCAGCAGTCTGGTAACTGTATCTATTCTATATTCTTCTAAAGCATTAATCATTTCTATTGTGATGCTGTCTGAACCGGGGGTCTTGCCAGATTTCGTATTTTCAGATGTTGTTCATTCACATCCCATAACTCACTGCCATATAGTAAAACAGGTTCTATATAACATTTAAGCACTCCCTTTCTTACATTCAACGATAGTGAATTAATGCATAAGATACTTTTCATTTTCTGAAATGTGGCTTTCGCCTGCCCTACATCTATATCTGTTGTGAATCTTTTATCTGATGTTATTATCACCTATGGGTATTTAAACTTGGTTAAGCATTTTCTCTTCTATTTCCATTTCATATTTTTGTGTCACCTTTATCTTTGATATAACCAATGTTTCTGTTAGTTTCTCTTAACCTTCAAGGTACTTGTTCTGTTTTTAGTTTTTGATTGTTTTTTGTTTTATTTTTGCACTATTTGTTACTACAATGTCCAAAAATTGTTGCAGATCTTTCGCATTTTCCGCTGTGTCATCTGCATAGCGAGGATTACCTCTATTATAACCTCAGATTAGTATTCCTGGCTTCTCTTTGATGACTCTCATTATTTCGCTATAGAAAAAGATGTAGCTCTCCGTTCTGTAGAAATAAACAAAGATCTACACCTTTGCTTTATTGATCACACAAAGGCTTTACATAAAGTGAGACATATCAACATGATAGAGATGCTTGCAAATCTACAAATCGATGGGAAAGACCCTAGACCTGTAAAAAACATATATTGGAAACAACAAGCTGCCATAAAGATAGATAATGAAGTAGATCAACATCAGCCTATTAAGAGAGATGTGAGACAGGGATGTGTAATGTCTCCAGACCTTTTTTCTCTGTACAGTGAACATATTTTCAGAAATATAGAAGACATTAAAGGAACCATCATTGGAGGACGAAATATCAATATCATTAGATATGCGGATGATACAGTATTGGTTGCAGACAATGAGCAGGATCTGCAACAATTAGTAGATGCGGTTGTTGCACACGTGAACAACTGGGGTTAGAATTAAATTGTAAGAAGACACAGAGTATGGTCGTCACTAAGAAGGAGGAAATACCGCAATGTAATATACAAGTAAATTCTTAAAAAAGTGAATCCGTACAATTATCTCAGAACAGCCATATAATCTAATGGGAGATGGCTTGAAGAGATTAGAACAAGAAATGCCATTGCGAAGGTAGCTTTTTGCAAGATGAAAATCATACTGACCAATAAAAAGATGTTATTTGCAACGAGGAAAATAGTGCTGAGGTGCTGCATAGAACCTGTTCTTTTGTATAGATGTGAAGCGTTTACAATGAACAGGCAAGCTGAAAAACGTCTGATGTCTGTGGAAATGTGGTTTCTGGGGAAAATGCAAAGAATTCCATGGACAGAGAGAACAACCAATGACAAAGTCGTGCAAGAAACAAATGAATACCGTAAACTGATTAGAGAAATTAAACGCAGACAGTAAACATTGTTTGGCCACGTTGAGAGAAGAAATAAATTTGAGAAGTTGGTGACACCTGGCAATATCGAGGGGAAGAGAACAAGGGGAAGGCAGAGAAGTAAATACCTGGATGTCTTGGCCACGTGGTATGGTTGAGACAGGAACACTGAGCTCATCCATGACTCTAGTGATCGAGTGAAATGACAAAACATACCGTCCACGCTTATCGGCATGGCACATGGTGATTATGACAGTGAAAGAAGAGATCCGGTGACAAAATGCATCCCTGTTGTACTTCTAGCTTCATTTGTTCATATCTGCCCTCTTTATTTCCCATTTTAATTGCCGCTACTTGTTTCCAGTAAATATTCTTAATTATTCTGAGATGTTTCCCATCAATGTGATATCTTCCAAAATTTTAATCAGTGCATCATGTTTACACACATCAAATACCTTGATATAATCTATGAAGCATGGATATATGTCTTTCTGTGTCTCTGGTTATCTGTATATTAGTGTTCGTAATGTGTATATAGTAATGTTTGCACCGTTCCCTTCACAGATCCACACTGTTCTTCACAAATGTCCAATTTTTATTTTCTTTCTATTTTATTTTTCTCATTATAATTCTTACTAGAATATTAGTGACATGGTTGATGAGGTTAATTTTGCAAAAATCTTCGTATCTTTCGCTCCTGGTCTTTTTGGTGTAGCTATAAATACAGGTTTGAGCATATTACTCGGTAAATATTCATTGCTGTAAATATCATTTAACATTTTGTAGCACCTTCCTCCAATATCTTTCCTGATTTTTATTTCAGACACCCTGAGTTTAGTCTTATTTTGCTTCCCTTGAACTCACTAATTTGTCTATGCGTATTTGTTGTATCTTTAATAGCATTTAATTCAATTTTCTTGCCCTGCTCGTTTAACCAACTTTCTATTGCCTTTATACATGTTAATCCTATTTTACTTATACTCTTATTTGTCATGTTTACATTGCTTTCTTTGGTCCATTAACTTTAAGATTTCTTCAGTCATCCATGTTTTCTTAGCCTTTTGGCTTCGCTCAGGTAATACTTCTTTGCTTATTTGATGAATGAAGCATTTCCATTGTTAATTTATACTCTGTATTTTAGCTATCGCATTGTACCTATTCTTCACAATCAATCTGTATTGTTCCGTATCACTACTACAGACAGCATCAGGGATTGTCTTAAAATTAATTAGCAAATTTCCAAATCTGTTATTAACAAGTATGTAGTAAATATGGTTGAGTATTTTCTTACCGGGACTTGTCCATGTGTAAAGTCGTTTCTTGCGGTTATTACACCAAGTGTTTTCAATCATATATATATATATATATCGTTTATATTTGCCGATTCTGTTTTTCTTATTGTTCATTTCTTGTTCATAAACCAAAAACACCCACCACACCCTCCATTCTTCCCTTTTCTACTATTCCATTAAAATATCCTGGTATTAATTTTATTTCTTGTGATTTGGTCCTAGATAATGTAATTTCTGCTTCATCATAAAAGTGTTGTTTCTTTATCACTATTGATTGTTGCTGGTGTGTATACTTCTATAATATTTATATCTATTGATTTAGGATCAATTTTGAACTCCATCTGTAATACACCAGTAACCATTAACTGTTTTTAATAAAATAATCAGATAGTAGCCATACATATTTTTAATGTGTATCCTTTCCAGAATAGATTACTATGTTTCTCATCTCATCTAATCTCATCATGTTCCTCTTGTGCCTTTCGGTGTCGAGGTGAAGTATAAACAGCGGGAGAGTGCCCGCTTATGGGCTTCATGTATCGATATTCCCATGGACTCTACTATTCCCTCCGTACTATCGTTTACGTGGTCGGCCTCTTCCTCTGCTTCCATCTCGTCTGTACATCATTGCTTGTTGTGGCATGCTGTTAGATGGTAACCTACTTGCATGGCCAAACCATTTGACTTGCTGCTTTCTAATAAAATCTAGTGCTGCTTTAACCCCCACTTTAGTCCTGATTTCTTCATTTCTGATCTTATCTCTTCTTGATACATTGAGTATTCTTCTCAGGAATCTCATTTCTGTTGTTGTGATTTTTCTTTTCTCTTTTTCTGTCATTGTCCAGGTTTGGCATTGGTAGCATAGAGTTGGTAGGAAGATTGTGTTGTAAAGTGCTTTCTTAGTAGTTATTGATACATGTTTGTTCTTTAGTATTGGTGCCATTTGTCCAATGAGTTGGTTTGCCTTATTGCATCTATTTTCGATCTCGTCTTCTGATTTGCCATTTGATGATATTATACTTCCTAGGTACTTGAAACTCTTTACTTGTTTCAATGGATGTTCGTTTAGGTGAATTGTTGTTGTCTTTTCTTCTTTAGTTATAGTCATTACCTCTGTTTTACTTGTGCTAATTTTCATGTTATGTTCCCTACACATTTCGTTTAGACTATTCATGTGGTCTTGTAATTCAGCTTCTGATTTTGCTATTAGTGCTTGGTCATCCGCAAACAGGAGTTCTCTAATGGTGTAATTTGCAGATGGTTCTTCTTCTGCGTTATCGCCATGCGGTGTTCTTGCGGCCTCTGTTTGGCTGGTTTCTTTACATATGTTGTCTATATATGTTATGAACAAGAGAGGGGACAGGACAGAACCTTGTCGTACTCCAGATCTTATGGTGAAGTGTTCTGAGTGTCCTCCAGTTGCTCTCACTATGCATTCACTGTTGTTGTATAAACTTCTACATAGGTTTGGTAGATGTGTACTCCCTTCATATTGTTTAAGGATTTCCTACAGCTTGTTTCTATCTACTCTATCGAATGCCTTTTCTTGGTCCACAAAGGCTAAGTAGAGTGTTTCATTGAATTCGATTGATTTTTCTACAAGTTGTCTAAGAGCAAAAATGGCATCTGTGCATCCTTTGTTTTTCCTAAATCCAAGTTGTGTTTCGCTTAGCTGGGGTTCTATAGTAGTTCGTAATCTTTTCTCAAGAATTTTGCTAAATATTTTCCCAGGATGAAACTGTGTTTATCGGTTATAATTGTACCTCTTCACCTCATCTCACTTATGCCAAGGATATGCATTTTCATATTTTCCATTTCTCTTATAACATTGTTCTACTTTCCTAACTCATTTAGTACCCTAATATCCCACGTTCCGATTTAAAATTTAATCGTATTAGATTTGCCATGAGTAGCATGATAACGGTCTGATTTGTTGTTTTGTTGTAGTTTTGTTGTAGTTTTGTTGTTGTTTTGTTGTTGTTTTGTTGTTGTTTTGTTGTTGTTTTGTTGTTATGTTTGTTGTGTTTTTTTTGTTGTTGTTGTGTTTGTTGTCATTGTTTTGTTTACACTCGCTAGCTTTGAACTCAAGCGTAGTCCATACACGTGCTCCAACTTCCAACAAGAAATGAGAAGACTGAATGTCAACATTTTAAGTATATGGGAGGCCAGATGGAGAGGAACGGGCATAACATCTGAGGCATATAAAATAATCTATTCTGGCGGAGAGAAACAACAGCGAGGCGCAGCACTTATTATGGAAAGGGTTTCCATGGAATTCCATGGAATTCCCATTATAATATTAATATGGAATACAGTTCAAATAAAATTATGAAATTTATGAAAGTTTAGGTTTAGTGTCTACTAAATATGACTATATAACACCTGATGGGCGATGCCTTGAAGAGATTAGAACAAGAATCGCCATGGCGAAAGTAGCCTTTAGCAAGATGAAAAACATTCTGACCAATAAACAGATGTCAATTTAAAACGAGAAAAATAGTGTTGAGGGGATACATAGAGCCTGTTCTTTTGTATGGATATGAAACTTGGACAATGAGCAGTCAAGCTGAAAAACATCTGATGGGTGCAGAAATGTGGTTTATGAGGAAAATGCAAAAAATACCATGGACAGACAGAAAAATCAATGACCAAGTACTACAGGAGACAAATGACAATCGTAAATTGATTAGAGAAATTAGACGTAGACAGTCGATTTTTTGTTTTTCATCCTCAAGGTATTTGTTTCTGAGGTCATTGTCACGAATTGGCAGCCTTTACTTCCCAGAACAATTTTCGGTTCACTTTTGATAGGCCATGTAGAGAATCAACAGACGAACAAAACTGTTTTCTCTATATTCAAGGCTATACCGTCTTGACGTAAGCTTGCAAAACCTGCAAGTAAACAAACCACCAGGAATGGCTTTCTATTTGGGAAGTTAATTTGACACCAGTACCAGTCACCCCCATTTGTTATCAATCCAGCCAGACGGGAGGGCAGACTCAAGGGACTGAATAGTAATTAAAACCAACTAGCCATGACGTAAGCTTGCAGATGGCAAGTAAAATGGCAACTAGATAATTAGTATACACCTTGGGAAACTGCTGACCCAGACATGCTGAATCAACAATGAACTGGGCCATGGACTGTGTAATTAAAACCTGGTTTACCCACAGAGTTGTAAACTGGCTGTTGACCATGAGAACCTAATTGTTCCCTTGACATGACACCTGATAAGAATAGCTAGGAAATCACCCAACCGCGATGGCTGACCCCATCTGGTAGAGACTAGAGGCGCAAGGTGTGAAATCACTGATAAGACTCAGTGGGCTAATAATGGTCAGACCCACAGGTGTGAAGGCTAGTGTGCATGCAGAAAGAATTTTATGACTGGACAGACTTGGAGTTAATTGCAATTACTGTCAGGAGGAGATAAGAAGAATTTATGAATGAAATTCCTGGGAGATAAGTGTCTACTGCTAGGCTAGGTATAAAAACCCCTGCTAGACTTTTCCTCTTTAGATTAAATCTGACTTCAGAACAGGTAGGAACTATCTCAATGTTTGTAGTCATATGAAGGATTTCTTAGTAACTATGCAACAGTCTTTTAGACATATGAATTTTCAGTCTATATCTGATCTAGGTTATTGCAAGAACTATCATTGTCATAGGTTACTTGAGTGTTCTTTCTAAGTTCTGTGTTCAATATCATTGTGCTGTAAGTGCTACTCTTCTGAGAAGTAGAAACTTATGGAAGGCAGGTCTTGTCTAGATATACTTGAGGTGTCGTAGCAGATGCTTGCCATCTCTTTCTAAACTAGACTAGTTGCTTTTTGGTGTGTGCATTTGTTGTACAGAATATAGTCAACTGACTATTTATTTAATTCTTACAACAGCAGGTGATTAAACCGGGCAGCTCAGCAAATATAGCTGGTCTGTGTGGTAACTTCAATTAGACCTGTTGGATATCTCATTTTGTAGCTATACAATATTAGTACTCATTAATAATGACTGATGCTATTATATTGAGTATCATTATATGTCCATCTTGAAGTAATATAATGTTTACGGATATGTTGGATGTATGTATGTGTAATTTCATAAACTAACTAGTGCATTATGCTATGATGTTAAAGTATCATACTATGTCTAGTTTAATCAATATGTTTATGTGTATTGGATGTTTGATATATTGATTTGTCATATGCAAACCTACCAATATGAAGTGTTATGCTAGTGTCTGCGCATTGGCACATTGGCCAATGATTGTGTTGGAAGCAGAGGTGTAATGGTACAGACATTACCCACAATTGGTAGTATAGGGTATATGGTGCTAAACTTTCTCAGTGTATTGTGGGCGTGCGTCCACGGTAATGCATGGAAACCTGGCACAGCTACTTGTCACGGCTTGCAAGCCCGGATGATCAGGCATTGTTATAATACCCTTACCGACCCTGTGAGCTGCTAAACTAACATTGGACGGAGCGGCTGTACGACACAGAATTTCTGTATTAGCGACATGGACATGGGGCGGCAGAAATGTAATCATTACAGGCGTGTGAGACAATTGAAAAGCCCGTCCCCGACTAAGACAGTAGGAGGGAGAAGGAGGATGGTGAACACAGTAGAGCTGAAAGATAAACTTGGCCAGACTGGTCATTGTATATGTTTGTGTTATGATATGTTTTAATTAGGATTGCGCTGATGTAGAACTGATATAACACATTCTTGACTTTCTTTCAAGCTCTCACAAGGAGCACCTATGTTATAGATCTCAAGACTAGAGACTACTGACTAGGAGTGTCAGGACTGGCAGTACGTCAGAATACCGGCAAGCTGTTCTCTTTTGTTGAGTCTACTGGAGAGTGGGGATTTGGACCACAGTTCCAGATAGATGAAGTAACAAGTAAAGTTACGTAATGTTTCTCATCACAATATGTTATATGACAATCATCCGATGTCTATTGTTATGATTAGCAAATAAATGTTGTAGTATTGTAACTCATAGTTCTGTCATTATATTTTTTTCCAATTGTGCATACGTGTTGTGTGTGTACATTGGTGGGGGTTCACTTACACACCAAGGAAAGGAGCAGTCAGGGAGAAAACCTGTACTGAGATAGTCGTCTATAATCACATATTTAGACTTAAAACATCTATCTGAGCTAACCTTCTCTTTCTATTCCTTGGCGAATATTCAGCACAGTTCATTTCAATTTTGTAACGAGCCACTTGGAGCTGTACGTTGGATATTCAGGGCTTAATCTATAGTTCAGCCATATAGTTTTTGTCCCTAGTCAGTTTCTGACTATTAGGGGTTGCTCGCCAGTGAAAAATACTTTCATCTAGCCGGTGGGGCACCCCGACTTCTGACAGTCATCAAACTTAAGTGCTTTGTTTGGTGGAGGATCCAACAATAAGTCAAAATCACTTTTCGGCTTTTGTTATACAATTCCTGCTAGTTCACAAACAGCAGGTGATTCAGAAGAAAGAATTAAACCCTTGATGAATGAAATAACAGTTGGAACAACAAACTTAGAAAAAGCGATCAATAATTACCCCCCCCCCCCCCCCCCCAAAAAAAAAAGAACTGCATCCCGCTAACAAGTTAAATTAAGTTCTGAAAAGAAGCCGGATTTGGCGTGAGATCTGCCCAACTGGCAACACTGCTTAGCAGTGAGTATTACGTATTTTTGCTACGTAGATAAGTGCTATGCAACCTTTTTCCAGTCACGTAACACTTTAAACATTTTACTTGCTGGTGATGCACCAAAATTCAATCTTATATAATAAAAGGCTATGTGTATTTATTTATTTTTCCGGTGTCCTACATCACGATAAAGAATAGATACAAATATATAAAGACAAATAGAAGGATAACAATTTTTAAAAAGATAACCCACATAAACAATAAGGGCAGCTCTGACGCAGATCCAGTTGCTATGACATGGCTACTGTCCCATGGGAAATACAAATGTGTGCTGTCGCATCCCATCCCATCCTATGGGACATTTTCCATGGGATTCTCATGGGAATAACATTCCCATGGCCAAGCCTGATTATGGATCTGGAGAGATAAAAATCTATCAAAGTATATTGGACTGTGTCAGACAGAATGTTACTGGTAAAGTTAAGTGGCCTACCTCTTGATGTCAACATCATACAAGTGTATGCACCAACAATAGACAGCAGTGATGACAGCAGTGATGCCAGCATCCCTGCATTTTATAATGATTTGAAATGCAATATTTCAGAATAAAATATCACAATTCTTCTTCTTCTTCTTCAGCATTCCGAGCCATTGAGGTTCTTTGCTGCAAATACAATCTGTCTCCATTCGTCTCTCTGGTGGACCTTCTCTTGCCAGTCGTTGATTCCAAGTGCTTGTAGGTCTGTATGTATATTATCTCTCCACCGCCTTCTTGGTCTACCTCGGGGTCTACGGTCATTTATTTCCTGAGTGTAAGCGAGTTTTGTTTCCCTATTATCTTCCATTCTTTCTATATGCCCCAGCCATTGTAGTCTATTAGCCTTCATGATACCAGTGATTAGCGGGGACTTAAACAAATCATAAATGTCTTTGTTACTTCTTCTTTTCCACTCTCCACTTTGTGTATCCCTAATGGGTCCAAAGATGCGTCTTAAAATTTTGTTCTCAAAGGTTTGTAACAAGGCTTCGTCTCCTTTCGTTGTACTCCAGGTTTCAGAGCCATACAGCACAACTAAAATATCACAATGGATGACTTTAATGCTAATGTTGGAACTCAACAGGACGGGTGCATAGTAATCAAGTTTAGACTAAGGGAATACAATGAAAGTGGTTGCAGATTTGTACAGTGGGCATAAGAGCATTGGGAACACCTTGTATCAACTACACCCAATGAGATTATGGACATGGAGGAGTTCTGACCACAAGATCAGACACCAGACTGATTACATCTTTATCAACAGATTTCGAAATGCCGTGAAAGTCACAAAAACTATACCAAACGCAGACCATATATTAGTTATAGGCAACATACATATACAGTTAAAGAAAGTCAAATTTACAACCAAGAGACACAAAATATGATCTATGTGCACCGAAGAGTGCGGAGATCAAAGATAAATTCAACGTAGTGGTCAAAAACAGATTTGATGCATTGTCCGATCTGGAAATATTTGTCCACGATGTCGGCGAGCAATGGGAAATATTAAAGAAATAAGTCAACCAAGCCGCAGAAACAATTATCCCACAAATAAAGAAGAAGGGGTATAAGACATGGATGCGCAAGACACCTTAAAAGTCGCGGAAATAAGAATAAATAACAAACATGTCAATGAAAAATATGAAGAGATTCACAGGAAAATTAGGAAATTGCGCAAAGAGGCAGAAAAGAGGCTTGAGGGAAATTGCGGGGAAATTGCAGGGACATTTAAAACCAACATACTGTGAAGAATACCAATTTAATGAATAAAATATTTAATGTCATCGCTAAGAAAGGAACACACATCAACAGGTTGCCTAAAAACCAAAGATGGCAAAATTATAATAGAAACAAGATCAGATTTTACATGCATGGTCTGATTATCTGAAGGATCTTTATACGGATACAAGTGAAGAACAGTATGATATTACATATAATAATGAAGAGCCCCAACTTTTAAGATGGATGCTCGGAATGCTCTTAATAATATGAAAACTGGCAAACCCGAGGCCCAGACAACATCACAACAGGAATGATCAATGCCTTAGAAGCATATGAATTAGACAAGGTCACTAGACTGCTGAATACAATATATGATACTGGAGATATACCTCCTGAATTATGTAATTCTATATTTATTGCAATCCCAAAGAAATCAGGAACGTTAGAATGTGATCAAAATCGAAGAATTAGCATAATGAGCTACATCACGAAAATTTTGCTAGAATCATCATACAAAGAGTTAGGAAGAAAATAACCTGCAATAGGGGAAGAACACTGTGGATTTGTAGAAAGCGAGGGTACAGTAAATGATGTATATATGCTGAGAACATTAATAGAGCGTTCAATAGAAGTAAACAAAGATCTACATCTTTGCTTTAGAGAATGCACAAGACATGTTAACATGATGAAGTGCTACATAGAACCTATACTTTTGTATGGATTTGAAACGAACGAACGAACTTTATATTTAAAGGGTAACAAATTGGGCACGCAGGCCCGTCTTAATTTCGGCCCTTCCAATTTCTCATCTTTCTTTCATCAATAGTGCATAATACATTCACATAGGGGAAAAAAATCATTGTCAAAATATATATACCAGGAGATATATATCCAGTATCTCCATTAATAGAGCGTTCGATAGAAGTAAATATAGATCTACATTTTTGCTTTAGTTGCATGCTTGCTTGCTTGTGTTCGTTGGCTTGAGCTCCAACGCGAAGTCCTGTATGCTCGGATGAAGACATCCTGTTGTCCAACATCAGTGTGATATCATACAGGACCTGAGGTTTGCGTGAGTATCCGTTGTCCCATGTCTGGCTTATTGGTGTGCAGACTGGTGATTCCTCGCCGTACAGGCAGACACTCTCCGACTTCGGAGGATATCGGCGATCCTATTGACTTCAGCCAGGACCCCGAAGGGACCTGTTGCCCAGGACGCTCGACGAGGACGCGTCAATAGGTCTTGGCCAGTATATAACCCGGCCCTGGTGCCTTGGAAACACCTCTGCGTCCCTTTGCTTTAGTGACTGCACAAGACATGTTAACATAATGAAGTGCTACATAGAACCTATACTTTTGTATGGATGTGAAACGAACGAACGAACGAACGAACGAACGAACGAACTTTATATTTAAAGGGTAAAAAATTGGGCACGTAGGCCCGTGCTTACATTCGGCCCTTCCAATTTCTCATCTTTCTTTCATCAATATTGCATAATACATTCTCTCTTCTTCTTCTTCAGCTTTCCGAGCCATTGAGGTTCTTTGCTGCAAATACAATCCGTCTCCATTCGTCTCTCTGGTGGACCTTCTCTTGCCAGTCGTTGATTCCAAGTGCTTGTAGGTCTGTATATGTATTATCTCTCCACCGTCTTCTTGGTCTACCTCGGGGTCTACGGTCATTTATTTCCTTAGTGTAAGCGAGTTTTGTTTCCCTATTATCTTCCATTCTTTCTATATGCCCCAGCCATTGTAGTCTATTAGCCTTCATGATACCAGTGATTAGCGGGGACTTAAACAGATCATAAATGTCTTTGTTACTTCTTCTTTTCCACTCTCCACTTTGTGTATCCCTAATGGGTCCAAAGATGCGTCTTAAAATTTTGTTCTCAAAGGTTTGTAACAAGGCTTCGTCTCCTTTCGTTGTACTCCAGGTTTCAGAGCCATACAGCACAACTGGTCTGATCAGTGTTTTGTATATTGTGATTTTGGTGTTACGAGATAGAGCCTTTGATTTTAGTAGATGTTGTAGTGCATAGTATATCTTATTTCCAGAGTTGATTCTAGTTTGTATTTCTTCCCTTATGATGTTGGAGCAGTTGAAGATTGTACCCAGGTATTTGTATGTTTCCGTTCTTTTAATGGTCATATTATCTACATAATACATCCACATAGGGAAAAATCACTGTCAAAAGAATGTTGTAAACATAAACAGTGCATATTACCATGTTATGAGACACATCCCCGACACACCCATCCATCCCTCATCCACCCACTCATACAACACCCCCACCCAACCACACAAACACCCCCAGGCACACATACATTCCCCCACCCATCCACCCATCTACCCATCCTCCACATCCCACACCCACACACACACACCCTCCTACACACATCTCCACACCCACATACACATCTCCCACTCACCACACATCACCGACACACACATCCCTCATCCACCTACACACCCCAAGCACACACACATGCACCCACCCACCCACTCATCACCCACCCACACATACACCATCCTACACACATCTCCCGACCCACACACACACATCCTTCACCCACCAACACACATCCCACAACCACACATCCCCCAACCTCACATCCTCCACACACATATCCCCGCCATCCCATAAAACATGCACCCACCCATATTTCCCCACTTGTACACATCCCCACCCACACAATCTCCCTCAACCCACCCACACATCCCGAACACACACACACACACACACACACACACACACACAAACACATCCCCCAACCATCCCCAACCTACACACACTCACCCACCCACACATCCTTCGCCCACCCATCTCCCATTCACCCATCCCCCAATCACACATTCCTTAACCACCACCCTCCCCACACACACACACACACACATACACCTCCCCATCCACACATCGATCTCCCCACCCATACACACATCCTCCACACAAACATCCCCACACAACATATCCCCCATCCACAAACACACACCTCCCACCCACACACATCCCACAACACACATATAACCCCACACCTATCCCCCAACCATACACATCTTCCCACCCACCCACACATCCGCCACCCATACACTCATCCCCCACACACATACATCCACTCACGTACTCATCCCTCAGCCACTCACACCCACAAATCCCCCACCCACCCATCAACACATACATCCCCCATCTACCCACCAACACTCACACACCATAACCACCCAGCCAATCACACATCCCCCACCCTCACATATATCTTTTACCCATCCGCACATCCCACACCCAATCACACCTCCCTAACCCACCCATAAACATCTCCCCTCGCACACAACACCCCACCATATACACATCCCCCACCCACACACACGTCACCCATTCACATCCTCACCTACACATCTCTTTCCCACACATACATCTCCCTGAAAAACATCTAATAGCAGTGGAAAATAGAAAAACCAGTGAGCAAGTTCTACAAGAAACAAATGAATACCATAAACTGATTAGAGAGAAATAGACGTAGGCAGTCAACATTTTGTGGGCCCACTATGAGAAGAAATAAACCAGAAAACTTGATAACAACTGGCAAGCTTGAGGGAAAATTATTACATGGAAGACAGAGAGAGAGACAGAGAGAGGACTGTATAGATCGCATGGCCACATGAAATCATCTAGAAAAGAGCACGGAAGTGATACCCGAATCTGATGATTGTATGAGATGGTGATTGTGTGAGATGGTGATTGTGTGAGATGGTGATTCTATGAGATGGTGATTGTGTGAGATGGTGATTGTGTGAGATGGTGATTGTGTGATATGGTGATTGTATGAGATATTGATTGTATGAGATGGGAGATGGTGATTCTATGAGACGGTGATTCTATAAGATTGTGATTCTATGAGATGGTGATTGTGTGATATGGTGATTGTATGAGATGGTGATTGTGTGAGATGGTGATTCTATGAGATGGTGATTGTATGAGATATTGATTGTATGAGATGGTGATTGTATGAGATGGTGATTGTGTGAGATGGTGATTGTATGAGATGGTGATTGTGCGAGATGGTGATTGTGCGAGATGGGGATTGTGTGAGATGGTGATTGTGTGAGATGGTGATTGTGTGAGATTGTGATTCTGTGAGATGGTGATTGTGTGATACGGTGATTGTATGAGATGGTGATTGTGTGAGATGGTGATTCTATGAGATGGTGATTGTATGAGATATTGATTGTATGAGATGGTGATTGTATGAGATGGTGATTGTGTGAGATGGTGATTGTATGAGATGGTGATTGTGCGAGATGGTGATTGTGCGAGATGGTGATTGTGTGAGATGGTGATTGTGTGAGATGGTGATTGTGTGAGACGGTGATTGTGTGAGATGGTGACTGTGTGAGATGGTGAATGTGTGAGATGGTGATTGTGTGAGATGGTGATTGTATGAGATGTTGATTGTATGAGATGGTGATTGTATGAGATGGTGATTGTATGAGATGGTGATTGTGTGAGATGGTGATTGTGTGAGACGGTGATTGTGTGAGATGGTGATTGTATGAGATGGTGATTGTGTGAGATGGTGATTGTGTGAGATGGTGATTGTGTGAGATGGTGATTGTGTGAGATGATGATTGTATGAGATGGTGATTGTGTGAGATGGTGATTGTATGAGATTGTGACTGTGTGAGATGGTGATTGTGTGAGATGGTGATTGTGTGAGATGGTGATTGTGTGAGATGGTGATTGTGTAAGATGGTGATTGTGTGATATGGTGATTGTGTGATATGGTGATTGTGTGAGATGGTGATTGTGTGAGATGGTGATTGTTTGAGATGGTGTTTGTGTGAGAAGGTGATTGTGTGAGATGGTGATTCTATGAGATGGTGATTCTATGAGATGGTGATTGTGTCAGACGTTGATTGTATGAGATGGTGATTGTGTGAGATTGTGATTCTATGAGATGGTGATTGTGTGAGATGGTGATTGTGTGAGATTGTGATTCTATGAGATGGTGATTGTGTGATACGGTGATTGTATGAGATGGTGATTGTGTGAGATGGTGATTCTATGAGATGGTGATTGTATGAGATGGTGAGTGTGTGAGATGGTGATCGAGTGAGATGGTGATTGTGTGAGATGGTGATTCTATGAGATGGTGATCGAGTGACATGGTGATGGTGTGCGATGGTGATTGTGTGAGATGGTGATTGTGTGAGTTGGCGATCGTGTGAGATAGCGAGACATGGAGAACTGGAATGACAAACTTGAATGGAAAAGAGCCAGCGGAATGCAAAGATTTACATACCTGGATAACTACGACACATAGCGTCATCGGAACAACAGCATGGCTCTGATCTGTGATATGTGAGATGGCCAGTAATGAAGTCCATGCTTGCAATGGCCATACACTATTATGATTTTAATAACAATGATAGCTAGCATTGCAATATTTTACCCGTTAACAACGCGGACCCTGGTGTGTATTGGACATGTAGTGCCAGTCTGCACATGTCTGGACCAATGGGCGCGTCCTGGAGGTGGTGTTCGGTATTATGCCGGCAGCCTTGATATTTGAGAATTTTCCTGGTTCTCATGTAAGTCTGGGTCAGTCTGGGGGAGACTGTGAGCTTGAAGGAAATGCTCACCTTGGAGGGTGTTTGAACATACGGGCTGCGGGCTGGCAGACACATGTGCCAGCCACTGTACCACGGAGATGAGGGGTGGGATAGACTGACATAGTTAATAACTGTATAGCGTATAAGTGAGCATCCCAAAATAACTTAGGAAATAAAGGCTGCCACCTTACATTGACAACGTCATTCAGTGAGCGCCGATTTGCCTAGAAGATATGAGTCTAGCAGCACCATGTATCCAATGCGTATAACGCATGAAAAACTTTCTTTTACGCACCACATCATGCTTCTGTGTGCACCACATCGTGTTTCTGTGTGCACCACATCGTGTTTCTCAGGAGGAGTTTATTCAAAAAGCAAGACATTTGTACATAATATAATATACGTGGATATGCCATGTAAACATCGGTATTATTCAACACAATCCCCATCAACCTGTACGGCTTTATGCCAGCGTGAAACAAGTGCATGTATTCATTGCCTGTACCAGATTGTCTCTTGATCATGTAGCCATTTCTTCGCTGCATGAATCACTCCTTCATCATCTTCAAACCTTGTTCCACTGAGTACATCTTTACGTGGACCAGATAGATGAAAATCAGAGGGTGCCATATCGGGACTATAGACACTGGCGTGGTACAGTCCAACCCAATTTGGTGATTGCTTCCCGTGTTACCAGACTTGTGTGAGGGCGAGCATTGTCGTGCGGCCTAAATCTGTGATAACGTTCTTTCAATGTCTTAACGTAAGCTTGCAAATTAATTGTCTCTCCTCCAAGCATAACGTCCACAAGAATCACACCTTCAATGTCCAAACAAGACAGTGATCATGACCTATCCAGCTGAAGTAGTTGGCTTGAATTTCTTTCTTCGTGGTCATTGTGGAGGATGTCACTCTCTTGAGAGTCTTTTTGTCTGAGGTTCAAAATGATGTGCCCAGGTTTCGTCACGTGTAACGATCTTAGCCAAAAAGTTCGCTCGATCAGTATTGAAACGCTCAATCACTTCAGAAGAAATTGCTTATCTTTGCAATCGGTGGTCATGAGGTGGACTTTGAGGAACCTATCTGAGAAAATCAAAGTTTGTATAACTGCATTTACACTACCATTGCTGACAGTAAGGTCAATTGTTGAGTAGTGATCCGACTATCAGTAAGAATAATGCCCTCAATGCATTTCAACATTTCTGCGTTGGTGGCTGTCACAGGACATCCACAGTGCGGCCGATCAAGCAGCTCCGTATCTCAACTTACTGATTCATTCATTCTCTGAACCCAGTGACTGACTGTACTCCTGTCGACTGGGAAACTTTCATACACAGCACAGACACGTGTCTATGGCATTAGCTCAAAACAGCTTCCATCTCTGCAACAGGAAATTCTATCACATTTCGTGCTTTAACGCAAGTTGCTAACAGGCTCAATTTCAACGTTTTAGGGCAGCCATATTATTTGGCCGATTGGATTGTAATTTGGTGCACACAATCGGCATATGCCATATTTAAAGTGTAAAAACTGCATGTTTCTATCTTCATTATTAGGTGAGAAAAACCATGTGGTGTATTACTTTCTGAACGACCCTCGTGTGTGTGTGTGTGTGTGTGTGTGTGTGTGTGTCTACATTCATGTACCTACTCATGTAGTTAGTGATTATTAGTTTGCCATTATTTTCTTAACTACAGACGCCTATACCATTGTATGAAAACCTGTGCAAGGCGATTTTATACATTGAAGAACATCCCAAATAATACACGCATGTCACTTGAGATTTGAACGAACGAACGAATGAACGAACGAACGGACTCTATTTTCAAAGGGTAACAAAGAGTTCTTGCTATGGCACACAGAACCAGTTCTAATATAATGCTGTGAATCCTCGACAACTGTAGAGAAGGTCATAATTGGTGCACTTATGTGTAACCGCGGGCAAATATAATGACGTCATACTTGATGTGTTATCTGTAACCACGTGCAAACATAATTACGTCATAATTGGTGCAGTTATGTGTAACCACGTACAGCCATAAAGAGGTCATAATTGGTGCAGTTATGTGTAACCACGTACAGCCATGATGAGGTCATAAGTGGTGCAGCTATGTGTAACTACGTGCAACCACAATGAGATCATAATTGGAGCAGTTATGTGTAACCACGTGCAACCATAATGAAGTCATAAGTGGTGCAGTTATGTTATACCATTTGCAAACATAATACGGTCATAAGTGAGGAATATATGTTTAATCAAGTGCAGCTTCCATTATGTAATAATTAGGACTGTTATTTGTTGTTGGTGTGTTTTGCTTATGTCTCTCTATGGAATTTTTCTTTCCATAATACTGCAACTTTAGTTAATGCTTGGGCTTTTAAAAATATATTTATTTCAAAACCTAATTCTATTTACAGGTTCAATGTAATAGACCATTATTGCCAACTTAATTGCTTGCAATCTGTCTATTTGCATCCGTGTTATGAACTTCATTTGTCTATGTCTTCCATTCCGCTTTGTTAGGTTCCACGTTCTTTTCTTGCAAGACTTTTTATGAATATAATTTCTTTTAATTGTTGTTTGGTGGCATACATGTATTTATTTTTTATGATGTTATATGAGTTATATTTATATACTATTTAATCGGTCTTTGTATCTGTTCTGCACTGTGTATGCTGCAGTAGTTCAATAACTGCCATTTATTCATATTTGGTTCGATAATATTTGGTGAAGTCCTGGTTTTCTTAATTACAATGTTGACAGACTAAGGGAGAGTGGTTTATACTGTTTGATTTCAAGCAACCCATACAGATGGGTTCCTTCCTTGTGAACAACGCAAACAGAAATAACAAATTCTCAAACAGCAAAAACGGAAATAACAAATAATCAAACAACAAAGACAGAAATAACTCACGTTCAAACAACAAACACAGAAGTAACAAAGAATCAAACAACAAAGACAATAATAATAAATACTCAAACAACAAACATCAGAAATAAGAAATACTCAAAATGTATTTATACAAAAATCCTAACCTTCCTAGACTCGGTGTCAACATATTGAATTAGTTTGGATGTGTATAATTTGCTCGTGTGTGGTTGTGTGTGTGTGTGTGTGTGTGTGTGTGTGTGTGTGTGTGTGTGCGTGCGCGCGCGCGCGTGTGTGTGTGGGTTGGGGGGGGGGGGCTTTATACTTGCTTCCTTGGCGATCTGAAATACAGTTGTGCATCTCTAACTGTCTCTCCCAAGTGTTCCCTTTCTCCCAGTGTCTCTGGGTGTCTAGTGCCTACCCCTCTGACAACACAGATTTCCGATCACATTTGACTTTGTGTTTTGTTGTCGCCTCTTCATCTTCTGCCTTTCGTCTGCCAGTGGTCTCTGGGCCTTCAGCCAGCTCATGCTACCCGTTCACAGCGGTGTCCATGAATGGATGCAAGTTGCAGCTAGTTTTTACCTCGATATAATGGCCAGCCCCATGCCAACCTTCTTTAGTGGTCTATTAGGACATGCATGGGAGGTTACACCGTTTCTGTGGGTCTGTAACGCGCGGTTGAATTGTTTTAAATAGCCCCATTTGTGTTTCTTTCTCGTGTCTTTGGTTCCCCCAACCTGGCCTCTTGACCTGCTTTCGATCTCCTGCTCGATACCCTGTCTTCACTACTGATCTGTCATTGGCAGTTCCCTGTCTGTGGTAGTCCCCTGTCTTCACTACTGATCTGTCATTGGCAGTTCTCTGTCTGTGGTAGTCCCCTGTCTTCACTACTGATCTGTCATTGGCAGTTCCCTGTCTGTGGTAGTCCCCTGTCTTCACTACTGATATGTCATTGGCAGTTCTCTGTCTGTGGTAGTTCCCTGTCTTCACTACTGATCTGTCATTGGCAGTTCCCTGTCTGTGGTAGTCCCCTGTCTTCACTACTGATCTGTCATTGGCAGTTCCCTGTCTGTGGTAGTCCCCTGTCTTCACTACTGATCTGTCATTGGCAGTTCCCTGTCTTTGGTAGTCCCCTGTCTTCACTACTGATCTGTCATTGGCAGTTCCCTGTCTGTGGTAGTCCCCTGTCTTCACTACTGATCTGTCATTGGCAGTTCCCTGTCATTAGTAGTTCCCTGTCTGTGGTAGTCCCCTGTCTGTGACAGTCCCCTGTCTGTGTTAGTCCCCTGTCTGTGATAGTTCCCTGTTTATGGTAGTAGTTTAACTGTTGTAGGTCCCTGTCTGTGGCAGCTGCCTGTCTGTGACAGTTCCCTGTCTGTGACAGTTCACTGTATGTGGTAGTTCCTTGTCTGTGGTAGTTACCCGACTGTGTTAGTTGGCTGTGTGTGTCAGTTGCTTGTCTGTGGTAGGTGTCTGTCCGTGGTAGTTCCCTGTCTGTGTCAGTTGCCTCAACGTGGCAGATCTCTGCCTGTAGCAGCAACCTGTCTTAGCAGTTCCATCTGTGATAGTTTTCTGACTGAAGTAGTTTCGTGTCGTTGACAGTACCCGGTCTGAGATTACAATAGACTACTAATGTTTGTGGTCGCCACATGACAAATGAAGAACGGTGTGACCCAGAATGGAGAAGTATCTAGAAGTTAATACACTGAGCATAGTTCATTTGAAGAGATTACAACTAGTGACTCTACAAGCATGCCAACGTTGAACTAGGAAACCAAACAGGGGCAAAATACCATGCTGGAGACACTGTCTCATCTGAAATACTGAACACATCGCAGCTTCTCTGTGTACGAACATTGCACAACCAACCACCTTCACATTACCAACACGTAAGAATACTAACGAGAAATAAAAGACGATGAAGAAAAGGGATCATCATTTTCCTGTGTCTTGCCAGCTGGCGTAGGCGTTTTATGTCTCTTCACAGATCTTAATCTTTGGTGATTTGAATCCCCATCTCAGTCAATCCAGCATAAATTCTCTCGGTCTGCCCTTGTTTCTTTTCCCATTGATCTTTCCAATTGTCACGATGTGTCTCCTAATGCGTCTATTCTCATCACGTAACCAAGAAAGTTGTTTGAAGAAAAGGAATATTGGAATAATGAAAGCAAACAAACAAACAGACGTGACGTGAGGGCCAAGGGATGTACACATCACGTGATAGGACTGAACTGAAGTCCAGGCGGAAGTGAGTGCTGGCCCGGGTTGTGTCGGGGTGGAGCGGGGCGTGTCCCGGCCCGACACTCTGATACACAAGTGTCTGTTTGTGTGCGGATAGAGATGTCGTTTATGTGTCTCTTATCCTAGCCTTGCGGTGTTCGGTTCCCTGGTTGAGTCGTAAATTTCACCCGGTGCATCCTTTTTCTGTCTTCATTTGCAGTGCTGGCTGGGAGTCTGTGCTTGTGTCTACTTCTGGAGGGCTGTAGAGCGGCCGAACAGTCTTCTGTATTCGTTGTTTCTATGTTTGTTTATTTGTTGCTATAGTGCCGATCAATTCTGTGTTCGTTGTTTGTGTGTTTGTTTGTATGTGTTGCTTATGTGCTTGTTATGTGTTTGTTGTGTGACCTTTTGTTATTTCTGTTTGTGTGTTTGTTGTTATTTATGTGTTTGTGTGTTTGTTGTGTGACCGTTTGTTATTTCTGTGTTTGTGTGTGCGTTGTTTGACCATTGTTATTTCTGTGTTTGCTGTTTGAGCGGTGTTTAATTCTGTGGTTGTAATTTGAGTGTGTTTGCTTGGGTACTTATTAGTTGTGTATTTGATATTTGTGATATATGTGTTGCCCCCTTATTTGTTTCATGTTTGCGAAATTGTTATTTGTGCATTCATGGTTTGTATGTGTGTTGCTTGTGCATTCATGGTTTGCATATGTGTTGTTTGTGAGTTAATTGTTTGTATGTGTGTTGTTTGTGTGTTCAAGGTTTGTATGTGTGTTGTTAGTGCGTTCAATGTGTGTATGTGTGTTGTTTGTGCGTTCAATGTGTGTTGCTTATGAGTTTACTGCCGTGTATTAGTTGTTATTGTGTTTATTGCCTGAAACAGATTGTACGCAGATGCTCTAATTTACTTGTATAATAATCTACTTGTCCATGTCTACATTTCTCTGTGTTTTGTGCAGAAGTATACCAGCTTTATTTTTTTATTTTTAATTTTTGTTTTCTTCACGCATCACTGTTATTAGAAATGGATATCGCCATGCGTGCTCAGTCTACTCAAACAGATAATACAAGGAGAAGTTGAGCACAGTGCACGAATACTGTATCACCAGATACAACACACAAGTCTTTATACCAGAACCACACAGGCGGTCAATATTCTTCCATTGATTGGCTTCGGAGTTTTGAATCTTTGCCGACGCAGGCGACATCTTCGTCCTACTTTGATTCATTTGTAAATGTGGCGGTAATTTTACAGTGTGCAATTTGTGCATGGTTCCGCGGAGTTCTTCGTCCTTGTCGGAGAAAGCTAGCTGTCCGATCCGTTACCCAGGATCAGGGGAGAACATTGCACCCTTTCCTTATTTTCTAAAATGCTAAAATAGTTCGACAAACGTGAAGAGAACAGATCTGCTTGGGTGAGGAACGAACGTTGTACTTCACAGAGACATAGAGCCACAACTGCAGATGAGGACAGAGCACAGTAGGTTAATGTTCTTGAGTGTTGTGATGTTTGTATATATTTATATATTTACGTGTTTGATTGATTTGTTGTATGTTCACAGCTCTCCGCGGGCTGACACTACCTCATTGTACAATCAAGATGAGCAAATTCTGATCAATTCTCCCTGGAAACAGTTTGACATATTCTGTTCGATTCTGTGCGGATCAAGATAGGCGTGATTTGATTGATTTTCTCTATAACTAGGTTGATTTATTCTCAACGACCCGCAAAAACATTTGGCATATTCTGATCGAATCTCTCTAAAACAACATTGGCACATATTTGATCGAATCTCCACAGAACAAAATCGACATTTTCTGATCGAATCTCTCAAGAACAAAATCGACGTAATGCAATCGTGTCTCCCTGGAAGAAAATCCGTCGTTAATTGATCCAATCTCCAAGAAAATTCTCAAAGTTTTATGAGCACACTACCCACCATCACAACCACCACAGCCTGTTTCTTTAACAAGGTCTTGCAAACTGATCGACAACCGTAAACAAACATCAGGAAGAAGGTGATGGACGCAGGACGACCTACTGCAATGCAATATGAAACCATAGAACAACAACCACACAATCACTGACCAGCATGAATCTCAGACCACAATAACAGTTTCATATCCCAGAGTTCACTCTTTGGCATAAACATCCGCATTCACAAGGCTGTAGCAGATAGGTCCTGCATACATTCATAATTCTGTGCCACAACATGTGCATTGTTATAGCTCATTTCCTTCTGTCTGTTTCCTGGTTTAGAATTTGTAATTTAGATAGCTGGATCATCGCCAGGGTTTCCGTCTGTGCTGCTATAGTTGTGTAGGATCATCGCCAGGGTTTCCGTCTGTGCTGCTATAGTTGTGTTGGATCATCGCCAGGTTTTCCATCTGTGCTGCTATAGTTGTGTAGGATCATCGCCCAGAGGCCGGGGATACGACAAACTCGCTCCTCAGCAAAATCATTATATCGAACTCCAGAGACTCGTACATCAACACAATGAATCCTTACGCATTTCGAGGCTGGCACCTACCGACAGCGTACTCAGACTCGGCCAACTACGATAGAAACTACTCCAGCATGTACCCGCCTCCCTGGACTTCTGGCTACTTCACTCCCGCCCCAGTTTATCCATTGCAGGCGGACGACAGCTCCGTCAAACCAACAGAGACGGGGAATTGGAAACTAAACGCTCTCTGTTCCATGGACAGTCCACACATGTCACTGGATCCCAATATCAGAAAGACTAGTTATGAAGGCCGTTTCTATAAAAGCTCTGCGAACAGGCCTGAGTTTGAGCACAGTGGCAAGGATGATCTTCAGCGATCATGCTGTGCCGTCTCCTGCACGTGTAGCAATCACCAAAAACTGAAATCGACCGACAGTTCGTGGAGAAGTTGTGAAATGTCTGCAGCAACTCTAGACTTCAACATATCGTCATGTCTGTCTTCCTACCAGAACATGTGCCAAAGAGGTTTGTGATGTAATCTGCGCTTGCTGTTATGTCAAGATCGTTACAATCGCAATCACAATATCATAATCATTATTACTATAATACGTATCATCACAATCATCATCATCATCATTAGCATCATCGTAACTATCATCGTCGTCGACATCACGATTTTCATGGCTACCCAACTCGTTCCACAGTTATCTTTCTGTAAGTGTTTCACTACAATCACCAACTACTTCATGTATTCATTCATTCCTCCTATTGTTGATACTCTTACTCATTCGTCCCTGTATTCATAAATTTACTCATTCTTCCCTATGTTCATACATTCCCCCATTCTTCCCTAGGTTGATACATTCACCCATTCTTCCCTATGTTCATACATTCCCCCATTCTTCCCTATGTTCATACATTCCCCCATTCTTCCCTAGGTTGATACATTCACTCATTCTTCCCTATGTTCATACATTCACTCATTATTCCCTATGTTCACGCATTCACTCATTATTCCCTATGTTCATACATTCCCCCATTCTTCCCTATGTTCATACATTCCCCCATTCTTCCCTATGTTCATACATTCCCCCATTCTTCCCTATGTTCATACATTCACTCATTCTTCCCTATGTTCATGCATTTCCCCATTCTTCCCTATGTTCATACATTCCCCCATTCTTCCCTATGTTCATACATTCCCCCATTCTTCCCTATGTTCATACATTCACTCATTCTTCCCTATGTTCATACATTCCCCCATTCTTACTTATGTTCATACATTCACTCATTCTTCCCTATGTTCATACATTCACTCATTCTTCCCTATGTTCATACATTCCTCCATTCTTCCCTATGTTCATACATTCCCCCATTCTTCCCTATATTCATACATTCCCCCATTCTTCTCTATGTTCATACATTCCCCCATTCTTCACTCATTCACTCATTCTTCCCTATGTTCATACATTCCCCCATTCTTCCATATGTTTATACATTCCCCCATTCTTCCCTAGGTTGATACATTCCCCCATTCGTCCCTATGTTCATACATTCCCCCTTTCTTCCCTATGTTCATACATTCCCCCATTCTTCCCTATGTTCATACATTCCCCCATTCTTCCCTGTGTTCATACATTCCCTCATTCTTCCCTATGTTCATACATTCCCCCATTCTTCCCTATGTTCATACTTTCACTCATTATTCCCTATGTTCATACATTCCCCCATTCTTCCCTATGTTCATACTTTCACTCATTATTCCCTATGTTCATACATTCCCCCATTCTCCCCTATGTTCATACATTCACTCATTATTCCCTATATTCATACATTCCCCCATTCTTCCTAGGTTGATACATTCGCCCATTCTTCCCTATGTTCATACATTCCCCCATTCTTCCCTATGTTCATACTTTCACTCATTATTCCCTATGTTCATACATTCCCCCATCCTCCCTATGTTCATACTTTCACTCATTATTCCCTATGTTCATACACTCCCCCATTCTTCCCTATGTTCATACATTCACTCATTATTCCCTATATTCATACATTCCCCCATTCTTCCCTATGTTCATACATTCCCCCATTCTTCCCTATGTTCATACATTCCCCATTCTTCCCATGTTCATACATTCCCCCATTCTTCCCTATGTTCATACATTCCCCCATTCTTCCATATGTTCATACTTTCACCATTATTCCCCATGTTCACGCATTCACTCATTCTTTCATATGTTCATACATTCCCCCATTCTTCCCTATGTTCATACATTCCCCCATCCTTCCCTATGTTCATACATTCCCCCATTCTTCCCTATGTTCATACATTCACTCATTCTTCCCCTATGTTCATACATTTCCCCATTCTTCCCTATGTTCATACATTCACTCATTCTTCCCTATGTTCATACATTTCCCCATTCTTCCCTATGTTCATACATTCCCCCATTCTTCCCTATGTTCATACATTCCCCCATTCTTCCCTATGTTAATACATTCACTCATTCTTCCCTATGTTCATACATTCCCACATTCATCCCTATGTTCATACATTCCCCCATTCTTCCCCATGTTCATACATTTCCCCATTCTTCCCTATGTTCATACATTCCCCCATTCTTCCCTAGATTGATACATTCCCCCATTCTTCCCTATGTTCATACATTCCCCCATTCTTCCCTAGGTTGATACATTTCCCCATTCTTCCCTATGTTCATACATTCCCCCATTCTTCCCTAGGTTGATGCATTCCCCCATTCTTCGCAATGTTCATGCATTCCCCCATTCTTCCCTATGTTCATACTTTCACTCATTATTCCCTATGTTCACGCATTCACTCATTCTTTCATATGTTCATACATTCCCCCATTCTTCCCTATGTTGATACATTCCCCCATTCTTCCCTATGTTCATACTTTCACTCATTATTCTCTATGTTCATACATTCCCCAATTCTTCCCTATGTTCATACATTCACTCATTCTTCCTTATGTTCATACATTCCCCCATTCTTCCCTAGGTTGATACATTCCCCCATTCTTCCCTATGTTCATACATTCCCCCATTCTTCCCTAGGTTGATACATTCCCCCATTCTTCCCTATGTTCATACATTCCCCCATTCTTCCCTATGTTCATACTTTCACTCATTATTCCCTATGTTCACACATTCCCCCATCCTCCCTATGTTCATACTTTCACTCATTATTCCCTATGTTCATACACTCCCCCATTCTTCCCTATGTTCATACATTCACTCATTATTCCTTATATTCATACATTCCCCCATTCTTCCCTATGTTCATGCATTCCCCCATTCTTCCCTATGTTCATACATTCCCTCATTCATCCCTAGGTTCATACATTCCCCCATTCTTCCCTAGGTTGATACATTCCCCCATTCTTCCCTATGTTCATACATTCCCTCATTCTTCCCTATGTTCATACTTTCACTCATTATTCCCTATGTTCATACATTCCCCCATTCTTCCCTATGTTCATACTTTCACTCATTATTCCCTATGTTCATACATTCCCCCATTCTCCCCTATGTTCATACATTCACTCATTATTCCCTATATTCATACATTCCCCCATTCTTCCCTATGTTCATACATTCCCCCATTCTTCCCTATGTTCATACATTCCCCCATTCTTCCCTATGTTCATACATTCTCCAATTCTTCCCTATGTTCATACATTCACTCATTCTTCCCTATGTTCATACATTCCCCCATTCTTCCCTATGTTCATACATTCCCCCATGCTTCCCTAGGTTGATACATTCCCCCATTCTTCCCTATGTTCATACATTCCCCCATTCTTCCGTATGTTCATACATTCCCCCATTCTTCCTATGTTCATACATTCCCCCATTCTTCACTATGTTCATACATCCCCCCATTCTTCCCTATGTTCATACTTTCACTCATTATTCCCTATGTTCATACATTCCCCCATTCTTCCCTATGTTCATACATTCACTCATTCTTCCCTATGTTCATGCATTCCCCCATTCTTCCCTATGTTCATACATTCCCTCATTCTTCCCTAGGTTCAAACATTCCCCCATTCTTCCCTAGGTTGATACATTCGCCCATTCTTCCCTATGTTCATACATTCCCCCATTCTTCCCTATGTTCATACTTTCACTCATTATTCCCTATGTTCATACATTCCCCCATCCTCCCTATGTTCATACTTTCACTCATTATTCCCTATGTTCATACACTCCCCCATTCTTCCCTATGTTCATACATTCACTCATTATTCCCTATATTCATACATTCCCCCATTCTTCCCTATGTTCATACATTCCCCCATTCTTCCCTATGTTCATACATTCCCCCATTCTTCCCTATGTTCATACATTCCCCCATTCTTCCCTATGTTCGTACATTCCCCCATTCTTCCATATGTTCATACTTTCACTCATTATTCCCTATGTTCACGCATTCACTCATTCTTTCATATGTTCATACATTCCCCCATTCTTCCCTATGTTCATACATTCCCCCATCCTTCCCTATGTTCATACATTCCCCCATTCTTCCCTATGTTCATACATTCACTCATTCTTCCCTATGTTCATACATTTCCCCATTCTTCCCTATGTTCATACATTCACTCATTCTTCCCTATGTTCATACATTTCCCCATTCTTCCCTATGTTCATACATTCCCCCATTCTTCCCTATGTTCATACATTCCCCCATTCTTCCCTATGTTCATACATTCACTCATTCTTCCCTATGTTCATACATTCCCACATTCATCCCTATGTTCATACATTTTCATACATTCCCCCATTCTTCCCCATGTTCATACATTTCCCCATTCTTCCCTATGTTCATACATTCCCCCATTCTTCCCTAGATTGATACATTCCCCCATTCTTCCCTATGTTCATACATTCCCCCATTCTTCCCTAGGTTGATACATTTCCCCATTCTTCCCTATGTTCATACATTCCCCCATTCTTCCCTAGGTTGATGCATTCCCCCATTCTTCGCAATGTTCATGCATTCCCCCATTCTTCCCTATGTTCATACTTTCACTCATTATTCCCTATGTTCACGCATTCACTCATTCTTTCATATGTTCATACATTCCCCCATTCTTCCCTAGGTTGATACATTCCCCCATTCTTCCCTATGTTCATACTTTCACTCATTATTCTCTATGTTCATACATTCCCCAATTCTTCCCTATGTTCATACATTCACTCATTCTTCCCTATGTTCATACATTCCCCCATTCTTCCCTAGGTTGATACATTCCCCCATTCTTCCCTATGTTCATACATTCCCCCATTCTTCCCTAGGTTGATACATTCCCCCATTCTTCCCTATGTTCATACATTCCCCCATTCTTCCCTAGGTTGATACATTCCCCCATTCTTCCCTATGTTCATACATTCCCCAATTTTTCCCTATGTTCATCTATTCCCCCATTCTTCCCTATGTTCATACATTTCCCCCATTCTTCCCTATGTTCATATATTCCCCCATTCTTCCCTATGTTCATACATTCCCCCATTCTTCCCTATGTTCATACATTCCCCCATTCTAACATATGTTCATACATTCCCCCATTCTTCCCTATGTTCATACATTCCCCCTTTCTTCCCTATTTTCATACATTCCCCCATTCTTCCCTAGGTTGATACATTCCCCCATTCTTCCCTATGTTCATACATTCCCCCATTCTTCCCTAGGTTGATACATTCCCCCATTCTTCCCTATGTTCATACATTCCTCCATTCTTCCCTAGGTTGATACATTCCCCCATTCATCCCTATGTTTATACATTCCCCCATTCTTTCCTATGTTCATACATTCCCCCAATCTTCTTTATGTTCATACATTCCCCCATTCTTGCCTAGGTTGATACATTCCCCCATTCTTCCCTATGTTCATACATTCCCCCATTCTTCCCTATGTTCATACATTCCCCCATTCTTCCCTATGTTCATACATTCCCCCATTCTTCCCTATATTCATACATTCCCCCATTATTCCCTATGTTGATACATTCCCCCATTCTTCCCTATGTTCATACATCCCCCCCATTCTTCCCTAGGTTGATACATTCCGCCATTCTTCCCTATGTTCATACATTTCCCCATTCTTCCCTATGTTCATACATTCCCCCATTCTTCCCTATGTTCATACATCCCCCCATTCTTCCTTATGTTCATACATTCATTCATTCTTCCCTAGGTTGATATATTCACTCATTCTTCCCTATGTTCATACTTTCACTCATTATTCCCTATGTTCATACATTCCCCCATTCTTCCCTATGTTCATACATTCCCCCATTCTTCCCTATGTTCATACATTCCCCCATTCCTCCCTATGTTCATACATTCACTTATTCTTCCCTATGTTCATACTTTCACTCATTATTCCCTATGTTCACACATTCACTCATTCTTTCCTATGTTCATACATTCCCCCATTCTTCCCTATGTTCATACATTCCCCCATTCTTCCCTAGGTTGATACATTCACTCATTCTTCCCTATGTTCATACTTTCACTCATTATTCCCTATGTTCACGCATTCACTCATTATTCCCTATGTTCATACATTTCCCCATTCTTCCCTATGTTCATACATTCCCTCATTCTTCCCTATGTTCATACATTCCCCCATTCTTCCCTATGTTCATACATTTCCCCATTCTTCCCTATGTTCATACATTCACTCATTCTTCCCTATGTTCATGCATTCCCTCATTCTTCCCTATGTTCATATATTCCCCCATTCTTTATACTATGTTCATACATCTCCCCATTCTTCCCTATGTTCATACTTTCACTCATTATTCCCTATGTTCATACATTTCCCCATTCTTCCCTATGTTCATACATTCCCTCATTCTTCCCTATGTTCATACATTTCCCCATTCTTCCCTATGGTCATACTTTCACTCATTATTCCCTATGTTCATACATTCACTCATTCTTCCCTATGTTCATACATTCACTCATTATTCCCTATGTTCATACATTTCCCCATTCTTCCCTATGTTTATACATTCCCTCATTCTTCCCTATGTTCATACATTTCCCCATTCTTCCCTATGTTCATACATTCCCTCATTCTTCCCTATGTTCATACATTCACTCATTATTCCCTTTGTTCATACATTCCCCCATTCTTCCCTATGTTCATACATTCACTCATTATTCCCTATGTTCATACATTCCCCCATTCTTCCCTATTTTCATATATTCACTCATTATTCCCTATGTTCATACATTCCCCCATTCTTCCCTATGTTCATACATTCCCCCATTCTTCCCCATGTTCATACATTCCCCCATTCTTCCCTATGTTCATACATTCCCTCATTCTTCCCTATGTTCATACATTCCCTCATTCTTCCCTATGTTCATACATTCCCTCATTCTTCCCTATGTTCATACATTCCCTCATTCTTCCCTATGTTCATACTTTCCCTCATTCTTCCCTATGTTCATACATTCACTCATTATTCCCTATGTTCACGCATTCACTCATTATTCCTTATGTTCACGCATTCACTCATTATTCCCTATGTTCATACATTCCCTCATTCTTCCCTATGTTCTTACATTCCCTCATTCTTCCCTATGTTCATACATTCATCCATTCTTCCTTACGTTCACACATTCACTCATTCTTCCCTATGTTCATACATTTATCCATTCTTCCTTACGTTCATACATTCACTCATTCTTCCTTATGTTCATACATTCATCCATTCTTCCTTACGTTCATACATTCACTCATTCTTCCCTATGTTCACTCATTCACTCATTCTTTCCTATTTTCATACATTTACCCATTCTTTCCCCCGTTCATACATTCGTTCATTCTTCTCTGTTCATTCATTCACTCATTGTACCTCCATTCGATGTTGTCATTTGGTACTTCAGTCAAACTGCCTCATGTATTCATGACATCATCATACCCCACCCCCTCAGACATGCTTGGATCCATCCGTTGAACTCGATCAGTTACACCCCAATTTATCTCTTCGTCCTGATATCCACGTAACAATCAGTCTCTTGGACAATGAGATGAAGTTGGTTGACACTGGCCTGGAGTTGGTTGACAATGGTCTGGAGTTGGTTGACAATGAAACATCTCAAATAGGCTAAGGAAACAATAATCAAGCCAGGCATGACCCCAGGCAGTCTGTCTGTGTGTGATGTGCGGAATCATGACCATGTGTCATTATCATATACCTCTACGCAGATGTAACATTTCTGTCTTGCACACACTCAGCTAGTGTTCAAGATTAAAGAAGGGTAGGAGAGCTGTGTAACACAACCCCCGTGTAGCTGGCACTCCTGTTGATGGTCGACAGGACACCAGATTTACTCCAATAAATGGAAGTTTTATTCAGAGTTCAACCGCCATGAACGGCAGCGCTTCACACTTTAGAGTTAAGACTCAGTAATCCGGAGGATTCTCCAATCAACCACAGGTCATCATGGCCGAATGGGTAAGAACGCGTGTTCTGAAACATCCGGTGTGCTGATGCCGAGGTTAGCAGTTCAGCCCCTACACCGGACAGATGGACTAAAATGTTGATTTATCATACTTGACTTTGGGATGTAAATTACAAGAACCTCTGAAGTCGGAGTGGGTTCGTCTGATGGCGAGGGAATAAGGAAAGCTAATCCACACGCAATATTCAGTCCATAACTACTATAAATAATGTGTATGGACTACACTTGAGTTCAAAGCGAGTGAGCGCCAAAAAAGCGCCAAAAAAGCTCAGCAACCAACAACCAAACAACCAACTAACTAAACAACCAACCAACAACCAGAACATCTACCAACTAAACAACCAACCAACAACCAAACAGCCAACTAACTAAACAAGTAACCAACAACCAAAACATCTATCAACTAAACAACCAACCAACAACCAAACAACTAAGCAGTCACAGAAACAACCAAACAGCAGACAAACTAAACAACCAACCAACAAAACAACCAGCCAGCCAGCCATTCAATTAAATCCCACCAAACAGTCAAGCAAATAACCAACAACCAACCGACCGATCGACAAACCAAGCGATCAACTACCGAACAAACGAACGTACGAACGAACGAACGAACGAACGAACGAACTTTATTTTCAAAGGGTAACAAATTGGGCACGCAGGCCCGTCTTACATTCGGCCCTTCCAATCACTCATCTTTTGTTCATCAGTGCTTAGTGCATTCACACAGGAAAACAAAACATTGTCAAATGAATGTTGTACACATAAACACTCCATACCAACCAGCGAGCCAACCAACCAACCATCCAATCAATCAACAATCCAACAAACCAACCAACCAACCATCCAATCAACCAACAATCCAACCAACAAACCAACCAATTGACCGAGAATTCACATTATTGATAACATTGTGACCTCACCACCCAACAATCCATTCATGTTCCCGCTGATCATTTCAGACATCTCCCCCATCATCACAACACGTTGCCATCGTCTCCTTGGAGAATCTGGTGTACTTCCACGCTCGGCCACCTGCACACTTTTATAAGAGTATATATGGGGCATATAGAAAGAATGGAAGATAATAGGGAAACAAAACTCGCTTACACTCAGGAAATAAATGACCGTAGACCCCGAGGTAGACCAAGAAGACGGTGGAGAGATAATACATGTACAGACCTACAAGCACTTGGAATCAATGACTGGCAAGAGAAGGTCCACCAGAGAGACGAATGGAGACGGAATGTATCTGCAGCAAAGAACCTCAATGGCTCGGAACGCTGAAGAAGAAGAGGAAGAAGAAGGATATAAGAATATATATTCAGCGTTCCTCATTCAATCTTCCGATTGTCCAGAATGTTCTCTGATATCTGATAGTTTCCTCGTGACTTCTATGAATGTCAATCAGTGGAAGAAATCTGTAGTGTAATATGTTTAAATAACAACAGAGTCTCAGCTATAGTGTAAGTGTTGTACCCCACTCCAACTCAGAAAATGTGAGGTATCCCCACTTCCCATTCCTAACGTGTGAGGTATCCCACTTCCCACACAGAACGTGTGAGGTCGCATGGAATTGACAAAACCCAGGCCGGCACACACAACTAAAATCTGACATCATAACGCCCCGCCGCCCCTCGAGATATCCGCCCTCCAGGGGGCGCATACACTACCCAATTAAAATGGGTCGTAAATATGCGTTATGTTGCGACCGGCTCCCAGCTGAAGGTGCCTGCATGGGAGAACAGCTCCGCTACACGGCAACACGAAGACAGGTAGATAAGGCGGGATGGAGCAACGTGATAGAAATGTGCAACAAATCCTTCAGCTGGTCGCACTAACTGCCTTTATCTTCTAGTGAGAACGCCGCTGCAGAGCAGCATCACAACACGCGTGTCGTGAGTTCAAATCTCTTGCCGTGAATCGTGACAGATGGAGACTATTGACGACCGATACACAAGAATGTAAACATTATATCTACCGACATGTGCAGCGTGTTATCTACAGCCTATGCAAACAAATTGTCAGCATCTAAGGCTATCATGGCATTTTATCCGCAGCCTACGTAAACATTATATCTAGAACCTGTTTAAACATGCCATATACACACGCTTGTAAAACTGTTACGTAAAGCCAATGTCAACATTCTGTCTGCAACTTATGTAAACATTCTATCTACATCCAACGTAAACATGCTATCTACAACATATATTACAATTGTATCTATAGCCTAAGTAAACACACTATCTAGTCTATATCTATAGCCTAAGTAAACACACTATCTAGTCTATTTCTATAGCCTAAGTAAACACACTATCTAGTCTATATCTATCCTAAGTAAACACACTATCTAGTCTATATCTATATCTAAGTAAACACACTATCTAGTCTATATCTATAGCCTAAGTAAACACACTATCTAGTCTATATCTATAGCCTAAGTAAACACACTATCTAGTCTATATCTATATCCTAAGTAAACACACTATCTAGTCTATATCTATAGCCTAAGTAAACACACTATCTAGTCTATATCTATAGCCTAAGTAAACACACTATCTAGTCTATATCTATATCCTAAGTAAACACACTATCTAGTCTATATCTATATCCTAAGTAAACACACTATCTAGTCTATATCTATAGCCTAAGTAAACACACTATCTAGTCTATATCTATATCCTAAGTAAACACACTATCTAGTCTATATCTATAGCCTAAGTAAACACACTATCTAGTCTATATCTATAGCCTAAGTAAACACACTATCTAGTCTATATCTATAGCCTAAGTAAACACACTAGTCTAGTCTATATCTATAGCCCTAAGTAAACACACTGATCTAGTCTATATCTATAGCCCAAGAAAAACACTATCTAGTCTATATCTATAGCCTAAGTAAACACACTATCTAGTCTATATCTATAGCCTAAGTAAAAATACTATCTAGTCTATGTACCATTTTGTTTCTTGTGGTCGTGGTCTAGTAAAGCTTCATCATCATCAAGTGCCTTTGTTGGCTGGCGTGGGTGATAATGCTTCTCCATAAATTGCCATCTCCAACGGCATGGATAAATTCATGTGTTGACTGTCTTCCGTCTATGACACAAGACTGTCAAGAATTTTCTCTCGCTGTCTTCCTCTATTTCTCTTTCCACACATCTTTCCGGTTGTCACAACATGTTCCAGTTTTTATCTTCTCATAATGTGACCAAAAACGATGACTGCCTCTTTCTGATGCTTGTGATAAGCTTGCTTTGCGACTCAGCTTCCTTTAGAACGCCCACATTTTGGCTGCTCATTTTGGCTGTCCAATTAATTTTCAGCATTCGTCGACAAAACCACATCACCATAGCTTCCAGTGATTGTTTCGTCTGTTTACTGATTGTCCAGGATTCGAAGCTGTATGTTAAAACTGGTTCTATGTAGCATGCAATAACTCTGTTTGTAACTTCAAATGACAATGAGTTACTGCATACACAGTTCGTCATTTGATAGAATGCTGTTTTTGCTTGTCCTATTCTGTTCTTTATCTCAGTGATGCATTTTCCATCTGATTTTACCCAAGTACCTAGTTATTTGAATTTCTGCACTTGCCCCAAAATAATGTCATTTACTTTAATTGCACATTTATTCACAATCTGTTTCTTCGATATCACGATGACTTCTGTCTTTCTATTATTCAAGCTAAGGCCCATTTTTTCCCTTTCTACAATCATTGTATATTTAATCCCCACCATACTAGACGATTATATATATGGAAAAGCCCCGGAGACAATACATGCAATCAACTTTACCACACAATCAGTCCAACGAGATTGAGAAGCAGTTTTTTTTTCCTTTTTTTTTCTTGCATATCCTTTACAGGACATCGCGGTCAACACCAGCATTTTACCGCTGTCGTTGATTTCTTGGCAAGATTACTCTCAGTAGTTTGCCACTGCTTTCTGAGCAGCCAGCTCACTTATCCAGTAAGTTACCGACGCGGCGAGAACCGCTTCCAATTCCCGCGTGCTGCGTTACCCTACGTGGATAAACGGGTTTACTGAGAAAGTTGTTTAAACCCTAATCCAGGGAGATTGGCAGGAGCAGTTTAATAGGAGCAAAATCTAGAGCAGGAGCAGATGTACAGAGTGACCATGTGTCAGGTATAGAACAGATTATGTTAAGACTTAAAACCATAAAGAACACCCCCAAAAAAAAAAAAAAAAAAATTAGAGAAAGGTACAATGTGACTGTAAAAAACAGATGCAATGTCATCGAGATAATAGACTATTGATGAACAATGGGACATGTTGCGGGAATCAATCGAGCAGCCATCACAAGCAATAATTCCACCTATACATAGCAATGCAACAACAGAAACAATGAAAGACAGGTGACGTTTTGCAGATGATGGATTAAAGAAAAAAAGAAAAAGAAAAGAATTGAATATGCAAATAAATAGTAAACAAATGCATAGTGGCTAAAGAAGACTGGCTGAATTAAAAGTGCATGGACATTGGCACAAACTATGGAAAAGTTTCTTATTCCATGTATCAACGAATAAATACAATAAAAGGTCGGAAAACACAGAATACCACTCGTTTTTTTTTTTAATTCGCATATCCTTTACAGGACATCGCTGTCAACATCAGCATCTTTCAGCTGATTACTGGGTGTTTGAAATCGAGAAACGGTACACTATTGATGGGGCAAGATGATATAGTCCAGTGGTTCTCAACCTTTTTTGGCCTATGCACCCCTTTACCATATGTTCAGAATGTCATTCCCCTTTTGTATTTCCTCCCTATAACCCCCCCCCCCCCCCCCGGGCCGCTACATAGTATATGTAAAAGTGGAAGCTAAATTTAATAACACATACTGCAACAAGCCTAGACGTCTACATAAAACGTGATTTGCGGGTCTATTTACGTTATAAAACATATTTCAGAAGGGCGTGAAGTACATAACCGTAAAGTAATTAGGGAAATACATTATAAAGTAATTGGTTCTTGTATTAACGCGATCTTGAAATAATCTTAATTATCCCCTCAACCCGGGAAACCCTAAAATTCCTACCTGGAGGGGAATTCCCCACCGGATGAGAACCACTGATAAAGTCAGTACATGAACGGAATATCTGGAGGAGCTGTACGGTGACAGGCGACCGGATTTTTATATTCAAAACAATCGCTAGGGTCCACGAATACATGCAGCGAAAGTTGAAGAAGCACTACATCGAATGAGCAGAGGAAAGCCACCCGGTCCTGATAGCATTATTTTGAAGGAACTTTGATCTAGAAGATTTTAGAATCCAAATATTGACAAAATGTCTGAATGACATATACACTAGTGACGCACATACTCTCTCTCTCTCTCTCTCTCTCTCTCTCTCTCTCTCCTCTCTCTCTCTCTCTCTCTCTCTCTCTCTCACACACACACACACACACACACACACACACACTCACACATACACTAACTTAAACACACACATACACACATATACACACACACACAATATCTTTCACACACACACACACTGACATATTCTCACACATACGCTTACACACTAACTTAAACATACGCACACACACACATACACACACTCATACACACAATATCATTCTCACACACACTCACACATACACATTCAGACTTTCGCACCTTCCCTGTTTCACAAGAACACGCACGTTTCCAATTTGTCGAACACAAAAAAAAGAGACCACACCGGGAAGTGAACTCAGGAGCCCCACAAGGAAGTTAACTGGCTGTGTGAGTGCCATCCCACAATAAAATACACCACCCACATTTTGTGAACTCACAACCATACACTCACTCAGGCTCATAAACCACACGGTCGTGAATGAGTTAAATCTTGGAGCATATTAACCCCTCCAGTTTTATGAGCTACTGTACCCGGTAACCTCGGCTAATGGATGCGTCCACGACCAGGCTGTTACTTTTAACTCCTGCCAAAGTTGTGTTCACACCAGGGGAGGTAACATGTGTTCAAAATGTGGCCCAGGGGAAGATAATCGAATGATTAGAACCAGTATGGGGGGTGGGGTTTATATGATAGGTCCTGTGCTTCAGCTTTCAATGTGGCAGATAAAGAGAGCTGACATGTTGGTGGGAGATGTCATCTGGGTGGCCGAGTGGTTAGCACAGATCTGATCTCCTGAATGATGTCTCTGCTCATGATATTGTGGTAGCATGGTGGTTAGTGCCCTTGCGAGCATGGACAGGGGTCGGTCTGGGGTCACTTGCAGTAACGACAGGACAAGACAGGGTCAAAGGTTTAATCCCCATCTGTGACAGACATCATCTTCCCCCTCGCTACGGTTATGGAGGCAGTCAAGTGTCGTGCAATGGCTACAGTGGCTAAAATGGCTACAGTGGCTACAATTGTTGCCATATCTACACTTGTTACAATGGTACGGTGGCTACAAAGGTACATTGACTACAGTGGCTACAATGGCTGCAATAGCTACAATGGCTGCAATGGCTACAGTGGCTACAATGGCTACCGTAGCTACAATGTCTACGGTGGCTACAATGGTTGCAATGGCAACAATAACTACAGTGGTTAGTGGCTACAATGGCTATAGTGGCTACAATAGCTACACTGGTTACAGTTGCTCCTGTGGCTACATGGCTACATTGACATCAATGGCTACCGGACACACCACAATAATATCGTGTCCTTTACACAAGGCTACAACCACACCGACCCTCACTGGCTGTTTATGATTTTATAGTCAGTTGTACACTCTGTAGTTTGCCACTGTTTCCTAAACGTGAAGTCAACGAGGAAGTCCAGCTTACCGGCGCGTGGAATCAACCCACTACCCCACTGTCAGCGCATAGGAAGCTTAAGCGCAAGAGCGTCAAACATCTCTGCCACGGCGACCTAACACTACCAGACAATTGTGCGAATGATGTTGCTACTTCTTCGTTTTTAGGGGTGTGATGGTGGTAATGGGGGTGGGGGTTTGGTCGGGAGATTTGTGGAGGCAGAGCTCGACCCCTGTTTGTTCATACAGGGACGCGTGTGTTGTTTGTCTAGTGTGTTCTTGGAGTTGATACGCCCAGTTGATAATTTCCGGTTGTTTTTTCATTGACTTGTGTGATAACATGCCGTCCGCCGGAGTCTTTGTCTACTGCCTGGTTGTTTATTGTTTGGTGGAGCTAATGCTCCACTCGCCCCCTTGTACTGTGTGTCTTGTTGCGGCAATCTCACCTGGAGTATTTTTTCTCCATGAAATCCAGGTCTGTTATTTTCTCCATGTGAATAATTCTGACAGAACTCAGGGTCCCTGTTGTCATTCATGCTGCTGGATTTTTCAGTGTTCAACTTTTCCAGATTTGCTTTGTTTTCCAGAGTTTGACCTATCCAGATTTGACTTGACTACCGGGGACGGCTGTTTCCTGTGATACTCGCTGGCTGAGACTGTACCTTTACCGACATACAAGGGCGGTAACAAAGAATGTAATACACACAGAAGCGTATCTCTTCTAGCCGTGTAGGAACCATCTGTGCAAACATTGTAGAACAGAGAACAAGATACAAGATGCAATCGCTCGTATCTGTGCACAGTTTCTATGTTCGAGGAGGCACCGAGGTAGTTTTTACATTGAGACCGAGCAATGAACAAGCTAGAGAATACAACAACCAACTCAGTCTGGCTTTCACAAATCAAGATCAAACAACACACAAACTCTTCCACTGAGTAAATAGGAACGAGCTGTGCAAAGTGCTCACAGAACATATTGTAGTTAGGCAGCGATTGGATAACTGGTTGTGCAATAAGAACCGGTGGTTCCAAGTAACACCAGGTGTAAGACAGGAGGGATGTGGTGTATCACCACTTGTGTTCTATACATGGACCAGTTTCCCACACCCAGAGTATGATAGTGAGCCACTTCTGGTAGACCAATAGAGTTTAATATGTAATAACAATGCGGATCTCCAGCACCACACGGTACATTGCCTTGACATTTGCTGTCAGAACCATCATATGGACATCTACATCGAACATACATGATGTTTGACAATTCAAAGAAAACTAGTGCAATATCACATAAATATACATGGACAATCATTAAAATAAGTTAGACAGTACAAGTATCCTGCAGTGTGTTCACAGCGGATGGAAGACTGGAAAGAGAAATAGAAACGAGTATACAGAAAGCAAACATCGACAAGGATTCAAGAGCATATGTTTTAAAACATCCAAGTATCCACAAAACAAAGCTGATAGATGCTAAATTTATCAAAACGCCGTGTTACCAATGCTACATATGCACAGTTCTAGAAACATCTCTGAACACTGCATACCATTTGTAGAACATTGCAGTCACTCTCAGACCTCTTCGGCTGTATGTGGTTGACCAGACATCAGTGCAGTCAGCAGTCTGCGATTGCTTTCTGAACGAAAAGTCAACCCTTGATTGGAACACACTCAACCGCTACCAGAAGATAGTGTTATTTATGTGTTTGTTGTATGTTTTGTTTGGGTGTGTGCACTGGCTCGCTTTGAACCCAAGCGTAGTCCTTACACGCGCCACTACTTCTAGTGTTATTGATGTGTTTGTTGTATGTTTTGTTTGGGTGTGTGCACTGGCTCGCTTTGAACCCAAGCGTAGTCCTTACACGCGCCACTACTTCTAGTGCACAGCACTGATGTCTACGTGTGGATTAACTGTCCCTATTACCAGTGTCCATGGTAGGTCCATGGCGAAGGAGTGACGGACTCAGTTCATAATCCGGCAAACCCACGTTCGAAACGCAGCTGTCTTGGTGTTTTTTTTTTTTTTTTGTATGCCGGTCGTTCAGAAATTAATAGTAAACTACTGAACGTAAACTTACCAAGGAATAACAAACAGCTAAAAATTCTGGGGTTGACTGCTACGTCCTGTAACGGACATGCAACTAACTTTTCATTACCAGTATCTATAGCCACTAGGGGAATCGACCCCCGACTGCTGGGATACTTCTAATGTGGGTGCCCAAGACAAGGACGAGAAGTCATTATTTTAACCCAACTGGCCGGTGTACGGGTTGAACCCGCTACATCGTAATCAGAACACCAGAATTTTAAGAGCAAGAGCTCGTTTTTATTGAGCCTGGGTGACCTGTTATCCAATCAGCCACGCAGATTGTGTGCGAATGTCAAGATTATGAGTTGATGTATGAGAGGCGGACATGAGCATGTACTTTGGTCTCTCACAGAACGACTCACTGTACACAAGCCACTCACACATCTCTGCTGCAGCAACTGTATGAGATGTCTTGCCCGTCCTCTGGCTATCCCAGTAGGGTATGACTATCGGTACCCACACATCGACGGTTCTGGGTGTCTCCGGATGTGAGAGATGGGTATTGGAACATCTTGAACAGTCCATCAGTACCTCAGCAGGAAGTGTCATAACACTCCCGTGCTTATGTGCTGACACTGATCACTGTCGTGGTTAACAATTGGGTACAGTCAACATGGTTTCTTCTTCTTCTTCTTCAGCTTTCCGAGCCATTGAGGTTCTTTGCTGCAAATACAATCCGTCTTAATTCGTCTCTCTGGTGGACCTTCTCTTGCCAGTCGTTGATTCCAAGTGCTTGTAGGTCTGTACATGTATTATCTCTCCACCGTCTTCTTGGTCTACCTCGGGTATCTACGGTCATTTATTTCCGAGTGTAAGCGAGTTTTGTTTCCCTATTATCTTCCATTCTTTCTATATGCCCCAGCCATTGTAGTCTATTAGCCTTCATGATACCAGTGATTAGCGGGGACGTAAACAAATCATAAATGTCTTTGTTACTTCTACTTTTCCACTCTCCACTTTGTGTATCCCTAATGGGTCCAAAGATGCGTCTTAAAATTTTGTTCTCATAGGTTTGTAACAAGGCTTCGTCTCCTTTCGTTGTACTCCAGGTTTCAGAGCCATACAGCACAACTGGTCTGATCAGTGTTTTGTATATTGTGATTTTGGTGTTACGAGATAGCGCCTTTGATTTTAGTAGATGTTGTAGTGCATAGTATATCTTATTTCCAGAGTTGATTCTAGTTTGTATTTCTTCCCTTATGATGTTGGAGCAGTTGAAGATTGTACCCAGGTATTTGTATGTTTCCGTTCTTTTAATGGTCATATTATCTATTTGTATGTGGCCAGAGTTTTTAGCCATTCCTTCTCTTGAAATTACCATATATTCTGTCTTATCTTGGTTGATAACCAGCCCCATTTGTTGGGCTTTTTCCTTTAAGTGAGTCAATATTTCCAATGTCTTTTGTTCACTTTGCCCTATAATATCTATATCATCTGCATAAACAAGGAGCTTGGATGTTCCTCCAATATCACATTCCTCCTTTACCCTCCTTACAACTTTCGCTAGAGCCAGATTGAAGAGTAGCGGCGATAGTTCATCACCCTGTTTCAAGCCAGATGTTATTTGGAAAGGGGTCTGATTTCCCGCCTTTATATGTTACTATATTATAAGTATCTTCCATGCATAGTCTGGTCATGTTGATTAACTCCCTTGGTATTAGTCAACATGGCTACACTACGGATATTCCCATTCCTGGTTCATCTCCCTCCTGATAGTTCCAGTAGCCGTTTGATTAGAAATCGGTCTGGCCTTTCCTCTACACTGTGAGTGTCGCACAGGCCTCTGGTTACGTTATAATCAACCAGTCTCTCCAAATATGGACACTCTCAGCCCAGCTACCGTGTCCACCTGGTCCCAGAGACGCTTCTCCACCTGGTCCCAGAGTCTCTTCTCCACCATGTCCCACAGATCCTTATCCACCTTATCCCAGAGACGCTTCTCCACCTGGCCCCAGAGATCCTTCTCCACCTGGTCCCAGAAACCCTTCTCCACCTGGTCCCAGAGACCCTTCTCCACATCACATGTATTTTAATGTAGCCCTCAGCCGAGAGGACGTCCACAGCCAGTTTATCAGCCTGCTCATTGCCCTGCACAATTTTATACCTCGGGCAGAAAACCCATTACATGCTGTCAACCTGTATCTTGCCGAGTGAGGCTATCCACTCCACCCAGAACACGTCAGTTTCCACTGTCCAAGCATGCTCTGTCAGTCCGTCACAACCACATGTCTGGATATGTTGTTCTCCAGCCATCGGGAGACTGCCGTCACAACCACAACTTCCATTCTGATGCTAGGTGGTGTAGAATCATATCCCAGTCTCTCCTGTATTGGACGGAGTCCATTTATCTCTAAAAATGAAGCCTCCAACCACCATATTTACATTTGAGCGCATATAAAGTGTCATCCTCATTATCTTTACCATGATCACAACAATTAAGTGGTTTCTCATCCATGTTTATTTGCTGACAGTGTTAATTTAATTTCTTTGTTTTGCTCATTTCAGACACGCAGCAGTCCATACATCTACCTTCTGCGTCCCTCCAGACAACAACTGTCACATTAAAGAAGAGACGCCGCCCATATTCCAAGCTACAAATCGCTGAACTAGAACGCGAGTATTCAAGCTCCACCTATATTTCCAAGTCGAGGCGATGGGAGTTGTCTCAGATAATTAGCCTATCAGAACGCCAGATTAAAATCTGGTTCCAAAATCGACGAATCAAAGCCAAGAAGATACAAAAGAGGGAGGTAACGACGCCATACTCTCCTCCCACTGGAATCCTTGGCTTGACACATGACGCGCCGTTGTCGCACATGATGCAAACAGCTATCTCGGTGTCTTGACGTATATATGGCTTTAAACAATGATGGGACATTTTCTTTACCATTGACTGTTTTCTACGAGAACTCTGCAATTGTCGGCTCAGGAATTTCCCAGGCAGAGAATGAAACTCAGCCTGGTCGACGTGAAATGCTGAAAGAGATGTCGCCAGCTCATGATCAAGTGACCAAGGTTGTATGCATGTACATAAAGTGATCTGAAGGTTGGTCCAACGAGACGTGAACATTGGTCCACAAACACG
>JACEFZ010028132.1:322500-329308 GCA_014155875.1 Cepaea nemoralis
GCCCTTGTGACTTTCTTCATCAATTCACTGAACAATATATTTCCCACATGTGGTCACTCAACAGCCAGTCCTCGGTGTATCGATTACGTAAACAATACATAAACACAATGAGAGGGAATGGAGGTGCGGAAATGACGTGTACCACTCAACACAACAAGTCCTGGACGAAACATTCCAAGGACGTTGTGATCAACCTCACGGTGATATGCTAGGAATTTTACGTCCAGTAGTTTGCCATTGCTTTCTGAATAAGAAGTCAATGTTTAAGTGCAACTTAATATCGCGTATGGTTCCTCCCAGTGACTCTTTGAGTTGTCCAAACAGGTGGAAATTACTTGGGGCTAGGTCTTGCAATTACGGGAGAAGTGATACACACTGAAAGTGGAGGTCTTTGATGGTTTCAACTATTGCACGGGCAGTACGGGGTCGAGTATTGTCATGTTGCAAAAGGACACCTTTACTCAGAAGTCTCCGTCAGTTAGATTTGATTGCGGGTGGAATATGATTCCTGAGAAGATCTGTATGCGTATCACTGATGATAGTTTTCTCTCTTGGCATACATTGCTCTAAAATAACGCCTCGTTCATCCCAAAAGAGTGTCAGCATAACATTCCATGCGGATGGCTGCATGCGAAACTTCTTTGGTTTCGGTGAGGAGAGATGGCGCCATTCCTTGCTCGCTCTTTTCGTTTCCGGCTCGTGGTTGTGAACCAATGTTTCTTCTCTAGTAACACTTCTTGATATGAAATCATCACTTTCTGCTTCAAAGCACTGCAACAAATCTTGACAAGCATCAATGCGTCGTTGTTTCAGTTCTGGAGTAACCTGCCGTGGTACCCAACTTGCAGACACTTTGCGGTACTGTAGCACATCATGGATAATGTGGTGTACTGAACCATGACTGGTGTCAAGATGTGCATCAATGTCACTCACAGTCAACAGGGGATTTTCCTGTACTCGGTCTTCAACGGCTGCAATCGACTCTGGAGTCACTACTCGGTGTGCCTGACCCGGTTGTGAGAAGTCTGTCATAGAAGTCAGGCCGTTTTGAATCTTCATACTCCACAAATACACTTGCTGGACTGACAGGCATGCATCACCATACTGGACCTTCATCTGCCGATGAATTTCTATAGCTTTCACACCTTCACTGATCAAACTAAGGATGACAGAACGCTGCTACTCTTTGGTGCATGTCAAAAGTGGGGCTGCCATCTTTAAACTCTACTTATGCCGTCACAGTGTTTGTCTGCACCGTCATGTTATGTACCTGACACTCTTGATATCCTTAATAAAAATATTGACAGGTGACAAGACAATGAAATTTTTACTGTAATGTATATCACACTTTTAAATTTATTATTTGAAGCCCCATCGTATATATATATATATATATATATATATATACACACACACAAGCACACGCACACACACACACAAACACACAAACAAACACACACACACAAACACATAACCTTTCCATAACACAAAGTCAGGGCTGAATTGTAGAGACCATGTGTTGCCCATACAGCATGATCCCTCTCTCGGCCTGTCTAGTTTACTCCAGAGGAAAGGTAACACCAATACATCTGGAACAAGACAAGCTGCAGAAGCTGTAAGATCACAAAACGAGTGCTCTAACTGTCCGCCTGTCCGAGCTTCGATCCTAGACCAGTGCCGACCAAGGCCTAGGGTCTGGTCAGCCCTGCCATGACATTTGATCTTTAGGTTGCACTTCATCGGATAAGGCTTGTACCTTCCCAATTGCACTCCTCCGCCACAAGCCATTGGTACAATGTTGGATGTCCGGTTTGGTGAGCGCCGGCGAACATTCGGCGCTAACAGAAAGCAGCTAGTACCGTCTACTGCCAAACGATAGCTCAATAATATCCGACTAAGACTTGAATATATATGTGTGTGTTTGCGTGCGTGCGCGATTGTATGTGTATGTGCGTATCTGTGTGTTCGTGCGCACGTGTGTGTAACTTACATTAGCCGGAGCTAGTGGTTGTATCCACTCTGTAACCCATGGAAGGGATGATACAGACTGTCGAGCTGAAAGTGGCTGTGGCCAGGCCGGACACACTGCTCAATGAGGCGCAGGGCATCTGCCAGTCTTTGTAGGGGAAGTAATTACACTGGGTCACTTGCAGGGTGTTGGCATTGGTGGTGAAGACCCCTACCACATCTCCCTTCTGTACACTGATCATGTCGCTGGGGTTGACGAACACGCTCCAGGCTGTGTTGGGGTAGCAACTGACCTGATTGCATCCTACATACTTGTACCCTGACCTGGTCGTGGAGGGAAAAGGTATTGTGACCATTAATACAGTGATATTTCTTTGTGACGGAGCAGTCGCCCAACATCTACGCACTTTCCACTCCCTGAGGCGTATTGTGTATATGGTACAAAAAAGGTAAAAAATAACAGTAAACAACCCGTGTACAGCCTCTTGGAGCAAATGGTGCTCATGCCATATATGTAAAGATCAACCCGTACTGTAAAATGTGGCTTTCTTATATCCAGGTTTGTAGGGGAGATGCTGTATAATGTGGCTATCATATATCCAGGTTTGGAGGGGGATAATGTATAACTGTGGAAGAGACCAAGGGGAAGACCGAGAAAAAAATACCTGGATGGCTTGGTCACGTGGCATGGTCGAGACAGGAACACAGAGCTGATCCACGACTCTGGTGATCGACTGACATGGCAGTACATGACCGCCCACGCTTATCGGCATGGCACATGATGGATGGACTGTATAACTGTGGCTTTCATATAACACGGTTTGTAGCGGACATACTGCTTTCATATATCCAGGCTTTTAGTAGGGATACTGTATAACCGTGGCTTTCATATATCCAGGCTTTTAGGGGGGATAATGCATAACTGTGGCTTTCATATATCCAAGCTTTTAGTGGTGATACTGTATAACCGTGGCTTTCATATATCCAGGCTTTTAGTGGTGATACTGTATAACCGTGGCTTTCATATATCCAGGCTTTAAGTGGGGATAATGTCATAACCTGTGGCTTTCATATATCCAGGCTTTTAGGGGTGATAATGCATAACTGTGGCTTTCATATAGCCAGGCTTTTAGTGGTGATACTGTATAACCGTGGCTTTCATATATCCAGGCTTTTAGTGGTGATACTGTATAACCGTGGCTTTCATATATCCAGGCTTTTAGTGGGGATACTGTATAACCGTGGCTTTCATATATCCAGGCTTTTAGTGGTGATACTGTATAACCTGTGGCTTTCATATATCCAGGCTTTTAGTAGGGATACTGTATAACTGTGGCTTTCATATAGCCAGGCTTTTAGTGGTGATACTGTATAACCGTGGCTTTCATATATCCAGGCTTTAAGGGGGGATAATGCATAACTGTGGCTTTCATATATCCAGGCTTTTAGGGGGGATAATGCATAACTGTGGCTTTCATATATCCAGGCTTTTAGTGGTGATACTGTATAACCGTGGCTTTCATATATCCAGGCTTTTAGTGGTGATACTGTATAACCGTGGCTTTCATATATCCAGGCTTTTAGTGGTGATACTGTATAACCGTGGCTTTCATATATCCAGGCTTTTAGTGGTGATACTGTATAACCGTGGCTTTCATATATCCAGGCTTTTAGTGGTGATACTGTATAACTGTGGCTTTCATATAGCCAGGCTTTTAGTGGTGATACTGTATAACCGTGGCTTTCATATATCCAGGCTTTTAGGGGGGATAATGCATAACTGTGGCTTTCATATATCCAGGCTTTTAGGGGGGATAATGCATAACTGTGGCTTTCATATATCCAGGCTTTTAGTAGGGATACTGTATAACTGTGGCTTTCATATAGCCAGGCTTTTAGTAGGGATACTGTATAACTGTGGCTTTCATATAGCCAGGCTTTTAGTAGGGATACTGTATAACTGTGGCTTTCATATAGCCAGGCTTTTAGTAGGGATACTGTATAACCGTGGCTTTCATATATCCAGGCTTTTAGTGGTGATACTGTATAACCGTGGCTTTCATATATCCAGGCTTTTAGTGGTGATACTGTATAACCGTGGCTTTCATATATCCAGGCTTTTAGGGGGGGATAATGCATAACTGTGGCTTTCATATAGCCAGGCTTTTAGTGGTGATACTGTATAACCGTGGCTTTCATATATCCAGGCTTTTAGTGGTGATACTGTATAACCGTGGCTTTCATATAGCCAGGCTTTTAGTGGTGATACTGTATAACCGTGGCTTTCATATAGCCAGGCTTTTAGGGGGGGATAATGCATAACTGTGGCTTTCATATATCCAGGCTTTTAGGGGGGGATAATGCATAACTGTGGCTTTCATATAGCCAGGCTTTTAGGGGGGGGGATAATGCATAACTGTGGCTTTCATATATCCAGGCTTTTAGGGGGGATAATGCATAACTGTGGCTTTCATATAGCCAGGCTTTTAGTGGTGATACTGTATAACCGTGGCTTTCATATATCCAGGCTTTTAGGGGGGATAATGCATAACTGTGGCTTTCATGTAGCCAGGCTTTTAGTGGTGATACTGTATAACCGTGGCTTTCATATATCCAGGCTTTTAGGGGGGATAATGCATAACTGTGGCTTTCATATAGCCAGGCTTTTAGTGGTGATACTGTATAACCGTGGCTTTCATATATCCAGGCTTTTAGGGGGGATAATGCATAACTGTGGCTTTCATATATCCAGGCTTTTAGTGGTGATACTGTATAACCGTGGCTTTCATATATCCAGGCTTTTAGGGGGGATAATGCATAACTGTGGCTTTCATATATCCAGGCTTTTAGTGGTGATACTGTATAACCGTGGCTTTCATATAGCCAGGCTTTTAGTGGTGATACTGTATAACCGTGGCTTTCATATATCCAGGCTTTTAGTGGTGATACTGTATAACCGTGGCTTTCATATATCCAGGCTTTTAGTGGTGATACTGTATAACCGTGGCTTTCATATATCCAGGCTTTTAGTGGTGATACTGTATAACCGTGGCTTTCATATATCCAGGCTTTTAGTGGTGATACTGTATAACCTGTGGCTTTCATATAGCCAGGCTTTTAGTGGTGATACTGTATAACCGTGGCTTTCATATATCCAGGCTTTTAGTGGTGATACTGTATAACCGTGGCTTTCATATATCCAGGCTTTTAGGGGGGATAATGCATAACTGTGGCTTTCATATATCCAGGCTTTTAGTGGTGATACTGTATAACCGTGGCTTTCATATATCCAGGCTTTTAGTGGTGATACTGTATAACTGTGGCTTTCATATAGCCAGGCTTTTAGTGGTGATACTGTATAACCGTGGCTTTCATATATCCAGGCTTTTAGGGGGGATAATGCATAACTGTGGCTTTCATATATCCAGGCTTTTAGTGGTGATACTGTATAACCGTGGCTTTCACATATCCAGGCTTTTAGTGGTGATACTGTATAACTGTGGCTTTCATATAGCCAGGCTTTTAGTGGTGATACTGTATAACCGTGGCTTTCATATATCCAGGCTTTTAGTGGTGATACTGTATAACCTGTGGCTTTCATATATCCAGGCTTTTAGTGGTGATACTGTATAACCGTGGCTTTCATATATCCAGGCTTTTAGGGGGATAATGCATAACTGTGGCTTTCATATATCCAGGCTTTTAGTGGTGATACTGTATAACCGTGGCTTTCATATATCCAGGCTTTTAGTGGTGATACTGTATAACCGTGGCTTTCATATATCCAGGCTTTTAGTGGTGATACTGTATAACCGTGGCTTTCATATATCCAGGCTTTTAGGGGTGATAATGCTATAACCTGTGGCTTTCATATATCCAGGCTTTTAGTGGTGATACTGTATAACCGTGGCTTTCATATATCCAGGCTTTTAGTGGTGATACTGTATAACCGTGGCTTTCATATAGCCAGGCTTTTAGTGGTGATACTGTATAACCGTGGCTTTCATATATCCAGGCTTTTAGGGGGGATAATGCATAACTGTGGCTTTCATATATCCAGGCTTTTAGTGGTGATACTGTATAACGTGGCTTTCATATATCCAGGCTTTTAGTGGTGATACTGTATAACCGTGGCTTTCATATATCCAGGCTTTTAGTGGGGATAATGCTATAACTGTGGCTTTCATATATCCAGGCTTTTAGTGGTGATACTGTATAACTGTGGCTTTCATATAGCCAGGCTTTTAGTGGTGATACTGTATAACCGTGGCTTTCATATATCCAGGCTTTTAGTGGTGATACTGTATAACCGTGGCTTTCATATATCCAGGCTTTTAGGGGGGATAATGCATAACTGTGGCTTTCATATATCCAGGCTTTTAGTGGTGATACTGTATAACTGTGGCTTTCATATAGCCAGGCTTTTAGTGGTGATACTGTATAACCGTGGCTTTCATATATCCAGGCTTTTAGGGGGGATAATGCATAACTGTGGCTTTCATATATCCAGGCTTTTAGGGGGGATAATGCATAACTGTGGCTTTCATATAGCCAGGCTTTTAGTGGTGATACTGTATAACCGTGGCTTTCATATATCCAGGCTTTAAGGGGGGATAATGCATAACCTGTGGCTTTCATATATCCAGGCTTTTAGGGGGATAATGCATAACTGTGGCTTTCATATAGCCAGGCTTTTAGTGGTGATACTGTATAACCGTGGCTTTCATATATCCAGGCTTTTAGTGGTGATACTGTATAACCGTGGCTTTCATATATCCAGGCTTTTAGTAAGGATACTGTGTAACTGTGGCTTTCATATAGCCAGGCTTTTAGGGGGGGG
>JACEFZ010028133.1:0-2500 GCA_014155875.1 Cepaea nemoralis
CAATTGTCAGAATATGTTCTAGTCAATTGTCAGAATATGTTCTAGTTATTGTCTTCTCGTAATGTGGCCAACTAACGATGAGTGCCTCTTTTTGATGTTTGTGATAAATTGTCTTTGTTTCCTTGTCTCTTTCAAAACGTCCAGACTGCTTATTTTGGCTTTCCAATGATTTTTCGATATTTATTTGTAAAACCACAGCTCTGAAGCTTCTAGGGGTTCCTTGTTTACTGATTAGCAAGGACCCACATAATGTTCCAGGTCTGCTGGAATGCTGCCTTTGTTCGAATTATTCTGCATATTATCTCTGTGTTAACTTATCTATTTTTTATCATTGACCCGAGATAGTTCTACCTCTCTCAATACCTTAATGATCTCAATGCCCAATGGGTATTAGGATGGGGTCTGTTGAAAATGAAATACCCTAAAACACCCAAAGGAAACATCGTCAGTTCATGCTTAACACAAGCCATTCCGTATGTGCTGTTTTGAATCATGACTTGGCTACATGCTAATATGTCGCTACGTTTATGAGAAGGTATGTACCAGTATAATTCACGCCGCTGTCTTCTGAGATTGGAGAGAGGGACCAGAGCTCAGCAACACATTCACTGCGGAAATGGTACCTTGGTATCTGATATCTGGTCGGGAGAAAAGTCTCTACACGAAGTCTACTTCGACAGATCCAAAAATGTTTCAGAATTCATGCGACCTGAACGCCAATGCGTCGGACTCCATGCGTTTTAACTTAGTATTCCAGAGGATTCGCCAGCCAACCAACCAATTAACCAACCAATCAACCAACCAATCAACAAAACAATCAACTAGTCAATCAAATAATCAACCTACCAATCAACAAATCGCCCATCTAACCAGCCAACCAACCTGTGTTAATGATCAATCAATCAATCAGATGCCGTCTCCACAATGAAGGTAGACTGCAATGGACCTCCAACACTGTCTGTCTCTCGCCCTGACTGTACATTCTGTCAGGCTGATGTTCGTCCATCTCTTGGTGTTAACTTCCCACTTATATCGTTGTCTACCTCTTGCTCGCTTGCCTTCAACATTGTCCTCCAGTATGGTTTTTATAAGCGTATCATGTCTTTTAACGTGGTCGAAATATCTCATTCGCCTCCTCTTTATTTCTTTCGCAAACTCTCTCTTCATTCCCAGTGTTTCTAGAACATCTGCATGTGATTGTTTTTGTTTGCATGAAATACGACATATTCGTCTGTATATCCACATCTCCGGGGCGTCTATTCGACTTTCTAATTACTTGTTCAATGTCCAGGCTTCCTCGCCATACAGTAGCGTTGACTATACGTAGCATTTGACAATTCTCATTTTTAATGCGTTGTTAATCTCTCTAGATGTTAATATTGATTTCATGCCGTTGAAAGCATTTTTGGCCATTCATATTCTCCTTGTTAATGATAATTGTATATAACTGTTACATTGTAATTATGTTGTTCCAATTTCTGTAGAACATAATGCTAAATGGCAGCACACGCTTGTGTCAGCTGGAATGTGTGTAAATATAAAAGTTACGCTGAAGCGCACATGTGTAAAAACATCGAGTGCAATGCTCGGAAGCATCAGTTGTTTGGTAAACCTTGGGGGTAATTAAAATAGCAGAGAAATAAATTCAAATGTATTGATCGACACTCACAGAAGCAGAGAACAGAAGTAGAGACTAGGAGATATACATGCTAGACAATACACAACTGAAGGCTGCAGCGGATGACTACATTAATGTCGCATGTCCTTCGCAGTACATTGTGATTAACTCCAGATTGATTTTCTACAGTTTTGCTGTCAGAACTTTGTCATTGCTTCTGAACGAGAAGTGAACCTCAAAGTCCAACAGAGTTCAGTGTGGAATGAAACCACTAACCTTGAAGTCAGATACAGCAAGTTTACGCACACCCGGATATAATGCCATCTGGAAGTGGCAGGTTGGAATCCCGGCGTGGCCAGCACGGCTTTTAATTATCACACCGGCTGTCGTGTTCTTAAAAAAGACTGGCTGATAGTCAGTATCATGTCTCTGAGGCTGAAGTACTTTGGCAATATTAAATGTTATAGAGGCTTTGAGAGAACAGTAATGCAAGGCGTGGATTCTGAAATTAGGAGTAACAAGTCGACCACCATGGAGGCGGGTACAGGACAATAAAGACACTTTTGACTCGAGGTGGGGAACTGCATTAGAAGTTGCAAGAGCTAGAGACATTTTTCAGCTGGCCGTAGCGAGGGCGACGTTCTGCAAAAGATCTGCGCCATGTTGAATGTGTTATCTAATATCATTTTATGTCCTCTCATTCTGATGGCGAGGTAGGGAGTTCACTCCCTACACCGGTCAATAGAGCTCAAACGTTGACTTCTTGTTCAGAAAGCAGATGAATGGCAAACTACTGAATGTAAACCTGCCTAAGAAATCAACCAGGGTTAATCGTAATGCCCTACAAAGAGCAGAAAATTTGTGAAGAAGCTATTGAGTACA
>JACEFZ010028133.1:7500-37500 GCA_014155875.1 Cepaea nemoralis
AGAATATTGCTTTTTGTGTAAAACTCTGATGGTTGTCTGGATGGGTTAATAACCTATTTTTTAATGCAGCCCAGCACTAATACTAGTCCGTGTATTTTCGGGCCCACTATATATAAAGCGCCAGTTATTTCAATTATGGGCTATGGGCTGGGATTGCTGATATTATCGTACAGCCATCTGGAGAAGCTGTAACGCATGCATGCAAAATAAGGCCATGAGAGTTATGTTTTGATGCAGAAAGGATATGCCCATAGTGTGCATGCAATATATATTTATGACAGGGACAGGGTGCTCCAGAGGAAAAAAAAGTAACTTAGTGGAACAGTCGACAAGGAGAATCCTCTGTAGGTGGTATTGAATGACACCTGAAAGTATATAGTTTTACATGGGGCAGGTCTAGGAAGGCACAGGAAGAATATACGGTTACACGTGTGCGTTTGTTCGTTTTGAACTCAAGTGTAGTCCATACACTTGCTATGACTTCTAGCGCGCTGGATTGATTTTTGCGTGCGGATTAGTTTTATATAGGCCCATCGGCACTCGATGGGTGATGTGGTCATTATTCCGCCAACTGTTTTACTTCCCGGAACATTTCCTGATAACAATGTTAGGCTGGCTCGGCCTGTAAGTCTAGGTCAATGAAAACATGCCGTCCTCAATGGGGATTCAAATACATGACCATCACATCGTCACGCGAGCGCTCTAGTCACAGTGCTAACACTCCTCCCCCTTTCCTTCTTTTCACGCTATGACATCTTGTTATGTTATGTTATATTATGTTATGTTATGTTATGTTATGTTATGTCGAACGACGTCACTGCACATTGGGCCATCCCAAACTATATCTGCTCACTGTTCCCATGAGACTTTGGTTACATCTACTCTCTTGACCTAGAAGTCGGCCAATGATGTGCTCGACCAGGTTTTACTCTAGGATCGTTCAGTCGAACTAGCTTTAGAGTTTCGTCTGTATCCTTCATTCGACCCCGTACTCCACTGATTATATCATCGTGAGCAGCGGTGTTGTATCAGCTGTCTGCAGAACTCATTCATTCCTGGCACAACTGTGGACTCAATGAAATAAAAGAACTAAATGTATGGGTATTTATTAATTGACATTCATAGTTGCAACGGAAAGAAGTAGAGTTCCGTGGACACACTGAACATTCTAAACAACTTAAAGCTATAAGAATATCGGATTTGAATTTCCACATAAAAGTTACGGTAACGTCCCACTAAGGAAACAAGTACACTTGGAGTAACTAGTTGTTGAAGCACCATCGCTTCTCCAGCGGGGCGTTGTAGGTGGCAGCTAAGAATCCGTGTTCAGTTTTACTTTTTCTTCTGTTATCTAGTCTACACTTTTAAATATAAACGAGCAATCATAACATCAGATGAAGATGTACAGAAGATTATGGGCAGAGTAGGTCAAACAAAAGCTGCATTTCAGACAATGAAAAGTATTTTAAGCAATCATTCTCTTTCTGTGAATGCCAAAAAAAAGGAGTACCGACATGTTACATAGAACCTGTTTTGTTGTGTGGCAGTGAATTGTGGAACGTGAATGAACACATTAAGCAGAGTTTGGAAGCGATGGATGTGTGGTTCCTGGGACGAATCCCTAGTACTGCCAACATTACTAATAACGAGTGCTTAGAAACGGATAATGAAAGAAGAACATTATATACAACTATAAGAAAGCGACAAACAGCGTTCTTTGGTGATATAATAAGATAGACATTGGACAAAATTGTGAGGACTAGACAGATCAGCGGGAGAAGAGCCAGATTAGACCGAGAGAAATGATGCAGGATGGACTGAAACGGTGCAATAGAGGGTTATTTTTTCGTTGCATAACAGAAAGCAATGGCAAACTACTGAGCGTAATCTTGCCAAGAAATCAACAGACAGCTGAAAGATGCTGCTGTTGACAGCGATGTCCTGTAAAAGGATATGACAGCGATGTCCTGTAAAAGGATATGCGAATTAAAAAAAAATATCCTATTTACAGGGCATCGCTGACAACACCAGCATTTTACTGTTGTTGTTGATGTCTTGGCAAGTTTTACGTTCAGTAGTTTGTCATTGCTTTCTGAACGACCGGCTCCTATACCAACACGTTAAAACCCTAGCGCCACACGGTCTGCCGCCAAATCGGTCGCCGCAGTGTTTCGAACGAGTGGTAAGCGAATCACGAATTGCGTTCGCAAGCCTTTGGCGATGGAGACCAGCTTAGATGGATATAATCAGCAAAATATATGTAAAACATTGAGATCTGTGGAGAGACATTAGCGCCCACGCCAGATGGCAAGCCACATGATGATCAGTGTGCTCTCTGATTCTATTTCAATCTTTTCTCATCTTGGAAAACCAATCAATACAAGTGCACTTATTTCTATATAACTTACTATATTGATACACCACATGCCGTCTGTCTCTTCGATACATGCTCATAAACCTGACAGTTATAATGTGAATAAGGAATGTGTGAAATTATGTGCAGTGGAATATAACGCATACGTATTAACCTTGGTGCACTGTGAGAGAGCAACACACGTGTTGTTTATTAATGTGTTAGTGGGCATTAAAAACTATAGTGCTTATTGTATTTATCACAAAATATAAAAGATGTCTCATCCTTTCATTCTCATCTGATAAGCCACTATGTGTTGTTTGTTTCAGCTGATGCTGGATTTCTTTGCCAAAGTATTATGCATGCGAGATACCCTTATGGACAAGAAAGAAAGGGAGGAAAGGAGAAATAGCGTTGTTTACGGCGGCGGCGATGACTCCTTGGAAAGTGGGCCAGCGCTGTCAAGTAATGCTGGCTGTAACAATGTCAGCTACATGAGACACAAAGACAGACGTCATGTTGAGTTCAAGTATGATCGTGTGGGTGTGTACGAGCTTCAGCCTGAAGAAAACTGGAAACAGTTAACTAACGGCCTGGGAAATGAGACTGATCCCCCAGAACGGATTAACCCGGTGTCTTCACAGTTTGGCCTGCTAGAGGCTGAGGTTCGCGATATAAAAAGACATTTGAAGAGAATGGCAGACAAAAACGCGGAGAAAGCTAACAAAGAATATCTGGCTCGGGAATGGAAGCTCGTTGCCCTCGTCTTGGACAGACTATTCTTCTTCATCTATCTCATTGCTATTGTGGTGTCTGCTGTGACCTTGTTTCAAACGCCAATTTTCAAGATAGGGATAGAAGAAGCAAAGTTGCACGACTCTGGCTCCACGTGACATGAAATGACGGGAAGATAGGCGTGACAGTGGTGCAACTTTATCAAACTGTTAATTCAAAGGGGCATGTCTTCATTACTGAGATATTCGGAGGGAATCTATGTACTGCTTCAAGTGAACCTGAAAGGGTTTGTTCTTGTAGTGGACGTGTCATGGAGTGTCTAAAGTCATTGGGAGAAATTCAATTACGACTATTGCAGAAACTGATAATGTGAACTGTGAATTCAATTGTTAATATGACTTTACATTGTATTTATATCGATTACTGCACCCGTTTTTACAAATGCCTATTAGAGATAACGGCTCGCATATTATAATGTAATTAAAGCACCATGTAGCTCTCTGTATGTCTATTTCTCTGTTTCTCTCTCTCTGTCTCTCCCCCCTCCTTTCTCTCTCCCTCCCCCTCTCTCATGTTTATGATCTCTATATCTGTCTATTTTAGCATGGTTATTAATTATATATTAGAGCTATCATCACTCATTACAACCCGCTAAAATGATTCTAATTTCTATCTTTCGCAATTTCTCGTGCGTCACGTAATTCTTGAAAAGATGGGATGGCATATAAGGATAATTTTGTGGAAAAAAATCACTAGTTGTACGTGATCACAGACGAGCTCCTACAGTTAAATATATACTTTCTACGGCTAAACATTGAGACTTAGTTTGCATTGGAGGTATAAATTAGAATAGCCCAGCAAATAATCATCACCAATTGTGAAATCTAACTGTAAAAGGCGAAATCATACACCCTATCTAGGTAACGATGTAGACAGCAATTGGGGAACAAATAAATATATCAAAATAAAAATATACAAGGCGAGAGGGATATTTGTAACACTGGGAAGTGTGTAGAAGTCAAAAGAAATTAAACTTAGAACTAATCTATAGTATGTAACACTAAGCGGCACCAGAGAAGCAATAATCTGTTTAAGGATGATAATTGAAAAAATACATAGAAGTTCAGAAAAATATATATATATGTGTGTTTTATAGACTACAAGAAAGCTTTTGATAGAGTTCAACATGAACGACTTATTACATGCCTTCAAGATACAGGAGTAGACGGAAAGGACATCAGACTTATTAGTAACTTGTACAGGGAACAAGTGGCGTCAGTTTGTTGCGGAAATAATTATTCGTCGCCCATAGAGATAAAGAGAGGAGTACGGCAGGGATGGGTATTGTCTCTAATTCTCTTCAACCACCTACACACAGAAAGAATCTTTAAACAAGTTGCTTGCTTGCTTGCTTGTGTTCGTTGGCTTGAGCTCCAACGCGAAGTCCTGTATGTCGGATGAAGGCATCCTGTTGTCCAACATCAGTGTGATGTCATACAGGACCTGAGGTTTGCGTGAGTATCCGTTGTCCCATGTCTGGCTTATTGGTGTGCAGACTGGTGGTTCCTCGCCGTACAGGCAGACACTCTCCGGCTTCAGAGGAATCGGCGATCCTACTGACTTTAGCCAGGACCCCGAAGGGACCTGTTGCCCAGGACGCTCGTCGAGGACGCATCAATAGGTCTTGGCCAGTATATAACCCGGCCCTGGTGCCTTGGAAACACCTCTGCGTCCCTTTAAACAAGTTAACTCATGGACTTAACATCAATTGAAATCATAAACAATCTTAGATATGCTGACGATACTGTTTTAGTGGCAGAAAGCGAACAAGAGTTACAAAACCTAGTGGAACAAGTAAACAATGTAACTGAGATATTAACACCCTAAAAAACGAAAACTATGATAATTAGAAATAGAAAGGAAAGGCCATCGATGAGCATCTCAGTAAACGGGGAGATACTAGAATACGTAACACGTTTCTTCAATCACAGGCATGTAATAATAGATGATGGCAGAAGTGAAATAGAAATCAAAAAGAGAATAGGAGTGGCCAAAAATGCTTTCATTAGCATGAAATCAGTATTAATATCTAGAGAGATTAAAATCGAATTAAAACTGAGAATTGTCAAATGTTATGTATATTCAACGCCACTGTATGGCGCGGAAGCCTAGACATTAAACAAGTAACTAGAAAGTCGAATAGATACCCTAGAGATGTGCATGTACAGAGGAATATGACGTATTTCATGGAAACAGAAACAATCAAATTCAGAGGTTCTAGTAAAACTGGTAATGAAAAGAGAGTTGATGAAAGAAAATATAAAGCGACCAGTGAAATATTTCGGCAACGTTAAAAGACATAGCACTCTTTAAAAAACCATACTGGAGGGCAAGGTTGAGGGCAAGTGAGCAAGAGGTAGACAACGACATCAGTGGGAAGATAACATTAAGAGATGGACGAACAAACGAACGAAAGAACAAACAATCGTTATTTTCAAAGGGTTAAGAATTGGGCACGCAGGCTCATCTGACATTCTGCCCTTCTTCTCTATTTCCTCTCATACATTCTTTCATTCAACATCACTTATGAAGCTAATCTTTGACAGCAATAGAACAATAAGATAGTGTACAGTCAATGCGAGAGACAGACAATGTTGGAGATCCATTGCAGCCAACCTTCATTGCAGAGACGGCACCTGATTGATTTATGTAGCACTAACGTGAATAGTTACTGATCAGAAAACGAAGATGGATGGAAACAGCAACTAATAAACTGCAAATATTAATTATGTGATGCGTACACAAAATAGAAGTAATAAAATGGTGTGACAGAATCACAATGTGGAGTTCATGGAGAGAACTAGACACATGCCAATGAATCAACAGACGAGGGAAAGACGCTAGAGCTGGATAGATGAAGTTATAAGTATCTATTTACTGTCTTGAAAACAGTGTCAATAAAGCACCAAGTCTCTTGAAGACAGTCACGTCAGTCAGGCATTAACAGGGTTTAAAGGACAGAGGAACGACTTCATTGCATGGGTTTTGTCCTATATGTCTGTCATTTTACGCAGTGTGGCCTGCTGAAAGTATAACACAGAGCACGAACTTATTAGCTCAGCCACGACCCTTTGGGGTCTCCGGGGGAAAAAAAAAGCTCCACTTGTGAACCGAGTGACTGAGGTCGGAAGAGAACTCACGACCTTCGGATGGCGAGGAGAACGACTTAACTACTTCGGTATGAGACCCGAAGAATAGGATATACATTAAGATAATCAATTAACTGCAATGATAGTCGTATCATTCTAACAGCATAAAGAGATCTAGAACAGTGACCACAATCCAGGTGTAAGACTGGCGAGATTAACACTTGATACTATAAATATGACCCTATAGAACACCAAATATAATTTAGCTTTACTTTCAACAGTCAAAGAAATTAGGGAAAGGTACAACGTTATCCAGCCAGTGTGTATGTGTGTGTGTGCTGGAGGGGACATTCATAAGTCAAAGGCTGGGTACAGATATGTGTAGCCAGATTAGTTACATATGTCGCATCAGACACTACTAACTCTTGCTTTGTTTAAAGCAACAAATCTTTGAGTGTGGAAGGCCTGAAATAGCACACAAAATATTACTTAAAACCATTACTACAGTAAGGAGGGTCGGTGAATTAGATGTCCACCTCACACATCGTGGAACGCGTGATTGATTCTCGATAAGACTGAGCTATTTTACACAACATAGCGTCCGCCTGGGTAACGACCGTTACTCCCCCATCTCCTTTTGCACATATCAAGAATGGTACGGGTGACGCAAAACAAAAAAGAACCAAAAAAAAACAAAAAAACACACACTTAAATCATAATAGGCCAAATAATAATACGAAATATCAAACATTATGAAACTAAAATTCGTTGGGATTTTGACAAAATACTACGGATAAGCTTCCGCGACAGAATTCACTTTGTAATTCGTCTCATTTGAAAATAGCAAACCATGATTGGTGATGTCTCAAGGTGTGCATATCAATTTCACAAACATTTATCACTAGTGATGGTAACAGTTATTTGTGCGCTTTGTGTGTTACTGTATGTCACAGGTTCCAGGAAGGCTTCAATGCTGAAGGAGGATATTGTCAGACCCTAAAAGATATTAGAACTATTATCTCACCAATTCTGTATGTCTATTTGTGGCGTACTCTATATAAATGGCGGACTACCCGGGTGTCAGCTTGCACGATGGCATGTTAATGTCATTTAAGCAACTTTTCCACCTGGCAACCAATATTTGTAGACCTATTCCGCCACTGCCAACATGCATACATATATGTGTGTGCTTGTATGTGTTTATGTTTATATATGCGTGTATGTATGCATATGTGAAGTCTACAGAAATAGCACTTCACACTGGTCGCAACTCGCACGAGTAACTAACAGACTTCTGCTACTACGAGCAGACACTGTTTTGTAAGAATTTATGCACAACTTCAAAGAACATTATGCACCACTTCATGACCTTTAAACTAACTGTTGTGTTGTGTGTTCTGTGATTACATATAAACGTGTGTAATATTACAGAAACGTGACGGCCTTACAGTGAGAAATGAACTCGACTGGAAACAAAACGCATGTTGATTATTAATGTTAATATATTTGAATTATTTCTCACGAATATGGGTAAAATATTATTTATTTCTTACTACGTTCTCGTGCTGTTTAAAGACGTGTAGCCACGGTATATTATTAATAATAATAACAATTATTATTATTATGATTGTCATTATCTTCAGCATTATCATCGTCTTACATTGCATTGTCTATATTTATTGTGTATAAGTTACAATAGGCGATAAAGAGGCCCATTACTAAACATTTTTAAAAAGTATAGAACCCATTTCCATGCCTTGGACCTTCCAGATTTGAAGACCTAGACATTAACATAACCCATGCTGCATAATTAGAAGATGGGTGCAAGAACTCAACCCCCACACCCTCCCCATTGCCACGTTTTCTTCACAAAATGTCCTTCTTAAAAGTGCCAGGTACCCATTTTATGAGGTTGGGTCGATCCCACAGCCGCGGTATTGTTATGAAGAATGTCTTAGCACTGTCTAATATTTAACCCGGACACTGCAATAGCAAGCAAGAGCACTAGCAGCTATACTATAACAGCACATGAAAGTGTATTTACTACTTTATAAACTTTATGTATCACTAGTTTAGCTATACATGTACCCCCATAAAGCATATAGATCTCTGGCTAAACTATGTGTGTAACTCTATAAACTATATACATAAATGGCAAGACTGTGTGTAATGCCAGAAAACATATGCCACTATATAAATTATTTGTTTCCCTACTTTAAATCATACGCAACACTGGTTTAACTATTTACATGACGCTATAATAATGATATACATCACTGGTGAATGTAATGTTTGCTTCTATAAATCTGAAATTGTATAGTTTTACAATCGAGTGATCGCATAGATTATGAAATATCACTGGGTAATTAAAAATGCGTTATCTATGTCTCGTTGCTTCACAACTACTCATTTATGGACTAAGCAAAGAAAGTGCCAAGTAAGCCAAAAAAATAAAACAATATATAGACTCACTGAATTAATAGTAATGTTCAAGCTCCATGGAACTAAGAAGAAACTAACATATGGTCTTTTAATTAAACAGGGACATTTGCTTGACTATACAGTCAACAAAGAGCGATCGCAAGAAAAGAACAAGAGGAAGAAGAAGAAGAAGAAGAAGAAGAAGAAGAAGAAGAAGAAGAAGAATAAGAAGAAGAAGAAGAAGAAGAAGAAGAATGAAGAGGAGGAGAAGAGGTGGAGGATGAGAAGGAGGAGGAGGTGTGAGATTAGGAGGAGGAGGAGGAGACGGAGAAGAGAAGAAGAAGACTAATTAATAACACATATAAATATTCATGTACAATGTATACATCAATTATGAAACCTTTTGTTTAACTATAAATTGTAAACATTACACCGATGAATATATATATATATATATATATATATATATATATAATATATATATATATATATATATATATATATATATATATATATATATAATATATATATATATATAGTTTAGTCGTTGGATCAACATCACGGCACACGGTTTAACTCATAAGTGCTCCGTTTTTCCTCCTAACTCAAACCTGAGTCTGGAGAAACTCAGCTCAATGCACGAACTCCGTTGCATCGGCGAGGATCCTGAAATACTTTGGGTTGATTTTTAACTCGAAATTTTGCCCAGGCAGCGCCGCTGGCTACTCTTTTTCGATTTCCAACTGCCAAGGGATTTTTACCCAGAGACCAGGGGAGATTTTATTACTGGAAGTCCAGGTGGATTTTTTAAATGAATCCCGGTCCTCACAAGGGCCTGAATCCGGGGCATCCAGCACTCGAGGCGGACACCATACCTCGAGACCACTCAGCCCACACTAAGGAATAAATGACCGTAGACCCCGAGGTAGACCAAGAAGACGGTGGAGAGATAATACATATACAGACCTACAAGCATTTGGAATCAACGACTGGCAAGTGAAGGTCCACCAGAGAGCCGAATGGAGACGGATTGTATCTGCAGCAAAGAACCTCAATGGCTCGGAACGCTGAAGAAGAAGAAGAAGATATATATATATATATATATATATATATATATATATATATATATAATATATATATATATATATATATATATATATATATAAACCATGTGAGTCACGGAATAAAATATAGCAGCATGCAATATCTCGCTATATTATTATGAAGGCTACATTAGTCACGAGTGTCGAACCTTTTTGCTACATAATCCCACTGCTCCAACCTTTCTTATTTTGCTCCATCAAAACATCAGATTCCAAGACATCCTAATTGTAACGCAGTAGATTGTGTTTTCTTGCCAATGCCGACAACCTAATCATTACACAGGAATACAACAGTAAAGTAATCAATTGTGTCTTTATATGCTTAGTGATAATTATTAATGTATGTATTTATGTACAAATGTTACGAAGTGTATATAAACCTTCGCATGCATTCCATATTCACAAACAGGTGTATCTAACACCTGATATAAATTGTCCATGACTCCACCAACAGCTTGCTACAGTTTTTACAAAATTGAGAAGTGAAGAAGAGTCATAATGTGCTGACATAAATAAACACAAGTACACATACTATGTTGTCTGGCAGTTAGTTATACGATAGGAAGGAAATGTACACCTGTTGTCAGTGTTAATTCTGAAATTAAATTTGTGAATGGATAGCTGTAAAACGTGAGTATAGAGATATTAGCGTTTTGGTATTGTTAACCTAGCTTTTAATAGGGACTTTGTTTATATTAAAACATGGTAGAAGCGGACCATATTGTAATCTGTATGTATTAGATCGGATTCGAGGGTGGCTGAATCGACCTTCATGCCCCTGCTAAAATGAGAGCCGATGAATGTCGAATTCCGACGGAAGTAACTTGACATTATCCTTATAAACATAATGGTAGGTTTATTGTCACTTTGAGTAAACTATGTTAACTCGTTTTGCTACTGCCTTTTTATGTTTTTAGGTGTGTTAATTTGCATTATCAATTATTTACTATAAACGAAATTGCCATTACAACTTGATACACAAACATGCACACACCTTCACTCACGATTGTATTTCAACAGGTAAATAACACGAACAGTCGTAAGAATCCATGTATTCATACTTAAGTCCAAAGATAAACAGTATTAACAATAATATAATAACAATCAACAACAATTACCTGCCCAGTCTGCATGATGGCACGTAACTTGACATTGTTTAATGTCCAGCGAGCTGCAACTTCAGGCCGTTAAAGTCCAGTCTGCTTGCCAATTTTGTATGCTGGTGAATATCTTATGCATGTTGTACACAAGTGGATGATCACAAATGGTAGTATCATAATGAGATCATATCGCGGAAACAACGCCTTAATTTCTTTGGTGACCTTAAAGATAAGGATAAATCGTGGGGCAACACCTCTGCAACCAAACAAGAACAAGGTGATAATTTCAAGGGTGTGATAGTTGTCACCAACCCCATGTGCATTCATAGTGAAGGTGTAATCAGGAATCTAGCCGTCAAGGGATTAAGGCAACGTCGTTGGTTTGGCAAAAGTATCTCCATCAATGACTCAGGCATGCAGAAGAGTATTGTGGCATCATGGTAGTGACTGCAACACCTGTAGTATAATGTTAAAAAAGGTAGAACCAGAATTCTGGCACCTTGCCGCCTTGAAAGACGATACACTGTGAGACAGAGTTATACCTCTTCATAGCACAAGCCTGGGCTCAATTTAGAGACCATGTGTTGCCCATACATCATGATCTTTCTCTCAGCCTGCCTACTTTACCTAAGAGAAAAGGTAACACCAATACGCCTGGAACAAGACAAGCTGCAGAAGCTACCGGGTCAGCAAAACAATACTCTTAACTATCCCCCTGTCGGAGCTTTCATCCTAGACTAGTTGCCGACCAAGGCTTAGGGACTTGTTTCGCTCTGCCACGACATTTAGTCTTTAGGCTGCATTATGTCGCAGTAGAGTAAGGATTGTATCCTCCCAATTGCGTTCCTCCGCCCGAAGCGGTTGGCACAATGTGGGGTGTGGGGTTTGGTAAGCGCCGCCCAACAGTCGGCGCTAACAGAAAGCAGGTAGTACAGTCTACTGTCATAAGGTAGCTGAATCATATTTGACTTAAACCTGACAAGTAGAAGAATACACATGCCTAACATGCTTTCTGTCAAATACGACAGCACAGGCAGAGCTATTTAGACGAAGTAAGCGCAAGCGTTCGGAACAACCAATATGGTGGTGGTGAATAAAGTGGAGAAAGTCTAGGTCGACAAACAACTAGCTGTGTCACAGTGGCAGAAAGACCGATTGCAGTGCACCCAAAATATATCTTCTGTTGCCGCTAAAAACAGGTCAGGCTAATAGAAGTGGAATGAATTTCAACCATCGCGAATAGAGTTAGGTGACTGGAATGCTGTAAAGTAAAAAGTGGCAGATGATAAGTCTATAAGGTTATTCTAGTAATTACACAAATCTATGAAAGTTTCGAAAAAAACAATAGCGGCATGCCTAACTTCCAGGACATAGAAAACAACCTGGAAGAAGGCCGATTTGAACAAAGGCACAACTCTTCTCTCAGCTACCTAAGACACATTTTCAGATGGATTTGGCGGAATAAATGTTATTCAGGTATATGCCCCAACAGGAGAGTCCAGTCAAGATAGTGTAGAGGAATTTTATAATGACATAGAGTCTGCCTTAAAGAAATGTAAAAATTCAGAAATAAACATCATAATAGGGGACTTCAATGCAAAAGTAGGAAATCAAGGGGATAGATACACAGTAGGAAACTATGGTTTAGGAGAGAGAAATGAAAGAGGATACAGACTAGTAGAGTGGGCAAAAGAACAGGAAATGATTGTAGGAAACACCTGGTTCAAGCAACATCCTAGAAGATTATCGACATGGAGAGTCCTGATAGCAGGATTAGAAACCAGATTGACTACATTCTAATTAGCAGGAAAAGAGTTAGAAACGCGCTAACAGTACAAGAAAAAAAAAAAACAAAAAAAAACAGTTCCCAGTAGGCTGATTGTTATAGTGACCAAGAGTTACGCACAGGAACATTAAGATAAAGTTGAAGAAAGTCAAGGATATAACAGGAAACACATAAATATGAACTTGCTGTACAATTGAGTAATGACAAGAAAATTACAAAACATTCAACATAGAAGTACAGAAACATTTGAACTATTGTCTGATATCTAGAGATCCTATTCCAGGATGTGGATGATCAATGGGAATGTTAAAGAATTCAATCAATGTGGCTGCAGAAACCAACTATTCCAAAATAAAGAGGTGGGTCGTAAGAAATGATGACTGAGGAAATTTTACACTTAATGGAAACAGAAGACTCAACAAAAATAATCCTGCCAATATGAAGAAATTCACAGACAAGTCAGAGTAGTATGTAGGAAGGCAAAAAGAATCATGGCTTGAGGAAAAGTGCTTAGAAATTGAAAAACAACACAACAGTCAAAATACCAAATTAGTGCACAAAGAATTCAGGAACTTACTAATAAAAGAACAAGTACATCAACAGGCTGTCTAAAACTAAAGATGGCAAAATCATAATAGAAAAAAGATCAGATTCTACATGTATGGACAGATTATGTGAAAGACCTGTATAATGATAACAGAGAGGAACAGTATGCTATTAGATTTAATAATGAAGGACCAGAAATTTAAAGATGGAGGTTCAAAATGTTCTTAAGCATATGAAAGCTGGCAGAGGCCCCCGGTGCAGATAACATCACAACAGAAATGATTAAAGCTTTAGAAGAATTTGGACTAGAGCAAGTCACTAGACTGCTGAACACATTATATGATACTGGAGATATACCTTCTGAATTATGTAATTCTGTATTTATTGCAATCCCAAAGAAATCAGGAACCTTAGAATGTGATCAGCATAGAAAAATTAGTATAATGAGTCACATCACAAAGATTTTGTTACGAATTATCGTGCAAAGAGTGAGGAAGAAAATACAACCTGAAATAGGGGAAGAACAATGTGGGTTTGTAGAAGAAAGGGTACAGTAAATGCTGTGTATATGCTGCGAACAGTTATTGAACGTGCTTTAGAAGTAAACAAGGATATACATCTTTGCTTTATTGACTACACAAAGGCTTTTGATAGAGTTAGACATGTCAACATTGTGGATATGCTTGCAGATCTACAAATTGATGGGAAAGACATTAGACTTATAAAAAACATATATTGGAAACAACAAGCTGCCATAAGGATTGATAATGAAGTAGGACAATATCAACCTATTAAGAGAGGTGTTAGGCAGGGATGTGTAATGTCTCCAGATCTTTTTTCCCTATACAGTGAAAATATTTTCAGAAATGTAGAAGACCTAAATGGAATCAGCATTGGAGGACGAAACATAAATAACATTAGATATGCAGATGATACAGTATTGATTGCAGACAATGCACAGGATCTGCAACAATTAGTAGACGCTGTTGTTGTACACAGTGAGCAGCTGGGGTTGGAATTAAATTGTAGGAAGACACAGGTTATGGTCGTCACTAGGAAGAACGAAGCACCACAATGTAATATACAAGTAAATGGGAATATTCTTCAACAAGTGAATCGGTTCAATTATCTCGGAACAGTCATAACATCTGATGGCAGATGCCTTGAAGAGATTAGAACAAGAATCGCCATTGCGAAAGTAGCCTTAACGAGAAAAAGAGTGTTGAGGGGATACATAGAGCCTGTTCTTTTGTATGGATGTGAAACTTGGACAATGTGCAGTCAAGCTGAAAAACATCTGATGGCTGCAGAAATGTGGTTTCTGAGGAAAATGCAAAGAATACCATGGACAGATAGAAAAACCAATGACCAAGTACTACAAGAGACAAATGAAAATCGTAGATTGATTAGAGAAATTAGACGTAGACAGTCAAAATTTTTTGGACATGTTATGAGAAGAAATGGACTGGAGAACTTAGTGACAGCTGGCAAGATCGAAGGGAACAGACCAAGAGGAAGACCGAGAGGAAAATACCTGGATGGCTTGGCCACATGGCATGGACGAGACAGGAACACTGAGCTGATCCACGACTCTGGTGATCGAGTGAAATGGCGAATCATGACCGCCCACGCTTTCCGGCATGGCACATGATTGATTGATTGATGGCGGAATATGTTGAAGGTAAAGTAACAATCATAGACTTATGCAAGGCCCAGACTTTCTCGAACATGCATATTTCTCAGGTGATGAAATGTAGACTGCACTTAGCGGATGGAAAAACTGCACTAGGCACTGACAGCGTTAGGAGTGAGTACTTACAAAGGCTGAGGTGCAGGGATGTGGCAGATGTATCTGTTTTCAACAACAACAACATCAGGAACGGCACTATGGACAAGGGTTGCTTACACAGCTATCTGATATCACAACTATCTGATATCACACTATCTGACTTCACAACTATCTGACTTCACAAATATCAGATATCACTTCACGATACCTGATGCCATCATTGAGCTAATGTCTCTCGGTGTTCTGAGCACGTGGCATGTCAGCATTATTTCTTCTTCTTGCTCCACTGTATTCTAAGAATTGTTCTGTAATATGTAAGGTCTAAAGTTCATATTTTCCTTTTAGTGGTTGAGAAATGTACCATAACGCCTACTGCCACGTGATCGATTCGTATTCTCAAAACACTGTTCTTGTACTTTGTTTGCTGGTGTTGTGTGACAGCCTCTGAAAACAATCTAAGCCACCGCAGTGCTGCACTTAGTCTAGGTCTGATTTCTTTGGAAAAGTCCACAGTAGTGTTGATAATGGAGCGAAGGTTTTCGAGTTTTCCATCGTTTCCCTTTATGCATTGTTGATTATGGTTCTTGTGTTTGTTTGCAGTGTTTTCTATGTAAAATCAGAAATCAGCGTGGCCGTGGGACTTCACGAGCTTCGGCTTAAACTGCCGTACCGGAAGGTACGGAGTTAATTCCCTACAATGGTCAGTCGGATGTCACTGTTGACTTCTCGTTCTGAAAACTAATGAACGTAAATCAAGCTGGTGTTGTTGTCGCAACGTCCTTTAAAGGAAATACAACATATTTAAATTATGTTTATGTGTGTTGTGTGTGTGTGTGTGTGTGTGTGTGCGTGTGTGTGTGTGCGTGTGTGTGGGGGGGGTGGGGGAGGGGCGAGGATGCGCTAATCCTGTCTTCCTGCTGCTAGACTGAAAACTAAAGAAAAGTTTCACTTGATTTGTTTCTTTATAGACAATAGTGAATTATTATTATCATCAAGATGTCCATATTTGGACATCTTTACATCTATTTATTGTATCTTATTTTTATTTATTTTTTACCTTCATACATATTTTCCTTGTTGTTTCCCTTTCTTAAAAATTAGTATTCATATGGGTGTATGTTTGAGTATCGTGTTCTGTGAGAAATATGATCTCTGAACGAGAGACTTCTGTTGAAGGTAATTCCTAGATATCTTAGACTACTCTCTCTGTATTTTTTTTTTCACGTTTACTTGCCTTGAATTCAAGGGTAGTCCATACCTGTGCTACTACTTTCAGTGCACTGGGCTCATTTTTGCGTGTGGATTATCTTTCAATATTACCTGTGGCCCTCGCCATCAGGTGACCCTACTCCGACTTCAGAAGTACTTGTAATGTACGTGCCCAAATCAAGGATGAGAAGTTAACATTATAATCCAGCTGCCCGGTGAAGGTGTTGAACCCGCTACCTCGCTATAAGCACACCAGATTTTAAGATCCCGCTCTCTTATCCATTCGGCCATGCTGGTTTCCATGATCTCTGTTAATATTTCTGCCATTTATTGTGACATCTGGGACGTTAGCCTTAACAAACATTCAACGGCATTGACTATGGGAAGCTATTTACAGATACATGACCGGATCATAATCCAATTAATGACATAAGAGTTGTTTATACTATGTTGAGAACATTCAACTTTACAATGGCAGCACACGGATGAGAGCAGCACCGTTTCGCAATCAATGAAAACGAAAACTGGCTCTTAGCTGCATCCTCTCTTTTAACTGAAATACGTTGGCCATATTAAACGCCAAGCATTTTGAAAAGAATAGTGATTGAAGGCGAGGTTCCTGGCAGAAGGGGTCACCATGATAATGATAAACACTGCATGACAACGCAATGGAACGTGAGAACTGGTAAAGTATTAGGAGACTTTTCGGCCGGCCGGTGACGAGAATGACAATCTATAAATGAGCTGTTACATAGTTGGTGATGGGATAAGCTTCCAGGTGGATTTTCAGCTATTGACCTAGGGGTGCAGGGTTAGTAGCTGTCAAATAGCTGACCTGTTCACATCCAGAACATCTATAGAGATAATATTTAACCTGGTACTAATATAAATAACTGCCAACACATCAAAAGTTACACTCACATCTTTGTATAATTAATATATATATTATACATAGTATAAAGTATACAACACATATATCAGAAAGAATAATAACAGTGAGAATAAAAGAACAGACAGTTATACATATGTACAAATTTACGCACAGTGTAATACAATCAAAAATGAGCAAGAATCCGAGCAAATATACGAAGATATCCATAACGTACTAAATAAAATAGAGAAGCAGGACAACGTTACAGTTAAGGGAGACTTCAATGCAAGACTTGGGTATAACAGGGCGGGCATAGAAAAACATCTTGGAGCATTTGGAGACCAACATAATGAAAGAAATGATAAAGAAAGTAGACTGATAGAGCTATGCAGTCACGACCTCTGTATAACAACAGCATTTTATAAACACAAAGTCTCGCAAATATACACCTGGTATAAATGGAGCGATCTAGATACCAAAAGCCAAAGTGATTGTATATTAACAAGAAATAACAGAAAGATAAATATATTAGATGCAAGGGCGGTGCACAGCTTAAGTTTAAACACGGACAAGAAAGCAGTTATTGCCACAATAAGAACCAATAGAAAAAGAAAACAAAGCCCAGGAAAATACGTGCCATGAGAATCAGAAAAACTTTTAAAACCTCAAAGACGAGGCAGTGAGGAAAAACTATGAGAAAGAACTAACTGCAATCTTTGTAAAATTACCTATAGATAGCAAAACAGTGGAAGAAGAATGAGAGATGTTCAAATCAAGCATTTTAAACGCTACAAAAACAACACGTGGAACCACCGGGGGGGGGGGGGGAAGCAAAACGCTGGTAAAGAAAATAACAAGTTCGTGGAATGCAGAGGTAGAGAAAGCTATAAAAGACAAAAAGGAAAATATATAAAAAGTATGTGAATAGCAAACAGGACCGTGACTTCATAGAATACATAATAGCAAGTAGACATGTGAATAGAATAGTAAAAAGAGAACAATAAAAAGAATGGGAGGAACATTTTGAAACCCTAAATAAAAACTACAAGGAGGCAAAGCGAAACGTCTGCAAAAAGATCAGTGAGAATCAGGGAATAACTCTTTGATCCTACTGAAATAATTAACAGCGAAAAAGGAGAACCAATAACTGAATAAGAACAAATTGTAATAAGATGGAGGTAGTACTTCGAACAGCTTCTCAACATTCCATCAGATGCCGCAAGAATTCAGGACACCGACAAATATGCTACCGAAGAACTAGAACCAGACATACTGAAGAAAGGAATTGGAGAAGCCGTCAGATTAGCCCCATTGAATAAATCACAGGGACAAGACAAAATACCAACTGAACTAATTCCAGCAGCAAGAGAAGTAGGAACAACATGGCTACATAAACTATTCAACAATGTTTGGGTAGAACAAAAGACATAACGAGACTGGGGAAGTGCCATAATTATCCCAGAATGGAAAAACAAAGGCAGTAAAATAGACTGCACACAACACAGAGGCATTTCACTTTTGGGTCGTACTGGGAAAATATTTTTCAAATTCTTGAGAAAAGATTACAAACTACTATAGAACCCCAGAAAAGCGAAACACAGCTAGGATTTAGGAAAATACAAAGGATGCACATTTGCCATGTTTGCTCTTAGACAACTTATAAAAAATATCTGTCGAATGTAATCAAACACTCTACTTAGACTTTGTCGACCAAGAAAAGACATTTGATTGAGTAGACAGAAACAAGCTGTGGGAAATCTTAAACTATATGGAGTGAGTACACACCTAACAAACTTATGTAGAAGCGTGCACAACAACAATGAATGCATAGTGAGAACAAATGGGGTGGTGGGGGGGGGGGGCACACAGAACCCTTCACCATATGATCCGGAGTACGACAAGGTTGTGCTCTGCCCTCTATCTTATTCATAACCTACATAGACAACATATGTAAAGAAACCAGCCAAACAGAGACCGCAAGAACATCGCATTACGAACAGAACACAGAAAAAGAAGAATCTGCAAATCACACCATCAAAGAACTCCTATTTGCGGACGATCAAGCACTAATAGCAATATCAGAAGCAAAATTACAAGACCACATGAATGGTCTAAACGAAGTGTATAGGGAACGTACCATGAAAATTAGCACAAGTAAAACCAAGGCCATGACTATAACCAACGAGGAACAAACAAAAATGATTCACTTACAAGAACACACCCTAAAATAAGTAAAGAGCTTTCAAGTACCTAGGAAGTATAATATCTTCAAATGGTAAGTCAGAAGATGAGATCGAAAATAGATGCAATAAGGCAAATGAACTCATTGGACACATGGCACCAATACTAAAGAACAAACATGTATCAATAGTTACTGAGAAAGCACTATACAGCACAATCTTCCTACCAACTCTGTGCTACCAATGCCAAACCTGGACAATGACAGAAACAGAGAAAAGAAACCATCACAATAAACGAAATTAGATTCCTGAGAAGAATAATCAATATATCAAGAAGAGAGAAATGAAGAAACCAGGACTAAAGTGGGGGTTACATATATATAGCAGCACTAGATTTCATTAGAAGGCATCAAGTCAAATGTTTTGGCCATGTAACTAGGCTACCAACTAACAGTATACCACAACAAATAATGATGTATAGACCTGATGGAAGCAGAGGAAGAGGCCGACCATGTAAACGATGGGCAGAGGGATTAGTTTGATTATCGATACATGAAGCCCAAAAACGGGCACAGTCCCGTTTTTTATACTTCACCTCGACACCGCAAGGTACAAGAGGAACCAGATGAGACGAGATCTTTGTATGTGATTAGTGGTAGAAGTTTTGGAGCTCAGAATCAAAGGCCGTTCTTTATAGATACCATTCATGAAACGGTAGCACTAAAGTGTACACAAATAGAGTGGGACAGGGAATCCACGCCAGGCCGGGATGAAAGGTAAAGCCGACTCCAGATGTTTCTACAAGTGTTAAATGTAGTAAATCAGTTGAAGACTGCGGTTACCAGGGAACCTATTTGATAATATGTGTGTATGAAATTACCCTATTCCATCTTTACAGGTTATGATTTGGGCGGTTTTGTTATTTGACTCTGTACATATGCATGTGTATTTGTTTGCTTGTGCTTGTGTGTGTGTGTGTGTGTGTGTGTGTGTCTGTCTGTCTGTCTGTCTGTCTGTCTGTCTGTCTGTCTGTCTGTCTGTCTGTCTGTCTGTTTTGTGCTGTATTTATGTTTTTTTTAAATATAATCTACTGTTCTTTGTTTTTCAGCATATCTTTCGTTCTGTTTTAATATGTTATTAACACCATTATTTGGCATTCGTAGGTTGTGCATATGCTTGTTTTGTTTTAATCTATGTCTATTCCTATGTCTATATTTGATATGTCACCTTTCCTAATTCCTCGATTTTTAAGTATATATACTACAGTAACGTAGCTTCTTTATGTTGCCGCTATCTTCGTTACCTTTTCAGTTGTTCAAAGCTAACTTTACCTTTAAACAAAATGTGTACTTATCCTCCGTCCGTTATGTGTGTGTGTGTGTGTGTGTGTGTGTGTGTGTGTGTGTAGGTGTGTAGGTGTGTCGGTGTGTGTGTGTGTGTGTGTGTGTGTGTGTGTTTGTGTGTGTATGTGTTTTTTTTTTTCTTCTTATAAAATTAACTAATTTTTGTAACAAGCTTTGCTGTCACTATGTAGTAATTCTTTGTTTCATTATCATAAATTACCTGCTGGCTGGCCTGGCGATCATGCCTCTCCACAAATTACTCTGTGTTTGCCTAGTATTTATAGGTCTTTTGGATATATATGGATATATCCTCTCTTTCTTGATTGTATCGTTGGCGATGTATTAAGAAATGGCTTATGCTATTTGCTTAAAAGCCTTCTCCACAGATTGTTTACTCCCATGTGAAGGCAGCCTTTCCTTTTAGTATCCACAATTTTTTGTGGTTTTCCATGTCATTCCTGATTAATGCGAATGCTATTCTACATTTATCGCTTTGTATCCCCCCCCCCCCCCCCTCCATTCTCTTTGTGTCTCTTGTTTTCTTTATTTATGTTTTACTTAACCCTACTTCTATTTCTTTTGTCTTCACTTGTTCCCATTTTAGCAGCGAAATCTGCGTTTTCATTTCCTATTATTCCATTGTGTGCTGGGATCCTTGCTGTTGTTCAATTGCATTCGTCTGTTTACAGTTGTATGATTAGATTTGGTATTTTTTCTGTATTTGTCTGGTCTGCTGCGTGTTAAGTGTCTGTCTAGTGACTGCACAGCAGCTATTAAGTCGCTAGAATTGTTATTTTTGGGGTGGGCTTGCTATCGTAAACTCAAGTGCTTATATGCCATGTAACTACCATATTTGTTGCTGTTTTAGATCTTAATTTACAGCTGTAGCTAATTTAGAATTCTTAAACATTGGCGCCACCTGTTTATGAAGCTAGATTATCATTTGTTAGTTTACCTATATATTCTAAGGCTAGTTCTTTCACAACCATTTCTTCATTAATTTTGTTAATCTCTAGATCTAAGATATCATCAACCCCTGACAGTGCTAATTCCAAACGTGGCATTTTATGTTTGTGTCGTTTACTAACGTTTGTTATGTTTTCTAAATTAATTAATTTCGATATTCTTTAATAGTCTTCCACCCCGATTGGTGTCGTTCTTTTTTTGAATAGACTAGTGTTATTTTCATCAAATGTTTTAATCTAATTTATGCTCTACTTAAACTGAGAGGTTACATTTGCACGCTGTCGTCAACTGTTACTATAACTGTGCTGGGTCCTGTCCGTGTTATTATTTTACAGCTTTGAGTTAATTTCTGTCGCTGTATCATAGTGTGTGATTGCATACTCAATATTAAAACAAAACGTACCATAGCAAAAGTACTGCTGTGAGTATGGGAATTGTTAGGACCATCAAATAGTGTACACCCTAGAGCACAGAAGGATAGGTGATCAGTCTTTCCAGCATGTAGCGAACGATGAGAGCAGGCATCGAACCCTCATCTGATAGCGTTCGTGTCATTGAAGTTGTAACTACAGCAACCAGCTTACTGTACTCCACATAACTCTTTATAAATACTTTCTTGAAGTTCTTTATTGTTGTCACATCTGCTCCCCATCTATTTCATGTTATTATTTTAAGCAAGTTAGCTAAACGCCTTCATGACGCCACTGTGTTTAATTGCTTATGTAAGGCTACTTCCAAAAGTATTTTTGTATTACTTTTATTTATTTTTTACCCATTTATAATATCGCATATGTAGCTGGTTTTCGCCTATTACTACGCCTCCACTATAGATAGTTTCTATATTTGTTTAGGCATGTCTGGGGAGAAATCCCCATAGGGTTATCCAGCTGTTTATGTTATTTAGTGTTGTTGTAATTTTTGCAAATACAATATATGCATTGTGCACGCTTCAATATGGCACAGCTATCTGCGCGATGGGATACGATGTTTGTGATCTCCGAGATCATTTCTGCGAGGTCTTTGACAGGTATGCTGAGGAGTGGTTTTGAGAGAACGGATCCTTGTGGGATTCCGTTGTCTTAGATGTACTTCTCAAATGTTTCCACATAAAACCTCACCAATATTTCCTTTGAAGACTCTTGCTGATGTTTTGTCACATAATCTCACCGATGTTTTCTCACATACACTCAGTGATGTTTCCTCACATACTCTCACTGATGTTTCCTCACATACTCTCATTAATGTTTCCTCACATACTCTCACTGATGTTTTCTCACATGCACTCACTGATGTTTCCTCACATACTCTCACTGATGTTTCCTCACATACACTCACTGATGTTTCTTCACATACTCTCACTGATGTTTCCTCACATACACTCACTGATGTTTCTTCACATACTCTCACTGATGTTTCCTCACATACTCTCACTGATGTTTCCTCACATACTCTCACTGATGTTTCCTCACATACTCTCATTAATGTTTCCTCACATACTCTCACTGATGTGTCCTCACATACTGTCACTGATGTTTTCTCACATCCTCTCACTGATGGTTCCTCACAGAATCTCACTGATGTTTCCTCACAGAATCTCACTGATGTTTCGTCATACACCCTCACCAATATTTCCTTGTAGTCCATTGCTGATGTGTCCTCACATAATCTCACTGACGTTTCCTCACAGAATCCCACTGATATTTCCTCACATACCTTCACCAATATTTCTTCACAGACTTTCATTGATGTTCCTTCGCATATCCTCACATTTGTTTCCTTTAAGACCTTCACCGATGTGTTTCCCATAATCTCACTGATGTTTCTTAATATAAATCTCAAATATTATTTGTAAATGTCCCAGTTCTGAATTGTGTGAATTTTCTGAATTGTACATACTGCAGCTTCTCTTTGCCTCCTAGCAGAAGTTTTTGCTATATTAAAAAATACAGCGCTTACGATGTTAGTTTCTTTCTGTTTGAATATTGCTTTAACTTCATGTCTGAGTTTGATTGTTTAATTTACATCACTTTGTTCACTATGTTATTATTAGAGCTAACGTCATGGACATTCTTTGCAAATGTCTCCGTTTGTTATTTTGTTTATGTAGTGCATGCTATTTCTTCTTTATAGTTTCCTTTAGAGTCGCCTAAAGTTTCGTCCATACCTCAGTAATCTTTTTGGTTCTTTAATTTGAATCTGATCCTTCTATCGCTATTTATCTATACTTGACATTCATTATGGCATTATTCTGACGGGCTCCTTGTGTATTCTTGCAAGGTTGTTTTCTCCACTGTTTTCAGTTGCCGCGGAACACTGGTTTGTCAATGATTTTAATTACATCGATTTTGCACCATTGTGTTTTGTCCTTATTTTCTTTTTTCTTTTTACTAAGTAGGTATTGTTGTTTGTTATGCGTTTTACCACCATAATTACTAATGCATATCTGAACTTTTCTGCACCCTAGTTTATTTCCTCCTTTCCTAGTGCTCCTCCTTCATAACAGTATGTGCAGTCTTCAGAATATTGTGTTTCCATTTACTGAAACAAGCTTTTCCTTCTATCTTCTATTGGATTCTAATACTGTATTCATCTTCTTTGTTTTCCTTTACGCTCGTTGTCTTTCAGCGTAATGTTAGGATAAGCTTTCTGGACTAGGTCTTTGTCTAGGCTGTGCACAAGATGGTGTTTGTTACCTGTACTAGTCTATTTCTTATTCACTTAAGGGTTTTTCTCTTGTCCTGTTTTTACTGTATCAAAATGCCAATTTGGTTTGTTTGTGGTAAGCTGTGCTGAGGCCGTCTATTCCATAACAAAACCATCTCACTCGCTGTCTTTCGATACAATTAATTCCTTTGGATTTCCCAGTTTGTTTCCTGGTATTATCCTGTCTGATCTGGTCTATTCTAACAACATTACGTAATCCTTTTAACTATTCATTTACTGATGGATACAGCTTTCTGTTAATGCCATTGTTCTTGTCGTGTTCGTGAATTCTTCGAAAAAGACGCATATTTTGGGCACTTAGATCAGACATACTACTCTGCTGAAAACCATTTTTTGGGGACACTTGGAAGACAATCGAACACGAAGAAAACACCGGTGTCAATGGGGACATGACACAGAAAGATGGACGAGCAAGAGGATGTTCAGCTAGATCAACCTTGCGAGAACCAGAACATCTGAAAATTTAATGAAGCACGCATTCGATATAAAAATGACAAACAATGTTATTGTATATAGTTCAAGAAATGCCTTGTAGCCACAGTAGACTGGGAAACAGGTTATTAACCACCTGGTGAAATGAGTCTCAACTAGCTACTTCGGAGCTACAAACTGCCTGTAGTTGATTGCTAAAACAAATTGCTATGTACTACCTTCTCCTCATGCTGTAAGTAAAGAGCTCCATGTTCACACATTTCACCTAACTCCACCTGTGTACATAAATACATCGTTCCTCAATAATTATCTTGAGTCAGCAACTTCATTACTTATGTATCAAGCAGATCCACCAGACATTGACGACTTTCTTCCCTTATGTCGGAAACATCAGTGTTACTTCCGCCTGAGAACTGGGTTGGAATGTTTTGACAATGGAATACCTAAGTTACCACGCAGGAAATATTACCAGCCTAGACATCATCCTAGCATATGTGGCACCTGAATCTTGACCTCGTTACATCCAAGTATGCCTTTCCGTAGATTTGAAACTCCAGATTAAATCATGTACACCCCGCTGGTTTCTAGGCTTGGAGGGGGAAAGGAGAGATCTGCAATACTGTACAGTGGAGATTATTCTTGTCGAGTTGAGAGGGGAGGGGTGTTAGCATAAGATGCATACCAATAGATGTGAGTCCTTGTCAAGGCTTAACCAATATGAACACCCTTGCCACAAACTTCAGGGCTACATCTCTGTCTTCCAGAGAATCGACAAACAATAAACAAACCAATAGACCAACCACCACTTTTTCAATCAGTCAACCAGCCAATCATCCAACCAATCAATCAGTCAATTAATCTCTTAACCAACCACGCAACCAAAAACGCAACAAATCAACCAACCCACCATTAACAAGTAACCAGTCAACTAACCAATCAACCACCAGTTTTATTTACTTGGTGAGACACACGAACGTATCACTTTTACCTTCTTTTTCCTGTTTACTTCACTCAATATACATACCCTAGGTTCAGTCTCAAATAGTCTATTAGTGTTGGAACTCTTCGCTGACCGCTGAGGATGGGGACGGAGCGCTTATGGGAATGTCCCGAATGCTGTGATGTCGGTTCCTAAATCAATCAATCAATCAATAGTCTAGACCCAGACAATTATTACTCTAAAGCCTTTTATTTATTTAACAGCTGAACTGAGTGGGACTCGGGGAGCATTTTCTATGGTTTTAGGCGTACTGGGTATATGGTGCGAGTCCCACTTTTATATACCTATCGGCAATTGACAGATAATGTGATTATTATCACACTGGCAGCCATGACTTCCTAGAACAAATCTTGGTAGCCATTTAGGCGAGGTCGACCGCGGAGCCGAGATCAATGTACAGTACAATTCCTGGTTAAATGGAGATTTGAACACATGTCCACCGGTGGGTAGGTAAGCGTACTAGCCATGGCCATATCGCAGCTTCCAAGTTCGCTGTTGTGGCCAGTGCTAACCTATTCTTGAGTAGGTGTGTATGTTCAGATGTGTCATCTGCTCCACTGTGCTCTGCTTCTTCTTCTGCTTGATATGGTACTTGTGTACCATCTGCAACATTAGACAGAGGGTTTGTTTTGTCATGTATTCTGGGCGCTGTTGTTTGATATAAGACACATCTGGGCAGTAACATTATAAGCTCGAGAATGTAATCAGTGCTTTAGTTAATAACTGTCGTGACCAGTGTGGTCACCACCAAGAAGAGAAAGCGATTGTAGACTACCTTCTGTACAGGTGTCTAGCAAACTATAGAAGTTAAAGGCAAAAAAAGTAATGGGATTCAAATTATGATCGATTTTTTTTTAAAATCACGACTACAGCAGAGGCAGGACACAGCCCTGTGATGGAGAGAATTGTCGAATGACTGGTATAGGGAAAAGTTCTGCGCAGAACAAGCCAATGGAAGATATGATGATGAACTATCGTTAAGCCATTATCTTCACACCCCTGGATTTTGACTGTGTTAAAATCATCAATACTCAAGCAACTATACAGTACGGAAATCAGTCCGACATATATCCTAAATACAATTATGTGATGCACAAAATAAGCTCAGCCAATCCCTTTTCGCTCCGTTGCCATGATTTCCTCTAACGCTAAGCTACTTGACACTGTTATGAATATTACTATTCAATGAATGTCAGTCTGTGGAGGATCATTTTAACATATTATCCATTTACCATGTCACCCAACTAAACAACAGATTTTGCTTTCACTGTGGAGCTATTTAAGTATATGGTGTATATTTAATGACTGTGCAGTGTTCCAAAATATTGATCATCTTCTGGAGATGTACCAATATGGGACATGGTTTTCCCATTGGATTCCTACGTCACGAATATTTTCTTAACCGGTGACAACGGGTGCTTCCACTGCTATGATGATACTTACCCTCTGTTTCGTAATGCTCAAATAACTGTTCCAATACTGAACCATCATTCTTCAGTAGATTTCACAAGGTGTCACACCCTCTGGTCATACCAAAAACAAAAAAAACGAATAACGCCTTGTTGTTCTTCCACGGTGCAACCATTTTGTAATCGTTATTACGCATGCGCAAACTACTCTACCTGTATGCCCCGAATCTGGATATATGGTATGAGGAAAAATTGAAGATAGTTGAAAATTTCGAATATCTTGGGACATTCATTGCCTACAATGGTTACACAATAGCGAAATTTAAAGACGAATATCTATTTTTTGTTATTGTTGCGTATCCCTTATCCCTATCCCTTGATGAACTAGGCAAGTGTTACGTTCAGTAATTTGCCATTGCTTTCTGAACGACCGGCTCCCATACCAGGACGTTATAATACAACGCGACACGGTCTGCTGCACAAATCGGTCGCAGCTGAGCTTCGAACGCCTGGTACCCGGCTCACGAACCGCGTCAGCTAACCTTTAGCCACGAAGCCGGCGAATATCTATTGCTCTTCAGAAATTAAACAACTGAATAAATTGTGGAATGGGACAGATAGAACTACAAAAATTAGATTTATAAGAACATGCATCTTTCCCATTGTAACATACGCCTTTAAGACCTGGACACTTACGAAACAAGCTGAACAGCGCATAAATGTTGATACAAAAAAGAACAAATGCATCCATTCCACAAGAACTGAATATTGAAGAAGGTTGGCTGCTAAAGACGATTTAAAAAAAAAAAAAACTTAAAATATTTTGGTCACTTGAAAAGTCATGAAAGTTTGGAGAGAATAGTTATAGAAGGGTATATGTCCAAGAAGAGAGGAAGAGAAAGGCCAAAGAGATGATGGGTGCAGGATGTGGCAGATGATCTCCAGATGGGTGTATCGGACGCTGGACACCTTGCTTATGACCGAGAATTTTCCGGACGATTGTTATGATAGAGACGTTCTGCAGACGACATTCTACTGAATTAATAAATCTTTAATAGTCACCTAATTATCAACGTACGAAAGTACAAACCAGCTCCCTTTTTTTTTACGAAATGGCACATTTCATTCGTCATTGTCCACTGTAGAAACATGTTTCCTTTCACATCATTGTGTATGCCACCTCCTTCAAGCTTTTGCTAGCAATAGTAAATCCTCCTGCTGTTATTTTAATGCTTTAATAATATGAATATAATAAAAGGTTATAATACAACGTAACAATATTAGTATTATTAGCATTGAAATACAACACAAAACAATGCTACTGTCATCCGCCTGTGAGAAATAAAAAACAGCATTTCTATGCCAGGAAAATGCTTTGCAGAATTATGACAGCATAACCCACGAAATAGCATCACCATAGACAAGTAGAATTTACACAGAAACTCCCTCTGGGTATTGGCCAGGATTTCTGTGGCAATGAAATACTAAACACCCGCGGAGGAAACAGTGTCGACATAGTTCTAATCTCTGCCAGTCATAGTGCCATCATTAACATCATTATCAACTTCCACTTCTGCTGTCAAGCGTCGTTAGGAGGATAGTTGTACCAGATCCCGATAGCTGCCACTGGATAGTGTCATTCCATGTGATTGTAAAATGTCTGTGATGTCGTCAATCAATTTTCTTCGCAGGCGTCTTCCTGCTCCGGTAGCAAATCTTCTTTGATGTAAGGGCCAGTGTTGGTAGTTTGTGATGTGGCATTATAACAATATGGCCAAACCATTTGATATTCTGTCTTTCAATATATGCGGCTTAAGGTGTCTGATAACATCATTTCTTATTCTTTCTCGGATAGTTAAGTTGGCAGCTCTCCTCAAGCATCTCATCTCAAAGGTCTCGATATTTCGTAAGTGTAATTTAGATAAGCCGGTCTCCCTGGTCAATGTGTTACACGAATTTCTCCGTAATCCCGTATACTCTCGTGAGTAACGTGACGTGCGGGAGATTTGGTAGCGGTTCTCTCCGCTTCAGTATCTCACATATGTGAGCCGGTCGCCCAGAAAGCAATGGCAAACTACTGAGCGTAATCTTGCGAAGAAATCAACAATACAAGATACTCCTGTAAAGGATATGCGGGAAAAAAAAATTAGATAATCTCCAAGTTTGACATTTTTAACAGGGGGTTGGTGTAAATATACTATTTATTATCTGTCTCTTTACCTTGTATGTTTGTATGTTTCAGTATTGGTGACAGTGCATATATAAGTGCACTTGCTTTTTGACATCTGATTTTGATTTCTCTGCATATTCTGCTATCTTCTGTGATCACACTTCCAAGATATTTGATGTCTTTAACTTGTTTCTGAGATGTGCTTCTATCGATATCCTCAGTGGAACAGGATATCTGCTAACTTGCATTACTTCAGTTTTGGCTGTATTTATATTCATATTGTATCTACCGCGTGTTAAACTCGGCCTATTAATATGATTTTACAGTCAGCCCTCGTCTCTATAAAATGGGCAACGATCGTCTGAAAATAATAGTTCATTTATTGGGGGTGAATCCCTGTCTTACTCCTGTATTGACTGCGAACATATCTTATATACATGTAATCTCATTGCGATTTGGCTAGAGTGGTACAAGGTTTTGATGTTTTCTAGCAATTGTCCTTGTATCCCGTAGTCTTCATATATGGTCCATGAGTGAGTACTGAATTATGACCTGGTTACACTCTAATGTGCCTCTCCACTGATGAGCAATTCCTGTGCTTTTCTTTAAAGCATCTATGCTTTCTAGACTTTGAGAGGGATATGAGAGCTTTGTGACACCATCTAGTGAAGAAGGTATTTGACACCGGGTCGGGAGAAAAGTGTCTACTGCAAT
>JACEFZ010028133.1:40000-82500 GCA_014155875.1 Cepaea nemoralis
TGCGTGTGTGTCTCCGTGCGTGTTTGTATCCGTACGTGTGTTCCTCCATGCGTGTGTGTCTTCATGCGTGTGTGTCTTCATGCGTGTGTGTCTTCATGCGTGTGTGTATCCGTGCGTGTGTGTGTCCGTGCGTATGTGTCTCCGAGCGTGTGTGTATCCGTACTTGTTTTCCTCCGTGCGTGTGTGCCTCCGTGCATGTGTTCCTCCGTGCGTACAGAACGACAAGATTACACAATTTAGACATAATATAAATAATGCTAAGTGAAGGCTGTATGAATAACTATAAATTTAATAGCAGTTTGAATTGATGCCGCATGAACAAAATCTAAGTAAGTTACCTACTGTAAATATCATTCAGTGATTGTTGTAACTTTATAATCAAGGATTTCTAACGTGGTTAAACATAAACATGTAGATTATTTCAGAGTATAAACAACAAATATATTTTGGAAATGTGATGGTTTTAAATAACTACATTCGAGTTACCATTAGAGTACATAACTTTTAAAAACTTTAAATTCCCAAACCGGGACTCACTTAATGGCAAGATAAACTCGGAAAAAGTCGGAGACTATGGCATAATCACTGGGGACCAGAGGGCAGACATTGAATAGACGGAAACAGGATAGTGCTGGCGTGACTGCGGTCATTAAAGAAATAATGACTTTCGACTTCACCAGGAAAGTTAAAAGCCACTGCAAATAAGATGAAATAAGGAAATGTCAAGACGCTACGCATTCATAAACCAGTACCCGTAAAATTTGCTTTTGCTTTTTTTTTTAGGCGATCGACTCTGTGGGTATTAGCAATTTTATGTGTTAACTCACATTATGCAACCCAGCAATAGTGTCGTAGTAAACTTTTATTACTTTAGTGTCGTCCCTGGAGTGAGGGGAATCAACACTCACAATTTTTTAACCCAATATTATTGTCCTAGAGAAACCACCAGAATCCGTCCACAAAACTCCCTCAGTCTGTAGACACCTCTTTCTTACTCTCACTCACCCCTGGATCATGCCCCCTCTCATTCTTCCCCAACACAACATACTCAACAACTCTAGCTTTAACAAATAAATACAACAAATAATTTATTAAAACAAAGAGTATGTGTGTGAGAGAAGTGTGTGTGTGTAATGTGTAGAATGTGTGTCGAATATTCTAATGTGTATGTAGAATCAGACCAGTGAATCAGGAGCAAAGTCTGTTACATCACTGTGCTGAGCACACAACAGCACCATGTATTCCGGACAGTGAACCTCACCCAGAAGATGTTTCTCCGTCCACGTGACGACTTTCTCCGATAACGCTCGAACAAACAGGATGCTGGTCATCAGTTAGACACTGTTCGATCTTGGTCTTCACTCTAACAAACACGGTGAAGTTACTCTGTTTAATAATGTTTGTTGAACAGAGAATCTTTCAATTAACTGAAATGTCACTTGGGAAAATCTACTGTTCACAAGTCTCTGATTATAAGATTTTCCCCCTCTTTAACAAACAACCTATTAATGTTTCTAGGTAGATATGTATATATATATATATATATATATATATATATATATATATATATATATATATATATATATATATATATATATATATATATATATATATGTGTGTGTGTGTGTGTGTGTGTGTGTGTGTGTGTCCTTGGTATATGAGTTATGAATCTTCGGTGATGAAGCTTATCACTCAGTAAACACAACACTTATGTTCATCAAGTCCGGCTCAGCAGAAGCCAGGTTTCTGCAGACCAACTAGGTTCTGAGCCCCGTGTAAAAGCCTCTCAGTAACCTCTGTCTTCATTCCGTGAGCCATCATTGTATAAAACTTTGAAACTGCTTCTTCGTAATAAATCATCGCACACTCAAGTGGAACCTGTTGAGTAGAGAACATCATGGTGAGAGCAACTCAATCCTGACCGTAATTAGGTGAGTGTAGGCCAATAGCAGCACTCAGATCTATAACAGAGATCCGATCTCTGTCATACGGCCAAATAGCTCATCACATTGGTCTGATACATGGCAACACCAGGAAAGAATAAAGGAACGGGTAGAAACCCAGCAGATGCCCTACTGGAAGATCCTACCATTTCACATTCCCTTCCTCCCTCCCAACCATCCTCAATCTCTCTAATTATTATCCCACTACATTGTCCTCAACTCCCTGAGTAAAATGATATATCACACAAGCTAGTTAAAGCCATACAATAGGACACTAGTGCCAACGCTCCTATAATAATTTTTAGCACCGCACTTATAGAACATTCTATCACCGCATCTATAATACATTGTATCACCACACCTATAATACATTATATCACCGCACAGTACTGTACTCTATTCCTAATCATACTCTAAGTTAGATATGATTAATAGAATACCATATGCCTATTCCGGTTGATGATTGAGACTATGCAATCACAGACTGGATCTATGTCCGCCGATACATTATCAACACTTTGACACTATAGTCTCTTTCAATTAACACAACTCGGAATACTGCGCCGATCTTTAACACTTCAGAATTTTTGGTCGACTCCTCCAACTTGTTTACCTCAACTGGTTTTATATCGGGGCTTGAGTGACGTCACCAAATTGTCTAGACGCAGAGGCGTCGAGAAGTTGTTTTTCTCTTTATTTTTCCCAACTCAATGTGAACATCTGGCTGGTGTCCCCTTTCATCTGGGAAATTGTCTCCTGTCTGTGATCTAGAGAACCTTCTCCACATCACAAGACTCCATCCGACGTCTGGCCAGACATTCCGTCTATCACTTCAAAGGCTGACTCCCGCCTTGTAGACGGATGGCGCCATTGTACGTTTCTCGAACAACCCACATCATACAGAAATGCCGACCGTGTGCAGACAATTTTCGCGACGTATTTTGTTCCTCAGTCCCCTGCTCATCGAAGGATTGCCTGTTTTTGCAGACGAATGTCGGGTCTTGTTTTTCATCGATCGAAACTATCAAGTTTTTCCGCGACAAATAGAGATAGTTTTAAAACTCATTGAGACTCATCATTCGTTGGGTTTCTCTATGTAGAACTTCTTACCCATAACAGGCTTCTGAAAATTATCTCTATCAGAACCAGATGTCCCGTCTATGTTGTTTTTATGTGCAGATTGTCTATGACACATTGAATTCGTCTATGGTGTGGTATACCTCTTCTCCGCTCTCACGCGACACATCCCTCAATAATTACCCTGCCTAGACTTTTATGTCTTTTTACATGTCCAACATATTATATTGTGAGCAGAGATTCGACATCAACTATTAGAGGAAACTACAGGCGGATATTCAGTCTGGTATGAATTTCAGCATGGGGGATTTGATTGACTACTGAAGCAGGCGACCAAGTATGTATGGGAATATTTCGAGTGCTACGATTTTGATCTTTATTTCATCTGTCCTATATTTCCTACCCGTTAAATAAATTATTAATTCTCATCTTTAACACTTATTTTTAAAGTAGAACATGTGCTCTTCAGCTGATTTATTACTCATCAGGGTTTCTCTCACACGTGTTGTCAAAGATAAAAAATCTGCTTTTAGTATAGTGATGTTTCTTAGACTGTCTGTTACAATTCATAAATGTTGTAAGTGCTTCAGTTTCTGTAGACAGATGTTTGATTTTTGTTTCAATTTCTGGCATCGCCTTTCTTTCGCTGGTTATTAGAGAACATAGATACTCGAAACTACAGACTGAGATTAGTTGTGATGTTTGTTCTTCACTCGTTCATGTTACTTCCTTCTTGTCAATATTTTGTGCCTTGGTGTAATTTCCTCCATGGATTTCCGGTCCCCCATATTGCGGTTAGGCAATGAACCGTTAATTCCTCTGGCGTGTTTATGCTTGTGGCTACGGTTTGCATTCGCATTTTCCTCATGTTGGACTGGTAGTACATGGTTCCGTCGCCCTGTTACTGAGTGAATGCGTGGCGTGACACTGTGAGCTGTGAAATTCGCGTGGAATGCTTTTCCATCTGTCCGCTGTTGATTGCACAGTAAATTGCAGATGTGGAACAATGGCCGGCTGTCACTGAATTGACTGGTTTGCCTTTCCGGTTCACGGGTGCATTTTTCAGGAGACTCGTGTGAGTCGTTGCTGGAGCTACGGAGTTCGTGCTTTGTGCGGCGCTTTCGGCGGGTCGCCTCCATGTCCACGCTTCACATCTTGATATTATTTAATTCATGTCCATGTTTCATGCCTTGGTCAGGTTTCCTTCAGATCCTTGAATTAGACAGTGGTATAATTTCATCCAGGTCCGTGATTGACATTTGAGCGTGATTCCCTCCATATCAGTGCTTCACTCCCTGGTGTAGTTTCCTCCATGTCAGTGCTTCACTCCCGGCGTAGTTTGCTCCATGTCTGTGCTTAAGCGGAAGGTCTGAGATTTGTTTACAGTTGATAAGTAACTAATTTCGATATTTGATATCTTGTTTCCATTTCCTAGTAAAGTCTTCCATCTTTTGTTTAAAAAAAAATGATACACAGATACTTGAAATAATCGAACTGTATTATCTCGATTAAGGCTGGCAACAGCAATGAAGATACTAAACAGTACATAGAACCTATGCTTCAACACTAGCACAGAAGTTACAGTGACATTTGTTGAGAACATGCACCTTTCCTATGGCAACATATGGAAGTGAAACATGGGTAATGTTGCAATCGCTAAAAATGAAATATTGGGTGTTTTTCTTTTTTTTAGCTTTAATGTTACAGAAAAGTTCTTGGAATATCGTGGACCATGAAGAAGGAAAATACTGAGATTCTTCAAGATCTGAACATCGAAGAAAACGTAACAGTGGTTTGAATGAACAGTTCCTGGAAGAAAAGGCAGGGGCCGCCCAGCGCCAAGATGGACACAGGACATTGCAGACAAGCATGAAGGTGCATGTGGCGGGAGAACTGGCCAGAGTTCCAGAGGTTTTTTGGCGCACTGTGATCAGAGCGGCGTTCTGCAAAGAACGTCTACATCTTTTTTCGCGTTTCCATCCTGTGTCAGGATATTGCGGTCAACATCAGCATCTTTCAGCTGTATGTTGATTCCTAGGCTAGATTACGCTCATCAGCACGCCACGACTTTCTGAGCGACCGGCACCATACTCTCATAAGTCACTAGCGCGACTCGAACCGCTTCCAATTCTCGTGCGCTCACGTCAACCACGAGAGTATTCGGGGTTAGGGAGAAAGCTGCTAACTCCTCGACAAGGGAGACCTGGCAAAGAACCTTTACATGATGAAGTTATTTGGATGTTATGTAAATATATGTTAAGTCGGCTCGATTATCTTCATATCTTCATTGTTTCAGTCTTCGGTATGAGGATTCTCATTCCATAATGTCTACCCGCTATAGATAATGCCTTTATGTGGTTTATTTTTTATTTGTTACGGAATAATGCGGTATAAACAAATATTGAGCATGCAATAACATTTATAATACTGGATATATCCCACAAGGCCTGAAAGCAATATTATTTATAACACCGGCAAAAAGCTATGTGCAACAGAATGCTCATATTTCAGTACAATTAGCTTGATTAGACATATAATACGTGTATTGCTTAAGATCGTACGTACAAATGTGCCAAAGAAATTGTAAAATATTTAATACATAAATATCATAGAAATTCAAGAAAAACAGTTTGTATTTACGCAAAGTAGTGGTACGAAAGATGGTAACTTGTTTGTTAAAGCGCTAATAGAAAAGTATATCTTCTTCTTCTTCTTCTTCACATAGTCCATGCCGTGTGACATTTGTGATCATGTTCTTTTTTTTTTCCACGGCCTTCTGTTTCGTGGGCTGCCTATCATTTCTGATGCAGCTGCTCTTCCAAAATATCAAGCTATCCAGTCTCTTCTCTTTTAGTCCTCCCTTCCCTTCTCTCCGCTCCAGTTTTCCCGTTGCCAACAATACTCTGGCGTTTTCGTCTCACGCCATGCCCAAAGAATATGGTTTGGCTTCTTCTGATGCCAGTAACAATTTATCTTAGTGAGTTAACGCCTTTCAAAAATATCCTCATTGCTCTTTCTATCCCTACGGTGTTCGCACCATTCTTATATATAAAACCAGATCTCCGCAGCTTCCACACAATGCCTCACTTGTCTGCTAATTGCCCATATGTCGCTTCCTTATATTAGGATTGCCGGCTCTGTGGCGAATGGAGTTACGGAGGCAATTAGCAATCCCGTATACCGCGTTCGAAATAGCTGCCGGCGATTTGCCAGCAGATCGCCTTGAGTTGGTTTTCATACAATGGTATGAGTGCCGGTCATTCAGAAAGGAACAGAAAACTATTGAACGTAAACTTACCAGGAAATCACAAACAGCTAAAAATTATGGGGTTGACTGCGACGTTCTGTAAAGGATGTGCTACTAACTAACATCAGGATTAGCGTTACTTAGCTCTTAAGAACTCTTTTCCTCACCAAGATTGTCAATGCTAAACTGCAGAGAGTACTCATCTTGTGGAGAGAATATATAGTTTCACTAACATATATACTATGTTTAATTGACTACCACACACATTAACATAAGCGTCTCATACAGTTTAGTATTATGCCGATGTGAAATAGTCGCTCAGGAAAAACATAACTAAAGTCTCAATGTAAAATGAAACAAGGAACATTGGGGCCCTGCGCAGAATGATTCTAACATACGTTTTGTCACTTTAATTTGCCCTATTGTAGTGACGATGTTTCCCATTCACTATGAATTCTCAATGGCATTTATACTCTACGCCAGTAGAAGAAGGAAGACATAGTATAGCCAGTAGACATAACAATACAGTATTACTCACGTGCTTGTTCTGTCACAAGTTTAATTCTGAATATGTAATACATGGAAGTACCAGTATCAACCAGACGCGTGTCTGCCGGCAGGTTGGTCATGGGCAAAATTCCACACCGAGGCAGATTTTAACATTTAAATGAGTCCCAGGTCGACTCAGCCTAAACTGGGTACCAGAAAACATTCTTGGGTAGCGAAGGCGGCAGGCGTATATTGACCTCAGCACTCCTAGATTGCCGATTGATCTTTTAAATATATGTCTAGCTTGATGTGCTCATTATGCCTGAAGGTGTGTAACAGCGTTGATTGATTGATTGATTTAGGAACCGACATCACATCATTCGGAGAATTCCCATAAGCGCATCATCCTCAGCAGCCAGCGAAGAGTTCCAACACCAATAGTACCAGTAGCAATCTGATTATGTGTCCATCTCGCCTTTCCTCTGAGCGTCGAGCGTCGGCCAGATCCCCTCGTCACTCCTCGCTGTCTCATTCTTGCCATACTATGGTGATCCATTAAGCGTTCAACTCTTAAAAGTATCAACAATTTAAAAACCCAGCTCGGTGAGGATTCGAAACCAAGGCCACATTTCCGAGAGCTAAGCTTTTAGCTACAACGCTACCACAAGAGTCACTTGTTTACTAAGTTAAATATGTAACACTGAATTTAAGAACAGACAAAACTGCAATTGGAATATTGCTATTCATGCTCCAAACCTTTCGTTAAAATGAGACCGAACAGTTTCTATATTAACTATTCCGGTAGCAATGTTATTAAAAGTCAGCCAGGCTTTTCCTCATCGCTTTGAATACCACAAGACTTTCAGCTTACTTCCTTGTGGACCAACGATTCCAGATATGGATATTCCCTCTGTTCAGCTTCACTCTCCACCCGAACCCAACAAGCCTTAACCACATCAGATTTATCATAAATTAGCTCTCCGCCCCATAGGGGCTGTTGCAGCAGCAGCTAATCTACCAGTCTGTTCATTGCCCCGTACAGCTGCATGCCCTAAGCAGAAAATACACGAATTGCTGGCAAATCTTCATCTTGTCGACATACCTTTGTGCAACCTATAAACACAAAGCATCTTTAAACAATGGAACGGTCACGTTTATAAATAAGTAAACCATGCATTAATAGCTTCATGCGTGCAGATGATCAAGTTTCGCTAGTACAAAGTAAACATATTCTCGAAGAACTGGTGAACAATGTAAACAACATATTCTTTGTCTTCGTGTGGCATCGGTGAACATGTCAATCCATAGATTTCTGTTTTGTGCACTGCCAATTAATTTTGCTACTGATGTTCCTTTTGCCATGATATCAGCTGTCTAGTATCTTCTGACTTTGTTCCCATCCCCCTGCTTCTCCTCCAGATTCCTGTTGTGACGACATACCCCAACTTTCCTCTTCTTACAGCGTGCCCAAAGAATGTAAACTGTGTTCTTCTGATGCGAGTAACCAGTTCTCTGTGTGAGTTAACGTCCTTCAATATATGTGCATGCAATGTTCTGTCCACCCATGTTGATCTCATCATTCTTCTGTAAAACCATGTCTCCGTAGCATCCACATAATTCCTCAATTGTCGACTAATTGTCCATGATTTGTCCCGTATATAATGTTTCATGGAAATAACTTTCGTCAAGAACATCAAATTACGAAAGGCAAAAGTAATGTCAATTGCCTTCCAATTTAAAAACCAAATAGATAGGCTGATTAACTCTTTCAGTTGCAGAGTAGGTTGCGACAGATGCATACAGGAAAAATATCATCACAAAGGAAAATAGCGATATATGTTGTAGATACCTTGCTATGTGCAATCTGTGTTGCATTTTAAAATAAACAGTCCTCTGTCTTTAGAATGCAGACTAATGGTGGCAAGTGTAGCACATAATGCTTTGCTTGATTTGATTCCAAATTCTCAATTTCCTCCGACGTAATTGTGTCTGTCCCGGGTGCCATTCCTGTTTCCATTTAATGTAGTGCATCTTCAACATCTGCGTCGAGTATCTGTGGACCTTCATCATTGTCTTGAATACTTGCATCAAGTCTCATACCATCATGTAGCTCTTCTATGTATTATGAACATTTGTTACTTATATTCAATCAATCAATCATGTTCCAAGCCGGAAAGCGTGGGCGGTCATGTCTCGCCATTTCACTCTATCACCAGAGCCGTGGATCAGCTCAGTGTTCCTGTCTCGTCCATGCCATGTGGCCAAGCCATCCAGATATTATCCTCTCGGTCTTCCTCTTGGTCTGTTCCCTTCGATCTTGCCAATTGTCACTAAGTTCTCCAATCCATTTCTTCTCATAACATGTCCAAAATAATTTTGACTGTCTACGTCTAATTTCTCTAATCAGTTTACGATTTTCATTTGTCTCCTGTAGTACTTGGTCATTGGTTTTCCTGTCTGTCCATGGTATTCTTTCCATTTTCCTCAGAAACCACATTTCTGCAGCCATCAGATGTTTTTCAGCTTGACTGCTCATTGTCCATATTTCACATCCATACAAAAGCAAAGGCTCTATGTATCCCCTCAACACTCTTTTTCTCGTTTCAATTGACATCTTTTTATTGGTCAGAATGTTTTTCATCTTTTTTCACCTAAGGTGTCCGTTAACTTTTTCGCGTAGGGGATGGATTTATTCATCTCTTGCGTGTAATTGGTGTGCCAGGATGTAAAACCAGGAGTTTCTACTCAAGATCTGCGCGGGTGCTACGGAGTTCGTGCATCGAGCGAAGCCATCCTTGAGTGAATTTTCAGCAGCGTGTGTGGTTTCTCAGTCTGTGTTTACGTTTTTTCAACATGGTGGAACAACGTGTGTTCTTCGAGAGGTCAGCAGTCAACATAACGAAGCGGCGTGTTAGCCGTGCAGGGAGAAAGAAGCAAGGTAAGCGTGGTGGTTTGAGGCGTTTTAGACTCAAGTGTCACCGTCTAGGACTCAGGAATATCCGTATTCTATATTGGAACTGTGCCAGAGTAAAACAACGGGGCTCTATTTTAGAAACCCTAGATTACAGGAATGACATTGTAGCACTCCAGGAGACGAGACTGGGCGATCAGCTACTCCAAATTGCCGGCTTCAAATGTTTCTACAACAGACGACATCTGGGTAATGGCGATTCTCGTTCGCGACAGCATGGTGGCGTCAGAGCTAGACATGTCCAGTTGGGACAGTGACGATATACAAATACAGGCGTTGAGAGTTCATTCCAGTATACCATTCGTGTTGGTTAATGTTTATGCCCGCAATGCGAGTGTGGACGCCCAGAAGTGGCAGTGCTTAAGTGGCATATTAGGCCACGAGAGAAATGTTATTTTCTGTGGTGACTTCAACGCTAAAGGCAGATCATGGGGAAACACTTCCTCCAATACACAGAAGGGGAGGAGCTCGAGACTGCACTGGAAACCATCGACCTGGTTTGTATCAACAGTGGCTGTGTCACCAGGACTAGCAAGCCGTCCGGGCGATGAGGACAGTGCTATTGATCTGGCGCTAGTTTCACCTTCACTCACTACAGTGTGTAGATGGGGTGTCCTAGGACACCATGGCAGCGACCACCACCCTTGCAGCATATTGGTGGAGAAAGGCAGAACCAGGCAGCACAAGCTAAAGGTAAAGACGTTCCAGTATGACAGTACAGGGCAAGATGTGGTGAGTAAAATAAGACGTGACAAGCGCAGAACGTTTCAGGGCAGGAAAAAAAGCTGGGAGCAGCCACCGTGGTGGAGTTTCGAGGTGGAGAAGGCTTGGGTGGGATAAGCGTAGTGCTGTAAGGAGATGGCAAAATGCCAAGAAGAACAGAGCTGGTCATCCTAGTCCCTGCTTGCACTTAGAAAGAGAGCTGCACACAAAAGTAAGCTATTTAAAAAAAACTGGTCAAGGTGGTTAAAAGCGAAAAATGGGCAGAGGTGTGTCAAAGAGTAAGCACAGACAAGTCACTGAAATTGTTCTGGCGACTACATAAAAGCATGAGTGGTGTAGTCAAGAATAAGAGCATTTCTGACTTCCAAGGTGCTGACCTCATCTGGCAGAGGACTGACGAAGGACAAGGGCAAAGCCCTCTTTGAACGCTACCTTGAGCAGAGCAACCAGACAGACATGGGAGGCCGAAATCTGGCCAAGGAGGTCCTCAGACAGATGCCCAGAACACTTCGGATGAAGACACAGTGACAGTGAAAGAAATCAAGGCTGTGCTTCGACGATCAAAAAACAGTGCTCCAGGTCCTGATGGCATAAGATACGACGACATAAATAGGTGTACCGACAATGAGCTAGAGAAACTAGCAGACATGTACAACAACAGTATAGGGAGTGCTAGCATCAAGGAGGAATGGTTACACAGCTATCTGATTCCCTTGCCGAAGCCTGACAAAGACCACAAAAAATTCAGGGATATCGAATTATAACCATGCAGAATACAATAGGCAAGCTGCTGGAGAAGGTAATTGCCAGGAAAATATCAAGCCAACTAGAGAGGCAAGGTATTTTCCCACCTACCCTGGGTGGGTACCGTCCAAAAAGAGAAACCTGGACCAATGCAGCAGTCTTTGCCCAGGATGTCTATGAAGGTTTCCACTCAGGCACTGAAACCGTTGCTGCAGCGATTGATCTTGAGGACGCATACAACAGAGTACCACTGGATTTTTTAATGTTTCAGCTTCTTGAACTAAACGTAAGTCCATTCTTCCTTAGTTGGATCGCTGCAGCCCTCTTCCAACGGAAAGTAGTTTTTAGATGTGGCAGTTGGACTTCGGAACCAACAACAATATATCCAGGCCTACCACAGGGATCACCATTATCTCCGGTACTGTTCAACGCCTACACAGTGAGAATCACCAGTGAGCAGATCACTGGACCTGGCAGGACATTGTCATATGCCGATGATGTTTTAGTGTATCGTCAGGGTAAGGATAGAGAGGAGGTTGCTGTGGAACTACAAACCGAACTCAATCGCATAAGTACTTGGTGTGATGAAGCTGGGGCAATGGTCAACCCAACAAAGGCAACAGTGACTTGGTTCTCGATGAATAATCATATTGTCAACACTCCAACACCAACTGTAATGCTGTGTTCAGAGACGGTGGAAAGAACGCAGGCAATGAATTACCTGGGGATACGGTTTGATCGAAGCCTTGCTTATAATGTGCACATAGACCAGGTGATAACAAAGGCCAAGCGGGGTTTGGCAGCGATGCGGGTGATGGCGGCAGCAAACTGTGAGCAGCGCCATCTATGTCTTCTGTACGAGGGGCTGGTCATGTCTGTTTTGGAGTATGCAATGGCAATCCTGACTCTCAGCCATAAGCAGATAGAAAGGATGGAAAGGATACAGAATGAAGCTATGCGCATTATTCTTGGATGTACAAGAGATACAGCATGCAGGGCGATGCGCTACCTTCTTGATTTTCCAACCATTGAAGAGAGAATACAAGTTTGCAGGGCACGCGCCTACCTCAGAATTAACGCAAACACACAACATCCACTGCATAGTGAAATTAGGAAGGTGAAGGGCAGCAGGTTAAAAAGAGGACGGTCGTAGGATGGGTCAAGCCGAAGACATTCTTCAACAGGTGTGTTCACTTGAGGACTTAGAACCTGGCGAGGAGTGGGTGCAAGTGCCAACAGACTTCTGCACATCCTTTTCAGTTTGCATCCAACTAGATAGAAAATGCAGACAAAAATCCGGCTGCTGTTGAGGCTGAAGTACAAGCGTTGATTTTCGAGAATTCGCTAGACGGTGACGCGGTCATCTACACAGATGGGTCGGTCGTCCGACATGTGAGAAGCTCATGGGCCTTTACAGCTCGGGCCGGAGGGAGAATTGTGAAGGAGGACTCTGGTGCTTTCACTGAAACCACAAGTAGCCTGACCATGGAAGTCATGGCAGTAAGTAAAGCAATAACATGGCTCGAGACACAGACATTCACTAGGGCTTGTTTCCTTAGCGACTCAATGAACATGATCAAGAGGATAGAGGAGGGGTCGATCCGAAGAGAATGGTTGCTGCCTCTGGAGCGGTCTCGGCTGGCAAAGATTAGTTTCATCTTCGTGCCAGGGCATGCGGGAGTACAAGGAAATGAGCGGGCTGACAAGCTCGCAGGTGAGGCTACTGTGGAGGGCGGACGCGCCATGGACCAGGCTGACATTCTGAATGCTCTACGAGAAGTGAGACTTTTGCGAGAACCAAGTGATGACTGTGAATCTACAACAATGGCCAGACTGCGAGAGCAGCAAATTAAAAGAGGGGTGACCAAACAAGAACCCTACGCAGGAAGCCAAAGAAGATTGATAAACCAACACAGAACTGGCGTCGTTAGCCGCTACACGTTGCGGGATTTCCTGAGGAGGAGATCCGAGCACTTATGGACTGAATGGTTCGATGTGCAATGAGGATGATCTGTCGACTAACTAACTAACTAACTAACTAACTAACTATGTTTTTCATTTTGCTAAAGACTACTTTCGCTATGGTGATTCTTGTTCTAATCTCTTCAAGGCATCTCTCATCAGATGTTATGACTGTTCCGAGATAATTATACCGATCCACTTGTTGAAGAATATTTCCATTTTCTTGTATATTACATTGTGGTACTTCGTTCTTCCTAGTGACGACCATAACCTGTGTCTTTTTACACTTTAATTCTAACCCCAGTTGCTCACTGTGTACAACAACCGCATCTACTAATTGTTGCAGATCCTGCGCATTGTCTGCAATCAATACTTATATTATCTTATTAATATTGCGCGATCCTTCGAATTTGAACATCTCGTGGTATTTTCCGTTTTCGTGCCCGTTACGATATGCAGTTGTTGGTACATGGCCTGTGAGTCTTCCCCATGGTTTGTCGCAATCTCCTTGCACTCTTTTATTCGAATTCATTTCTTTAGCCTCATTGCAATTTTTAATTCTTCTTTGTGTACTTTTTAGTTTACTACTTCCTTATGTATTCTATTATATTCTTTCTTACCTTGCTTTTTCTTTCTACCTCTACAAATTTTTGCAGAACTTAATGTGCTATCCAGCTGTTCATGTATTTTGCATTTCTTTGTATAGGATAAATGATTTTTTGCCGTGTCAATTGTATATTTTCTGTACATTAATATATACAGATAATAGCGTATCACACAGTGTATCACAGGAAATAAAAAGCTAATAATACATAATGCGTTTCATGGACCATAAAGAGTTAAATTAAATAAATAGACACACTTCTGGACTTACTGGTATATATGAATAGCGTACGTATTTATTTAAACAAAAAGAAACAAAAATGAAGACATGTGCCGCTGGAATAGCTGAGCATGCTGAGATGTATTGTTAGGAACTGTGGTGTCGCCGAAGTATACGTAGTCGTCTTCTTCTTCTTCTTCTTCTTCTTCTTCTTCTTCTTCTTCTTCTTCTTCTTCTTCTTCTTCTTCTTCTTCTTCTTCTTCTTCTTCTTCTTCTTCTGCTTCTTCTTCTTCTTCTTCTTCTTCTTCTTCTTCTTCTTCTTCTTCTTCTTCTTCTTCTTCTTCTTCTTCTTCTTCTTCTTCTTCTTCTTCTTCTTCTTCTTCTTCTTCTTCTTCTTCTTCTTCTGCTTCTCTTCTTCTTCTTCTCTTTCTTCTTCTGCTTCTTCTTCTTCTTCTTCTTCTTCTTCTTCTTCTTCTTCTTCTTCTTCTTCTTCTTCTTCTTCTTCTTCTTCTTCTTCTTCTTCTTCTTCTTCTTCTTCTTCTTCTTCTGCTTTCTTCTCTTCTGCTTCTTCTTCTTCTTCTTCTTCTTCTTCTTCTTCTTCTTCTGCTTCTTCTTCTTCTTCTTCTTCTTCTTCTTCTTCTTTCTTCTTCTTCTTCTTCTTCTTCTTCTTCTTCTTCTGCTTCTTCTTCTTCTTCTTCTTCTTCTTCTTCTTCTTCTTCTTCTTCTTCTTCTTCTTCTTCTTCTTCTTCTTCTTCTTCTGCTTCTTCTTCTTCAACCCACCCTTCTTCTTCTATTTCTTCTTATCAGTGAGTCTCATCTTATTTCTTGTCCTTTTTCCTACAGTGCAATACTAGTGATGTCAGGTCCTAGTCAGATATGACTTGAGTTCCCGTATGTCAGTAGACGGTACTACCTGCTTCTGTTAGCGCCGAATGTTGGGCGGCGCTTACCAAACCCGACACCCCACATTGTGCCAACGGCTTCGGGAGGAAGAGCGCAATAGGGAGGGTACAAGCCTTATCCTGGTGTGAGGAAATGCAATCTAAAGACAAAATGTCATGGCAGGGCAGCCCAGGCCCTAAGTCTTGGTTGGTAACTTGTCTAACATCAAAGCTCCGACAGGAGGACAGTTAGAGCATTGCTTTGCTGATCCTCAGCTTCTGCAGCTTGTCTTGTTCCAGACGTATTTGTGTCACCTTTCCTCTGGAGTAAACTAGACAGACCGAGAGAGGGATCATGCTGCATGGGCAACACATGGTCTCTAAATTCAGCCCAAGCTTTGTGTTATGGAGAGATAACCCCATTTTACAAACTGTCGTCTGTCAAGACGGCAAGGTGCCAGTCAGTCAGTCAATACAGACTTGTGTGACAACCGTGGAACTTCATTACTTGTCTTCTCTAGTATTATATATGCATTTATTTTCTGATATCCTTCTGCACCCTCACCCACGTGGTATGACCAATGTCTTAATTTGATCAATTATTACAATGGATTACAGTTGTTTTCTGCCTCACGTGACATATACGAAGAAAATTGGTCCATTCGTTCCAGTCTGTGGAATATTTCTTTTGCTGCATGACATCGTCTACCAAATTTTCCTATTATTAGTGTGTGAGTGTGCGCACGTGGGTGTGTCTGTGTGTGTGCGCGCGCGCGAGTGTGTGTATGTGAGTGCGTGTGTGTGCGTGTGTGTGTACATTTTTCAGTTTATCTGCACATGCGTGAGGGTGTATTCTGGGAGAGAGAGACACAGAGAGAGAGAGAGTTCATGCTGAACAGTACAGATGCAGCCAATAATATCTAGCAGGTGTAACTAGCGGCCGCATTTGTGTAACGGTTAATATTTTGCGCTTACAGAGTATATGTGCGGTCGGTCACAGGTTCTTTGACAGCTCTCTTTGTTCGCTACGTGAGGGAAAGACTGGCTACCTATCCCCCCTCCCCCCTTTACATGATGGTCCTAACGTTTCATTTCTACAGGACTTTTATTTTATCCGGCGTGAGATTGACCTCATTACCACTTGAGTACCGACTGGCCCATAAAATATATGAACCTATAGTCATATGAGCCGGCTTCCTGGCCTAGAGGTTAGCGACTTTTCTCCGTAATCTCGTATACTCTCGCAAGTAACGTGACAACGGTGAGAATCAGCAGTGGTTCGAATAGCGTCGGTAACTTACGGGGTATGTGAGCCGGCCGCTCAGAAAGCAATGGCAAAATACTGAGCGTAATCTTGCCAAGAAATCAACATTCAGCTGAAAGATGCTGATGTTGACAGCCATGTCCTGTAAAGGATATGCAAACATTTATTTATTTATAGTCATTTGAACATTGACCCTTAAGCAGTGTAAATATGTTCTTAGGTACACACATTCAGGGAATCCTGGGCAGAGTAATGGCTAGCATGTTGCATGCCGGCTCGGTGATCATGTGTTTCAATCCCTAATCTCGGCTGCCAACCCGACCCAGTCTGAGAAGTATACCAGTTGCTTGCTTGATTGCTTGTGTTCATTGGCTTGAGCTCCAACGCAAAGTCCTGTATGTCGGATGAAGGCATCCTGTTGTCCAACATCAGTGTGATGTCATACAGGACCTGAGGTTTGCGTGAGTATCCGTTGTCCCATGTCTGGCTTATTGGTGTGCAGACTGGTGGTTCCTCGCCGTACAGGCAGACACTCTCCGACTTCGGAGGAAAGTATACCAGTTAATCTCCTGGGAACTAAAGGCGGCCGGAGTAATTTTGACCACCCTAAAATATGGGGTTAGCATCATATACCTCGTACGTCTGTTCATGGCGTTGAAAGGCGCCATTACCTTTACGAATAATGTGAATGATTATCATCACATGGCATTTTTATTGCATAAATAGAGAACAGAATATATGTGCGTTTACTGAAATTTTTTTGTCAGAAAATGTTTTTGCCTTTTAATCAATTTGATTAACGAAAACACAAATAATGGATTGCACGATGTACTGCCTGGCGTATTTCGCTGCATCTCGTCAGGTGCATACTGTAGAAATCATAGTGTCTTTAAAGCGTTCTTCTGGCCGCCTTGGAAGTGTTTACATACTGCAGAATTCACACAACATAAATTAAAGTAATTAGATAAGTCCTTCAAATTTAAATACACACATATACGCACATTAATGTCAATTGTCCACCACAGTAATTTTAAACTGACTCACGTGTCTTTCTTTTACACAAAACTGGCCTATGCAAATTAATCATGATGGCTTCTGCAAATTTTAACAAGTGACTATTGTGTGTATTAAACAACATGTGAAACGCACTGTTTCTGTCAATCAATTTTTTAAATTTTTTAACCAATTGTCCTTAATCACAACTACATATAAACAGTTCTTCTTCCTAACACATTTAAGTAAATTGCATATCCTTTACATGAAGTAGCAGTCACCCCCAGCATGTTTTAACTGTTCGTGATTCCTGGGAATGCTTACGATCAGTAGTTTGCCATTGCTTTCTGAACGACCGGCACCCCATACCATCTCATAGAAAAAAGACATCGTAAGGAGGTATGCTGCCAAATCGCCCACAGCTGTGTTTCGAACGAGGTATGCGGGATTACGAACTGCGTCTGTAACGCCTTCGCCGCGGAGCAGGCACACTATAGAATTCATTACCCGTCATTTTCGAATATTAGACTTACAGTCGTCTCTAGTAATAGACTTACCCTTCGTCTTTAGTAGTAGACTTACCCGTCGTCTCTAGAAGTCATCATCATCAAGTGCCATGTCGGCTGGCGTAGGCGTTCATAACTATCCACAGATCTCGGTCTTTAGTTTACTGGATCAACATTGTTGATGATATTCCCCCACCATCTCAATCCATCTAGCATCATTTCTCTTGGCCGGCTCTGCCTCTCTTCCCCTCGATATTTCCAGTCGTTATTATGTTCTCCAATGCCTCTCTTCTCGTCACATGACCAAAGTAAGCTGTTTGTCTCTTTCTTATTGTTGTATATAATGTTCTCTAGTAGGAGACTTAGATAATTATAAAACCCTTTAGGATTACACTTCCGGTAAAAATGGCGATGACGTGACGCGTTTATTCTTCGGGACGACGCTGTTTTAGTGTTTTCCTGTGGATTATGTGGTGTTATTTCGTTTTAGTTTATTGGAAGTGTTCAAAAGAAGCCACGAAAGGCAGGTGGTGGATGAAACTTTGAAGGCAGCCGACAGATATTTGTTGGTTGTGGTCTCAAGTTTCGCGACGGCAGGCAGAGGATCTCTTTCGAGAGACAATGGTTGCGGTCACCCGACCTGTATGATCACTGCCATAGAGGAAAGCAACGCAAACTACCTCTTTAAAAGTGCCTAGTACATTATGATTCGCCTAAAGACTGATCATCGCAAGACAAGGACAGAGGCATTAAAATTAGCAACATGGAATGTTAGGACGTTAAACGACGATCAAAAAACAAAATTAGAGAACATAAACCAAGAAATGGAAAGAGAAAAAAGTAATATTTTAAGGATGTGCGAAACGAGATGGACAGGAGCAGGCATCACGATAGATGAAAATTTTAAGATTATTTATTCTGGAGGTGAAGATCGTCTACGCAAAGAATACCATGGACAGCCAGAAAGACCAATGAACAAGTCTTTCAAGAAACAAATGAAGATCGTAAACTGATCAGAGACATTAGATGTAGACAGTCACAATTTTTTGGGCATGTTATGAGAAGAAATGATTTGGAGAACTTGGTGACAACTGGTAAGATCGAGGGGAACAGACCAAGGGGAAGACCTAGAAACAAGTACCTGGATGGCTTGGCCTTGTGGCATGGTCGAGACAGAAACACGGAACTGATCCACGACTCTGTTGATCGAGTGAGATGGCAAAACATGACCGCCCACGCTTACCGGCATGGCACATGATGGATGGATGGAAGATCGTCAAAGGGGAATGGCAATTATTTTAGACCGGAAAACATAAAAATCTGTTCAAGGATATTGGGCCGTGTCGGACAGAGTTCTATTAGTTAAATTAAGTGGCAGACCTTTTAGCATAAATCTTATTCAAGTATATGCCAGAACAGGAGAATCCAGTGAAGATAGTGTAGAGGAATTGTATAATGACATAGAGTCTGCCTTAAAGAAATGTATAAGTCCAGAAATAAATATCATAATAGGGTACGTCAATGCAAAAGTAGGAAATCAAGGTGATAGATACACAGTAGGAAACTATGGTTTAGGAGAGAGAAATGAAAAAGGATACAGAGCGGACTCATAGAGCGGGCAAAAAAACAGGACATGATTGTAGGAAAAACCTGGTTTAAGCAACACCCTAGAAGATTATGGGCATGGAGGAGTCCTGATAACAGGATAAGAAACTAGATTGACTACATTCTGATGAGCAGAAGATTTAGAAACGCGTTAACAATAGCAAAAACAGTTCCCAGTGCTGGTTGTTATAGTAACCACAGATTACTTACAGGAACATTGAGGATAAAGTTGAAGAAAGTCAAGTATATAACAGGAAACAATAAATATGATTTGTGTACATTGAGTAATGACAAGGAAATGCAAAACAAATTCAACATAGAAGTACAGAACAGATTTGATATATTGTCTGATCTAGAGATCCTATTCCAGGATGTGGATGATCAATGGGAAATTTTGAAGAATTCAATCAGTTTGGCTGCAGAAACAACTATTCCAAACGTAAAGAAGGTGGGTCGTAAGAAATGGACTGAAAAAATGTTACACCTAATGGAAACAAGAAGACTCAACAAATATAATTCTGCCAAATATGAAGAAATTCACACACAAGTCAGAATATTATGTAAGGAGGCAAAAGAAGCATGGCTTGAGGAAAAGTGCTTAGAAATTGAAAAACAACACAACAGTCAAATTACCAAATTAGTACACAAAAGAGTTCTGTAACTCACTAATAAAATAACAAGTACATCAACAGGCTGTCTAAAAACTAAAGATGGCAAAATCATAATAGAAAAATATCAGATTAAACACGTATGGACAGATTATGTGAAAAACCTTTATGAGGATAACAGAGACGAACAGTATGATATTAGATTTAATAATGAAGGACCGCCAATTTTGAAGACGGAGGTTCGAAATGTTCTTAAGCATATGAAAGCTGGCAAAGCCGCCGGTTCAGATAACATCACAACAGAAGTGATTAAAGATTTAGAAGAATATGGACTAGATCAAGTCACCAGACTGCTGAACACATTATATGATACTGGAGATATACCTTCTGAATTATGTAACTCTGTATTTATTGCAATCCCAAAGAAATAAGGAGCCTTGGAATGTGATCTACATATAAAAATTAGTATAATGAGTCACATCACAAAGATTTTGCTACGAATTATCATGCAAAGAGTGAGGAAAAAAATACAACATGAAATAGGGGAAGAACAATGTGGGTTTGTAGAAGGAAAGGGTACAGTAAATGCTGTGTATATGCTGCGCACAGTTATTGAACGTGCTATAGAAGTAATCAAGGATATACATTTTTTCTTTATTGACTACACACAGGCTTTTGGTAGAGTTAGACATGTCAGTATGGTAGATATGCTTGGAGATATACTAATTGATGGGAAAGACATTAGACTTATAAAAAGACATATATTGGAAACAACAAGCTGCCATAAGAATTGATAATGAAGTGGGACAATATCAGCCTATTAAGAGAGGTGTTAGGCATGGATTTGGGAGCAAATCGCCGCTGAACGTGTTGCATGGAGGGCAAACATCAGAAATGGAATAAAGACAAAGGAGAAAATTATTGCAGATAAGTCACACACCGAGCGTGTGAGACGTTAGATGGTGCATGATGGTGGAAATGACCACGTGTTCACATGCACCCACTGTGAACGAACATTTACAGCGCGAATTGGCCTTATCAGTCACATTCGTTACAGCCATAGGTAGCACAAACTATTGTGTATCAAGACGGCAAGGTGCCAATGTAGGCATGGATGTGAATGTCTCCAGACCTTTTTTCCCTATACAGTGAAAATATTTTCAGAAAAGGTAGAAGATATAAACAGAATGAGCATTGGAGGACGAAACATCAATAAAATTAGATATGCAGATGATACAGTATTGATTGCAGACAATACGCAAGATCTGCAACAATTAGTAGATGCGGTTGTTTTACACGGTGAGCAACTATGTTAGAATTAAATTGTTAAAAGACACAAGTTATGGTCGTCACTAGGAAGAATGAAGTACCACAATGTAATATACAAGTAAATGGGAATATTCTTCATCAAGTGAATCTGTACAATTATCTCGGAACAGTCATAACATCTGAAGGAAGATGCCTTGAAGAGATTAGAACAAGACTCGCCATGGCGAAAGTAGCCTTTAGCAAGATGAAAAACATTCTAACAAATAAAAAGATGTCAAATGAAACGAAAAAAAGAATGTTGAAGGGATACATAGAGCCTGTTCTTTTGTATGGATGTGAAACATGGACAATGAGCAGCCAAGCTGAAAAACATCTGATGGCTGCAGAAATGTGGTTTCCTGAGGAAAATGCAAAGAATACCATGGACAGACAGAAAACCAATGACCAATTACTACAGGAAACAAATGAAAATCGAAAATTGATTAGAGCGTAACAAGACGTAGACAGTCAAAATTTTGGACATGTTATGAGAAGAAATGGATTGGAGAACTTAGTGACAACTGGCAAGATCGAAGGGAACAGACCAAGAGGAAGACCGAGAGGTAAATACCTAGTTGGCTTGGCCACATGGCATGGACGAGAAAGGAACACTGAGCTGATCGGCGACTCTGGTGATCGAGTGAAATGGCGAGTCATGACCGCCCACGCTTTTCGGCATGGCACATGATTGGTTGATTAGTATTATGCTGTTTGTGCCATGAGATATAATTGTTTTACATATTCTGTATTTACACTGTATTTTTTTGAATTCACCAGGTGTTTCTTCTATTGCTTCTATTATGATCATTGTACTGGCATTCTTGAAGCCCCGAACTTACCTAACATCTCCCCTGACCGTAATGTATGGCATTCGTTACGGGAACGCTACATTTCATTATGATAGTAATAATAGCCTCTCTCAGTCATATCAGACTATGGTTTGGTGAGCTTAGTGAGAAACACGCCTTCAGCAGCAATGACTAACTTGTGTTCAATTTAGCGGTTTCGTTCCTTCTATGTCTGTCGAAGTAGTCTCCTTACGCCGAGTGCAAGATGATTCCTCGTTTCTGATTTCTCCATACAGGTGAAACATTTAACTATCTGCTAGCTGAGTAATTTCTTGACTCGATATTTATGTCGCTGTGGCGATGCATATTCACATATCTACAGGTATACAGACAGCCACGGAAGGTTTATTCATCTCGTCACTTGTTTATCCATACCTTGAGAAAATATTTTACCTTCTAAACTATTTAACCGCCCTCATCTTACATTTGTTATCATAACTTTTTAACTTGCTATAGATAATAGACACTTTTCGTTTTATGTTTCCAGATTCTGTTTACCTAGTACCCTCCCATGTATGTTTGTGTTACTTTGAAATCATTTGGCAGTGCTCTCAAAATACTGCATTTTAGATATCTTGTCGTGGTGCTGTTTTTAACGCTTTCGTATCATACAGTTAATATTTCAATAATCCTTACATGCAATATAAAAGCTGTAAATTAGGTAAACATTTACTATCTAGCTTGTGACTCTGATTTATGATGTCTTTGAAGGATTTCAGAGTAAAGATGAATCCATGGTGGTGTCATCGGATATAGAGAACGCATACAACAGACTAAAGTCAGACTTTTTGATGTGAACGTTTGTGGACATGGAGATATGTACCTGTTTGGTCAACTGGATGCATTGGTTCTATACGAACGTTAGGTCATGCTTCTCATCAACTCTTGCAGCTCGGAACCTAGCACTATTACACCGGAGGCTACCACAGGGATCTGCCATTTTGCCGGTACTTTTAAAAACTTACATAAGCAAGAAATTGATGAAAGTGCTTTTCAAAACTTACATAAGCAAGAAATTGATGAAATAATCAGTAGGTAGTGGTTGTATCTTGACAATAGCGGGTGGAGCCCTTGTTTATAGGACGTGGATAAATATGGTGGAAATGGCTAGAGAAATAAAAGTTAAGGTGGATAATGTGAGTGAAGGGTGCACGGTAACAGGTTCCGTCATCAACTCTGACAAAGCAGCTGTGCAAGCATTTTATAAAATACAAAATTTCTAGGGATGGTGTCTCGTGGCAATAACGATATTTCGAAAGCTGATAACTCACAAAGAGAACATGTTACTCGCATCAGAAGAAGACTGCAGATAGCCTGAAGTCGGTAGGCTGAAGATATGGGCGGCTCTGGTAATATCCTGAAGTTGGTAGGCTGGAGATATAGCGGCTCTAAAATACTCAACTGCTAGGGATGAGTTCCAGTGGCAATAACGATATCTAGAAAGCAGTTAACCCACAAAGAGAATCGGTTACTCGCATCCTCTTTGAGCATATCAAGAGTAGGTACTAGCTGGAGTACGTGGTGATAGCAGAAAAGCTGGAGGGTAGAAGAGACTGGCGGCGACCACGAGAGAAAATGCAGGGAAGTCTGACATCATGGCATCGGAACATCAGCACCAGAAATGATTGACAGTACACAAAACAGAAGGCTGTGGATAGAGACTATCATCAAAGCTAAATAGCTTCTTCTATAAGAAGAAGGGTGGTGTTGTGAAGGCAACCTGGGATCTTGTGGCAAATGCAGTAAAAATTGCAGAGAACCCACATATAAAGAGATTGATTCAGTAGAAGTAGGTTTGATGGGGGTGGAAGGGAAAGAGGTTGAGCAGAAAATCTAGAAGACAACCAATGCGTAGAGAAAAATGAGTTCGTCCAGCGTATCTTGCAATAACGTGACATGTTTTATATGCGCCAATGATGTTTGTGTGAGCCGAGAGTGTTGTATGTGAGCCCGGTGTGTTATGTGTGAATCGGTATGTTGTGTGTGAGCCCGGTATGTTGTGTGTAAGCCCGGCATGTTGTGTGTGAGCCCGACGTGTTTTATGTGAGTTCAGCATGTTGTGTGTGAGGCAGGCGTGTTGTGTGTGAGCCCGGCGTGTTATGTAGTAAAAGATAGCCACAGAAAATTAGGATTAATTGCGAAGCCCTGTAAGGACATGCAATAAACTTTTAGTTAGTTAGTTAGTTAGTTAGTTAGTTAGTTAGTTAGTTAGTCGAGGGTCCAACTTCACGGCAACGGGTCTCACCATTATGCTCTGTTCCTGTGCCAGTGAATATCACACAAAACGCTCCCTACTGTCCAATGTGAAAAGTGGAATACACAGGAGTCTCGGCAATCCAAGAGCCCGCACAGGTACACTGTGCGCAATGCCGCCGCCAGAATGCCAACACAAAAGTCCTCCACGAAAACACAAAATGCTCCCCACTGTCCAATGTGAAAAGTGGAAAAGACAGGAGTCTCGGCAAACCAACAGCCCGCATAGGTACAATGTGCAAAATGCCGCCGCCAGAATGCCAACTAAAAAGTCCTCCACGAAAACCACAGTCCGTCGTGATGGAATCGGTAGTCATCAGAAAGACCTCATCGACCCGGGTTTTCTCACATGACTCTGTCTCCATCCGCAGGGTGACCCACCGAAAGCGTCGCATTAAGCACGAACTCCGTAGCTCCAGCACCGACTCCCAGGAGTCTCCTGAAAAATGCACTCATGAACCGAAAAAGCAAATCAGTCAATTCAGCAACAGCTGGTAGCCATTGTTCCGAACATGCAGGTAACTGTACAAACAAAAGCGGATATGCAAAAGCATTCCACGTCAATATCATAGCTCACAGAGTCGCGCCACGCACTCACTCAGTAGCAGGGCGACGGAACCAAATAAACTTTTCACTTGCATGTGGTCATACAAATCGTTAATTGTGATTAATCTAAATAAACAGCAAGCGAACTCTATGTAGTTGGACTGTGAAAATGTAAAGCGCAGATAGTTTGCGATTAGTAAAACGTAATTTTCGTTCAAACAGTTTTAATTTTTATGTTAATGAGAAGTCGAAAGACTTGAAGCTAGAGTTTTATCTGTTAGCGCAAAAAACTGAAGCTGCTTCTTGGGAATCAACGAGCACATCTGCTTCAGGTAGCCAAGTTAAGTGCTAACATCCAGAAACAAATATCTTATTGAAGTGGAAGCCGCACTACAACTATGTTTGTGTTTCTCTGCCTTCCTTTGCCCTTCAACTGATAGTTACATTGAATGTTAACGGATCTCAGATCTATTAACATCTGTTTGAGTTGTTGAGTTGAGTTAAGAACCGACATCACTGCACTCAGGACATTACCAACCGCCAGCGAAGAGTCATACTACTATTCGTTACCACCACTATCTGATTTAAAGTTCTCCTTGTCTTCCCTCTCAGTTTTGAGATACTTCCAGAACCCCTACCGATACCCCGGGATCTCATTCTGTCCACATACGGGTTCTTAACATATGTTTACACTAACAGAGTGTAGGCGCTTTGTCATCATCATTATGTGCCATGCCGATAAGCGTGATTCGCTGCCTCACACGATCATCCGAGGCTTGGATCAGATCTGTGTTCTTCTCTCGGTGCTGCTGTGTAACATAACACGTATATAAGAAACTAACTCCCAGGAGGCCACCAGACTTCTGTATGACGTGTGCATTCTTTGTTGGGACTCATTACTCGTTGTGGGTTTAATGTGTGGTCGGGTCCCATATCTCCAAAATGCGAGGATACGCATTCAACATATAATTATATAGACTAAATGTTAAATGTTTTTGCATATCCTTCACAGGACATCGCTGTCAACATCAGCATCTTTCAGCTGTATGTTGATTTCTTGGCAAGATTACGCTCAGTAGTTTGCCATTGCTTTCTGAGCGGCCGGCTCAGTTATCCCGCAAGTCACCAGCTGGGGTCGAACCGCTCCCAGCTCTCGCCCTGCTACGAGACTCTGCGTGATAAACGGGATTACGGAGAAAGTGTTGTAACCCCTCGGCCAGAGAGACCGGCTTATATAGACTAATAGGAAGAATATTAAGGTAAGGGGAGAATACAAAGAAAGCAGTATTACAAACATTGGGATTACATGAGATCAACCTCAGTCAATTAAAGTACATTGACTACATAACCAGGCGGAGCCGCTTGTTAAAACATTGCTTTGGAGGGCAAAGTGGAGGACAAGAATAAAAGAGGAAGATAACGTTACACTCTGGTGAACCACATCAAGAGATGCATTGCCTCTATAAATGCACAGAGAATACGCAGAACACAGAGTTTAGGAGGCTCATTGCAACCGAACAACAATGTAGATATGGCACATAATCATGATTTCATGAGATATAGTCAGTCAGTCAGTCAGTCAGTCAGTCAGTCAGTCAGTCAGTCAGTCAGTCAGTCAGTCAGTTAGTCAGTTAGTTAGTTAGTTAGTTAGTTAGTTAGTTAGTCGCGGTTCCAACTTCACGGCAACGGGTCGTCCCCATTATGCTCCGTTCCTGTGCCAGTGAATATCACACAAAATGCTCCTCACTGCCCTATGTGAACAATGGAATAGACAGGAGTATCGGCAAGCCAACAGCCCGCACAGGTACACTGTGCATAATGCCGCCGCCAGAATGCCAACACAAAAGTCCTCCACGAGAAATACAGTTCATTGTCGATGGAAACGGCAGTCGCCAGAAAGACTTCATTGACCCGGGTTTTATGCCATATGGCTCGGTCTCTTTCCGCAAGGCGACCCGCCGAAATCGCGCACAAAGCACGAACTCCGTAGCTCCAGCGACGACGCCCATGAGTCTCCTGAACAATGCACTCATGAACCGAAAAGGCAAACCAGTCAATCCAGCAACAGCCGGCCGCCATCGTTCCGAACATGCAGTTCACGCTACAAACTGCGAACAGATGTAAAAGCATTCCACGCGAAATTCACAGCTCACAGTGTCGAGCCACGCATTCACTCAGTAGCAGGGGGCCGGAACCATAGCCTCCTTTGTCGCCTCTTACAACGTGCATGGTAGGCAACAGTGTTACTATTTTTTGCTCCCCCGTATGGGCCTCGGCAACATGAGAGAATAAACTTGGAATTCCAGGTAAAATATTGATTAGACATATAATCACAGAAGAAAGTATTTCTGATTGTGAACTATTTATACTAATGAGAACAACTGTATTGTATCATTGTATACATTAATTTGTACAGTGGTCGTGTTCTCGTACATACTGATACATGTTAGGGTCGCTACCATTCAATACTGAATAAAACTGCACACGACATGCCCTTAAAGGATGCTTTAGCTGTGTCATTATCACACGAATATGTTCACAAGCAATTTCCTGTTATGGGTTTGTGATGTGATGGTTTGTGATGTGATGGTTTGTGATGTGATGGTTTGTGATGTGATAGTGACAACACATTTTGTAGGCCTGAATGCACGGAGGAATAGTTGGCCAATCTTTCCCTTTTTTGTGCCATGGAAATATTATATGCATGCATGCACGCACTCACGAAAACAAATACACTCACATAAATAATGAGAGAGACAGACAGACATGCTAACAAACATCAGGCCAGCAGGCAGGCAGGCAGGCTGGCAGATAGAAAGGCAAGTACACATATAGCCAGAAAGACCAACATACCGACAGACAGACACGCACTTAGGCAAGCAAGTATACAGACAGACAGGCTCATAGATGATGGCTGTATCCAGTTAAAAGATACGAAATGGTTGCTCTGTGCTATTTGAATGCAGCCTGCTTGAACGTCGTTTTGTGTCTACAATGGGAGAAAATAACAGGGCGAAAGACAGACCAGAATAGATGCTTCTGTATAAAGCCTACACAAACATTAGCTCACAGCTGCCAAAGAGACACGCGTGATGTGGGCAGAACAACACAGCCCTATCTCTTTTCCTTCCTTTCATTGAATGTATTGGCAGATATTGACAATTATATCTGTAGGTTATTCATGTCTGATTTATGATTGTATCGATATGTGGATATTCTGTATTCATGTCTGAATGTATGATTGTATTGACATGTGGGTGTCTGCGGTTATACTACATGCCTAAATGTATGATTGTGTCGACATGTAGATATCTGAAGTTATAATCTCTGAATGTATTAATTTATCGACATGTGGTTGTGTGTTGCTGCTGCTATTCATTCATTCATTCATTCATTCATTCAGTAGCATGTCCTTTGCAGAACCTCTCTCCCATAACAACCTTCCGATCATAAGCAAGATATTCCGCGTCCGATACACCCATCTGGAAATCATCCGCTACATACCTGCATCCATCTTCTCTTTGGCTTTCCTCTTCCTCACTTCCCAGGCATATACCCCTCATTTATTGTTCTCTCCAAACTTCATCACGTTTAAGTGACCAAAATATTTAAATTTTCTTGGTTTTATCGTCTTTAATAGCCAACCTTCTTCAATATTCAGCTCTTGAAGTATGGATGCATTTGTTCTTTTCTTTATCCAAGATATTCTTAGAACTCGTCTATAACATTTATATTCAAAGGCATTTATGCGCTGTTCAGCTTGTTTAGTAAGTGTCTAGGTCTCACAGGCGTATGTTGCAATGGGAAAGATGCATGCTCTTAAAAATCTGATTTTGAAGTTCTGTCTGTCCCTCTCCACAATTTATTCAGTTGTGTTAGTCTTTGAAGAGCAATAGATATTCGTCTTTTATCTTCTTTCATTGTGTCACCATTGTTAGTAATCAATGACCCAAGATATTGACAATTTTTCACCACCTCCAATTATTCCTCATTAACATATATTTATTTCTCCAATGTAGTTTTATCTGTATGCATTATCTTTGATGTTTGCTATGTTAAGATATAAGTTGTGATTGATTGATTGATTTATTGATTTAGGAACCGACATCACAGCATTCGGGACATTCCCATAAGCGCTCCGTCCCCATCCTCAGCAGCCAGCGAAGAGTTCCAACACTAATAGTTCCAGTAGCAATCTGATTATATGTTCGTCTCGCCTTTCCTCTGAGCTTCGATCGTCGGCCAGATCCCCTCGTCACACCTCACTGTCTCATTCTTACCGTTTCCCACCATTCAGTTGGGTTGAGGTTATTAGGTTTTCTATACCATTCTGTGATGTAGATAGTAATACTGTATCATCGGCATATCGAATCTCTGGTATGTCATGGCCACCGACATTTAGGGCAACCTTTTGCTCCCTGGTTGTAGATGTCTGAAATCATAATTGTATCAACATCTGGCTATACATGCCTGAGCCGTGTACATATCGGCAGTGAGATATATGCAGGTTTGAGCGTCTGATTGTATAACTGTATCGACAAATGTGTATCTGCTATGTATAGATTAATAAATATATGCACGTGTCGATACCTGAAGACCTGCAGTTAGTAAATGTGTGAATATATGCGTGTGTCGACCTCTGAAAGTGTGCTGTTATCAGATATCTTAATACACACTTCAAGAGACTTCTGTCTATCTGCAGTTATAGATGTCAGAATAAATGCTTGTTTCGACATTTGAATATCCCCTAGAACAGACACATAAATGTATGCTTGTATGGACAACTGAGTCTGTGCTGCATTAGTTGTCAACATATATACTATAAATACGTGCACTCTGCGTCCTTTGCTGAACGTGGCAATCGGTTTCCAGATTACACGCAAGTTTACACTCTTAAGTTTGCTATTGTTTTCTGAACGAGAAATCAGAGTGGCCGATATGTTTAGTCTGCTGGCCCTTAAGCTTCCTGTGCGCTGAAGACATGGTAGTGGGTTCATTCCACACATCGGTCAGCTGGACTTACGCGTTGACTTCTCGTTGCAGAAATCAATGGCAAACCACTGAAAGTAAAATTACATAGACAAGCAACATGGCATTGAGTACAGCGTCCTGAGAAGGAGATGCAACATATTGTATATGCCTGTATCTAATGTGGTGCATGGATGGATAAAGAATATGTGTATATCTGTCTATACCTGGATATGTGTATGTATTGAAGTGAGTATCTGCTGCTATCTATGCGTGTTTGCATGCTGAAGAATAATTGTATCTAGATATTACTATACCCAAAACATAGCAAATTCCAGGACATCCTTGACTCTGCTAAGAATGTATGAGACATAAATTAGCTCATAGAAATAGAAGAAAGAAGTACAGATTCTTCTTCTTCTTCTTCTTCAGCGTTCGGAGCCATTGAGGTTCTTTGACTGCAGATACAATCCGTCTCCATTCGTCTCTCTGGTTGACCTCTTTGCCAGTCGTTGATTCCAAGTGCTTGTAGGTCTGTATATATATATTATCTCTCTTGGTCTACCTCGGGGTCTACGGTCATTTATTTCCTGAGTGTAATCGAGTTTTGTTTCCCTATTATCTTCCATTCTTTCTATATGCCCCAGCCATTGTAGTCTATTAGCCTTCATGATACCAGTGATTAGCGGAGACTTAAACAGATCATAAATGTCTTTGTTGCTTCTTCTTTTCCACTCTCCACTTTGTGTATCCCTAATGGGTTCAAAGATGCGTCTTAAAACTTTGTTCTCAAAGGTTTGTAGCAAGGCTTCGTCTCCTTTCGTTGTACTCCAGGTTTCAGAGCCATACAGCACAACTGGTCTGATCAATGTTTTGTATATTGTGATCTTGGTGTTACGAGATAGCGCCTTTGATTTTAGTAGATGTTGTAGTGCATAGTATATATTATTTCCAGAATTGATTCTAGTACAGATTGTGTTTTATATTTTCCAAATTGTTCTCCAATCTACACGTCAATTCTTTACTTCTAACTGTGCCAATGAAAATATTTGAATATATGATGACTATGTGTGAACATTCCTGCAGATAGTCGCGCGTTGTTCATATCTACAAGTATCAGTACGTTAACACATCAATAGATGTATATGTATGAACGCATCAATAGATGTGTATGTATGAACGCATCAATAGATGTGTATGTATGATTACACCAATATATATGTATGTATGATCACTTAAATAGGTATGTTTGTATGAACACACCAGTAGATGTGTATGTTTGAACGCATCAATAGAAATGTATATATGAACACATCAGAATAGGTGTATTATAAACATATCTGAAGATGTGTATTATGAACACATTAGTACGCTTACAGATGTATGAACATATCCAGATGAAAGCTCGGTAGAATAGTGGCTAGACGCTCGCCTGTCCACCCGGTAGTCGTGTGTTCGAATCCACAAGGTGATGGGTGTTTAAAATTGATCTGGACTCCCAGGCTAACCCAGCCTTTAATGGGTACCAAGATGTGAAGGTGACCGACACTGACCACATCACTGACCGAGGTCCCATTGAACTATAAACCTGTAGGTTTACCACCAGATGCCATCTACGCCTAAAGCATTGTACAAGTGTTCTTGTTTTTTACTTTTGCTTATATATCCGGGCTTCTTCTGTGTGTAAATGCATCCCCAGGTATCTGTGAATACATCTGCAAATATGTATGTGAATATATTTCCAATCAAATGTTTGTGGACACGTTATGAAAAGAAATACGTTGGAGAATTTGTTGACAACTGGCAAGATTGAGGGGGAAAGAACAAGGGAAAGGCAGAGTAGTAAATACCCAGATTGCTTGGCCTTGTGGTTTGGTCGAGACAAGAACACAGAGCTGTTCTACGACCCTGGTGATCGTATGAGATGGCGAAACATGACCGCCCACGCCTATCGGCATGGCACATGATGATGATGATGATGATGATGATGATGATGATGCCGATGCCGATGATGATGATGATGATGATGAATGATGATGATGATGATGATATCTCCAGGCATTTTTGCACGTATAAAACCAGGCCGCGTTCCTATAGTCCATGACGTGTTTGACTGGTGATCGTGTCTGCCACACATCCTTCTGCCTCGTGTATTGCTAATCATTTTTTATACTGATGTTCCTTCATTCCATGATGTCAAACTGCCCAGCATCTTTTCTCTTCCCTTGCCTAACCTCCCTTCCAACACTCCTGCTCTCACTAAATACTGCATCTTTCCGTGACTCACGCCATGCCCAAAGAATGCGGACTCGTTTCTTCTGATGCGGTTAACCAATTATCCTTGTGAGATGATGAAACTCAAGGTATCTTCATTACTCGTTATATCCACCCATGGTGCTCTCCTCGTTCTACTATAAAATCACACGTCGTAGCTTCCACAAAATCCCTCACTTATCTTCTAATGATCCATTACTCGCTTCCGTACCTCACGAACAGATCAACATAGCTCTTAAGAACTCTTTTAATCGCCGTTATTGACATTGATATATTAATAAGAACTCGTTTCCTCAACTGTTTTGACAAAGATATGCTGCTGGAAATATTCTTCTTCTTGTGAATTTCTGCTTTTCCAAAGCTATTTTACACGTATATTCCTTAATATATGAGTATGGTGTGTTTATAACCAGGTATCTATACGAAAACATGTGCAAGTAACTATGTGTGAACATATAGTGGTGTTGATATGTTTATAACCAGGTGTCTGTGAGAAAACGTGTCAACGCACCTATGTTTGAATATATCCTGGCGTGTTTGTGTTTATAATTTTAAAAAGTTGTATGCATATTCTCTACAAGACGTCGCAATCAACCACATAATTTCTGGCTGTTTGTGATTTCTTGGAATATTTACGTTCAATAGTTTGCCATTGATTTCTAAACGACCAGCACTCATATCATTGTATGAAAACCAACACAAGGCAGTCTGCTGCTAAATCCCAAGCAGCTGTGTTTCGAACGCGGTATGCGGAGTTACGAAATGCGCCCGTAACCCCTTCGCCACTGCATGTGTATATAAGCAGTTACCTATAAGAACACATCTCCAAGTATCTATGTGTCAATATATCATGACGTGTATGTGTATGTGTTTATAAGCAGTTACCTATAAGAAGACATGTCCAAGTATCTATGTGTCAATATATCTTGACGTGTATGTGTATGTGTTTGTGTTTATGTTGGCAGGTATGGTACAAATGTCTCATGAGAAACGGCTGATCAGAGACCTGATCGGAAACTACAGCGCCCGGGGAAAGATGGGTCGGCCGGTTCAAGAGCAGAATGACACAATCACTATATTCTACGGAATGTCGCTGATACAGATCCTCGACCTGGACGAAAAAAACCAAATTCTCAGCACCAACGTCTGGGCCACGTATGTAAGTTGACACAATTGTTAATGTCTTGACTATTTCAATACCGTCGAACGTGACTACGTTTTTTGACTCAACCTGACCCAATCTATTTTTTAACAGGTGTATTATGTTAGGGTCTAAGGGAGCTAATGGTCAATGTAGGATTAACTATATAGTTAGTTAGTTAGTTAGTTAGTTAGTTAGTTAGTTAGTTAGTTAGTTTGTCGCGAGGTTCCAACTTCACGGCAATGGGTCGTCCCCATTATGCTCCATTCTCGTGCCAGCGAAAATCACACAAAATACTCCCCACTGTCCAATGTGAAAAGTGGAATAGACGGAAATCTCGGCAATCCAACAGCCCGCACAGGTACTCTATGCATAATGCCGCCGTCAGAATTTCATCACAAAATTCATCCACGAATACCACAGTTCATCGTCGATGGGCTCAGCAGTCACCAGAAAGACCTCACTGACCCGGGTTTTCTCACATGATTCGGTCTCTTACCACAGAGCGACGCGCCGAAAGTATCGCACAAATCACGAACTCCGCAGCTTCAGCGTCGACTCACAGGAGTCTCCCGAAAAATGCACTCGTGAACCGAAAGGGCAAAAACAGTCAATTCAACAACCGCCGGTAGCCATTGTTCCGAACATGTAGTTTACTGTACAGGACAGATATAAAAGCATTCCACGCGAATTTCACAGCTCACAGTGTCGCCCACGCACTCACTCAGTAGCAGAGTGACGGAACCATGTAATACCAGTCCAATATGAGGAAAATGCGATAGTAAACCGTAGCCACAAGCATAAACACGCCACAGGCTTTAACTGCTCAACGCCTAACCGCCGTGATGGCGACCGGAAGTCCGATTCACTATATAGCAATGCAAGCAAACCTGAAACTGCCACGTATTTCTGACAACATGGTACAAGACGTAGAGTCTGTTGCTCCAGTTGCACAATGTATATAGATTTCTGGGGTTCGTAGAGTCACACGGTACTTTCTGGTAGGAGCCACTCTTAAACCACACAAAAGTATTTTACCCTGGTTGCTTTTTGTCTGTTGAGTTTTCACTCGCAGACGTTCATATGTTTCTGTTAAGTAATTCTTGTGTCTGTTAAGTCTTCATTCTGCAGACGTTCATGTGTTTCTTTAAAGTACTTCTTGTGTCTGTTGAGTATTCACTCTGCAGACATTCATATGTTCTTTAAAGTACTTCTTGCGTCTGACGAGTCTTTACTCTGAAGACGTTCATGTGTATCTTTGGAGTACTTCTTGTGTCTGGTGAGGTCTGCAGAAGTTCATATGTTTCTTGGAAGTACTTCTGGTATCTATTGAGTCATTAGTCTGCAGATGTTAGAATGTATCTTGGAAGCACTTCTTGTGTCCACCGTGAGTATTTCATCCCATCCGTGCTCATGGATCCAAGTCTTACGCTTGCTCCCCACTCAAGGAGCAGTTAAAGAAACACTAACTATCTCACACAGAAGATGTTAAATACTCATCTTCTCGAACAGAAGGTGTGCAGTCACTGACTAGAACACAACCTATAAGTGTGATAAATGTCTCCACTAGAGAGATGTACTCGTCGTGCAACATATAGATAAACACAAGCATCATAATATCCATAAACACATGATCACATTAACGGGTAAACACATACATCACAATTTCTGATAAACAAATGCATCACAATAACGGATAAATATATGCATTCTATATTAGATAAATGCATACATTAATAGACAATAATGATATCCAAGGGAAAAAAGCGGGGCCATATTAATCATTAACTGACCATATTATTCATTATGTTAATTTAAGTCTCCGAAAATATCGGATCAACAGCATCGTCTTCTCTTTCTTAAGATAACTGTCCTCTATACATGTATCATTGGCCCTCATCCAACTCATACAAGCGCTGTGCAGACTTGTTCATGACTGGATGGATTTCTCATCTAAAGATGTATACAGGTTCAGTTAGGTAGCCAGTCTCACACCAACCCTCCTTAATCATCTCTAACGACATGCATGACATGATACAGCGTCACTATTCTTCGTTTCCCATGTGGGCCCCGGCAACACACGGACCTGCCTAACATTATAATGTCACAATATGTTTGGTACTTACAAGTTGTACATGCGCGTTCTGTTACTACGAGAATCGTGGTAGCGTAGTGACTAGTTGGAGTCGTCGTAGCGTAATGACTAGCCGGAGTCGTGGTAGCGTAGTGACTAGCTGGAGTCGTGGTAGCGTAGTGACTAGCTGGAGTCGTGGTAGCGTAGTGACAAGCTGGAATCATGGCAATGTAGTGGCTAGCTGGAGTTGTGGTAGCTTAGTGACTAGCTGGATTCGTGGTAGGTTAGTAACTAGCCGTAGTCATGGTAGCGTAGTGACTAGCCGGAATCATGGTAACATAGTGGCTAGCCGGAGTAGTGGTAGCGTAGTGACTAGCCAGAATCATGGTAGTGTTTTGACTAGCTGGAGTCGTGGTAGCATAGTGACTAGCTGGAGTCGTGGTAGCGTAGTGACTAGTTGGAATTACGGTAGCATAGTGACTAGTCGGAGTTGTGGTAGCTAGTGACTAACTGGAGTCAATGTAGAATAGTAACTAGATGGAGTCGTGGTAGCATTTTGATTAGTCGGAGTCGTGGTCGCGTAGTGACTAGCTGGAGTCGTGGTAACATAGTGACTAGCTGGAGTCATGGTAGCGTAGTGACTAGCTGGAGTCATGGTAGCGTAGTGACTAGCTGGAGTCGTGGTAGCATAGTGACTAGCTGGAGTCATGGTAGCGTAGTGACTAGCTGGAGTCGTGGTAGCGTAGTGACTAGCTGGAGTCGTGGTAGCATAGTGACTAGCTGGAGTCATGGTAGCGTAGTGACTAGCTGGAGTCGTGGTAGCGTAGTGACTAGCTGGAATCATGGTGGCGTAGTGACCAGCTGGTTTCATGGTAGCGTAGTGACTAGCTGGAGTCATTGTAGCAAAGTTACTAGCTGGAGTAATGGTAGCGTAGTGACTAGATGGAGCAATGGTAGCGTAGTGATTAGCCAGAGTCCTGGTAGCGTAGTGACTAGCCAATGTCCTGGTAGCATAGTGACTACCCGGAATCATGGAAGCATTGTGACTAGCCGGAGTCGTGGTAGCGTAGTGAGTAGCCATAATCATAGTAGTGTAGTGACTAGCCAGGATCATGGTAGAGTAGTGACTATCTGGAGTCTTGGTAGCGTAGTGACTAGCCGGAGTCGTCGTAGCGTAGTGACTAACCGGAGTCATGGTAGCGTAGTGACTATCTGGAGTCATGGTAGCGTAGTGACTAGTCGGATTCGTGGTAGCGTAGTGACTAGCCGGAATCATGGTAGCGTAGTAACTAGCCGGAATCATGGTAGTGTAGTGACTAGCCGGAATTGTAGTAGCGTAGTGACTAGTCGGTCAGAATCTCGCCTGCCCGCCCTGTGGGTATAGGTCCGATCCGCAGTGAGGCAGATTTGGATTGTTATTACCGACTCGGGCTGCCGGGTCTAGCCAGTCTAACATGGGTATACAGTAATGTCCCGGGGAGTAATGGCTGCCGGGTCTAGCCAGTCTAACATGGGTATACAGTAATGTCCCTGGGAGTAAAGGCTGCCGGGTCTAGCCAGTCTAACATGGGTATACAGTAATGTCTCGGGGAGTAATGGCTGCCGGGTCTAGCCAGTCTAACATGGTATACAGTAATGTCCCGGGGAGTAAAGGCTGCCGGGTCTAGTCAGTCTAACATGGGTATACAGTAATGTCCCGGGGAGTAAAGGCTGCTGGGTCTAGTCAATCTAACATGGTATACAGTAATGTCCCGGGGAGTAAAGGCTGCCGGGTCTAGTCAGTCTAACATGGGTATACAGTAATGTCCCGGGGAGTAAAGGCTGCCGGGTCTAGTCAGTCTAACATGGGTATACAGTAATGTCCCGGGGAGTAATGGCTGCCGGGTCTAGCCAGTCTAACATGGGTATACAGTAATGTCTCGGTGAGTAATGGCTGCCGGCGTGATACTGACTGCACCACCCATCGAGTGCTGATTGGTTGATGCAAATATGGGTCCAGTACTGTATGCCCAGTGCTGTTTAAGGCGTGCAGAAGGGTGCTTTACTTACTAGTGTTTTCTCACATGGGTATGTATTGATTATCGCTCATACAAGAGTAATACACATATTTACAATATTTACAAATTATTATTCAATGCTTCTTTTTTTCGGAACACCTTGCACACGATCAGGCGTACTGTATATGGTGAGTAAGTATTGTCCTAGCCTAATGTGTGTGTAGGTCATTCGGCACTGGGTGGATGAGGCTGCAGGAAGCCGTGGTAGGGCAGTGGCTAGCACGTCTGACTGTCGCCCGTCGGTAATAGGTTCGAAATTACATCAAGGGGGAGTCGTTAAAATGGCCTGTTCCCCCAGGTTAACAAAACCTAAATGGGTACCAGGAATTGTCTTAAGAAGTATGGGCGACTGACGTGTTACTGACCGCATCATCCCTCGATTGCCGACTGTCTATACACATGTGGAGCTGGCATCATATGCTCATTATACCATTAACGGGTATACAATGGTCCTATACTTTTAATTAAATAACAAGTACGTCATTGAAAAACACTTCTACACTTCTTACGGAGTAATGGGCGCACAGTGTTGGACTCATGGTTGCATAGACCTTTTTTTTTTTTTTTTTTGCATATCCTTTACAGGACATCGCTGTCAACATCAGTATCTTTCAGCTGATTGTTGATTTCTTAGCAAGATTACGTTCAGTAGTTTGCCATTGCTTTCTGAGCGACCGGCTCCATACTCTCATAAGTCACTGGCGCGACTCGAACCGCTTCCAATTCTTGTGCGCTCACGTAAACCACGAGAGTATTCGGGCTACAAAGAAAGCTGCTAAATCCTCGGCCAGGGAGACCGGCGACCAATCGTTACTCTTGTTAAATGGATAAAATATGTTATGATGTGAGGTGGGAAATTGAAAGGAGCTGGCCATCCGTATAACTATGCTGAATGGTCAGCTTCGGCGGCGACGGAAAAAACAACAGCACAAAATTTCAAAGAACATCAACAATTATTATATTACTATAACAGGTTATCTCCCTTTCCCAGCGTCCAATCACGCTTGTGTTGAAGTTTTAATGTTGAGGGTGCAAATTTAAGGTTCAGGGGCATATTTGGAATTTCGTGTATACCAAGTTTCCTATCACCGACATTGTCTGTTGAATAGCCTGCACGGTCTGATGATGAAGTCCGATCAGGAACATAAATGCGGCCTTCGAGGGAAAGTGAGAGAAAATAACTCCTTATGGGAACTGCGGGAACAAATACTTTGAGATAGCTGCTGCATTGAAGGACTGAGCACGCATGGGATGCCCAATGTGCAGTGACATTACATTCGTTCGACGTAACATAACGTAACATATCGTAACATAACATAACATAACATAACATAACATAACATTATAAATTTTACAAACAACCTGATTATATTTCGTCCAATCATATAAGCAATCATCGCTTTTTCTGAATGGAATACCATATATTTATGACAAACGTATTGTCTCGTTTCTTCAGTCCTGGAAGACAATGTATTTGTAAATAAAGTGTTGTCTTGTTACTTCAGTCATGAAAGGCAATGTATTTGTAAATAAAGCGTTATCTTGTTCCTTCAGTTATGGAAGGCAATGCATTTTTAAATAAAGTATTGTTTTGTTTCTTTAGTCGTGGAAGGTAATTTATTTGTACATAAAGTCTTGCCTTGTTTCTTCATTCATGGCAGGCAATGTATTTGTAAATAACGTCCTGTCATGTTTATACAGATTTTGAACAATGCGTAGTTTCAATAGAATGGCGCGTATTTGAGACTAGCAGGTTGTCGTGTTCTTTCAGAATTGGGACGACAAGTATTTGTTAACAAAGAGTTGTCTTCTTTCTTAAAACTGGAACTACATTCACTTGCTGTTACAATTTTGTTTTGATTTTTTTTTTTTTTTAAATCTAGAACGCCATGTTTTTGTGATGTAAGATGCGAATTTCTGAGTAAAGCGTTGTCTTGTTACTGCATGATGCATGTAATTGTTATTACAGTGTTGTCTTATTCCTTGAGAATTGAAACGGCACTTATTTTTTTTTTTAAAGTGGCTTTTATTTCTTCATGTAGTTGTGAATAAAGTATTGTTTGGTGTCTTCAGAGTCAAACGGTCTGTGTTTGTTTATTAAGTGCTCTTTTGTTGCTTCAAAAGACAATGTATTTGTCAGTAAAGTGTTGGTTGGTGTTATAAATCATAGAATGACATGTATTTGCATTGGAACGACATGCAATGTGAATAAAGCAGTGTCTTATTTCCCAGACCTGGAAGGATATGCTTTTCCAAATATAGTGTCTTGTACCTTCAGAACGTGAATGAGGTGTATTTGGGAATGAAGTGATGTTTTAGTTCTTCGGTACTGGAATAATATGTATTTGTAAATATGTTGTTGGTGTCTTGTTTCTTCGGAATTGGAACGATATTTTTTTTTTATATATGGTGATAACTTCTTGTGTCTTCAGAAGTAAGACGATATGTATTTTATATAAGATGTTATCTGATTTCGTAAGAACTGGAACGATAAGTGGCTAAAGGTAACGAAATAAATGTGTGAGTAACGTACAATCTTGTTTCTTCAGACTTGGAACGACATGTATCTACAATGGAACGAGTCAGACTATGGCAATATTGATACAGTCAGGGTGAGCAGTGAGGATATATGGAAACCGGACATCAAACTCTATAACTAGTAAGTACATCGCTGACAAAATCTCATGCCATCCACCACTACAATCAACAGTGAAGACTTGTGAAATGTCAAACATTGTGAATACGTTGGCTTTATAATTAACAACAACGGGTCTCTTCAGAAGAAGACAGAAGTAGACCACCCCTAGCGATGTAAAAGGGGGGGGGGGGGGGCTGCTTGTAGCGTAGTGGCTAAACGCTCGCTTGCTGGCACGATGGTCATGGCTTACATCCTCACCGGGGCCGATTCGAATTGTTAAAGCTGGCCTGGATTCCGAGTTCAACCCAGAATACAATGGACGCCGTGAAATATCATTGGAAGTAAAGGTGCTCGAGTGTCAGACTGTAAATAAACATGTTAGTATAGCACCATATGTCATTAAAGTGTGTAAGGATCCCGGAAAGCGTGGGCGGTCATGACTCGCCATTTCACTCGATCACCAGAGTCGTGGAACAGTTCAGTGTTCCTGTCTCGTCCATGCCATGTGGCCAAGCCATCCAGGTATTTTCCTCTCGGTCTTCCTGTTGGTCTGTTCCCTTCGATCTTGCCAGTTGTCACTAAGTTCTCCAATCCATTTCTTCTCATAACGTGTCCAAAAGCTTTTGACTGCCTACATCTAATTTCCCTAATCAATTTACGAGTTTCATTTGTCTCCTGTAGTACTTGGTCATTGGTTTTCTATCTGTCCATGGTATTCTTTGCATTTTCCTCAGAAACCACATTTCTACAGCCATCAGATGTTTTTCAGCTTGACTGCACATTGTCCAAGTTTCACATCCATACAAAAGAACAGGCTCTATGTATCCCCTCAACACTCTTTTTCTCGTTTCAATTGACATCTTTTTATTGGTCAGAATGTTTTTCATCTTGCTAAAGGCTACTTTCGCCATAGATATTCTTGTTCTAATCTCTTCAAGGCATCTACCATCAGATGTTATGACTGTTCCGAGATAATTGTATCGATTCACTTGTTGAAGAATATTCCCATTTACTTGTTTATTACATTGAAGTACTTTGTTCTTCCTAGTGACGACCATAACCATTACTAGCAATACAACTCATGAATATCACAAAACTAAAGTATAAAACTAATTTAATATATCTCATTCTCTGTAGATCAATAAATGTGGCAGTTTTAGTGATGAATATTGAATCTGCTGTGGTTATATTTTCCTTAATTATATTTAAAAAAAAAAAAAAAAAAAAAGATATATGCACTCCCTTTGGTGAAAGCACAATCAAGTGGGATGCAAGCTCACTACGTCACGAACCTTTCTTCTCGGAAAAGTCTAAACATCTTCTACAAAAGTTCTTAAAACGTAAATCAAATCCACACTCAACTAGGGTTGAACCAATTACCAATTACGTCGTCATGTAGCAGATTTTTTGCATACCTCCCATTCATCACTGATCGCGACAAGACTCTGGATCTCTTGCCATCTCCATTTTGAGTTTCTTTGGATGTTCAGTGTAGTAGTTGTGGACTGCGTCTCAGACTTTTGCAACCTTTTATGTTTCCAAGAAGTAACAGATACTGGATTAGCATAGGGCACTCCAGAGTTGTCCATTTGACCCAGTAGATATACTCGGTCTCCAGAGGTGCATTTGCACACTGTAGTGTGTTTTCCGCCCTCTGCTGTGAATAGATGCAGTTGAGATTCGTCCTTCATCGAGGTTGGGGCCTTGTCTGCATTTGTAAACTCTCGGGTACTATTAGATTACTAATGTTAAACTCTTCGGTACTTTTAGAGGACGGCAGGTTTATAAGATGGCGGTGTAAACAACACAAGTGTTTTGCTGTGAATTAAGAAACTGAAATTCAGTGAACAATCTGGTTCTACCAAGTGTGTTTAAGCGAAAGTGCTCAGTTAAGGACGATACTAAGACAGACCGAGCAAGCCATTGGGGAATTTAAATATTAATGAAAGTAGACACACACACAAAAATAACAGAAGCATATATCAATCAAAGCGGAGAAGAACACGGGAGACTTATATCGAAAACATGCATAACTAAATGTCTCTGATTTTGGACATAAATCAGTAGAAATCATGGACTTTATGAGACACAGAACATAATCTACATCCTGCTTACGACGTTTCATGGTAAAGCAGCAGGACAAAAGAAGAAAGAAAACGCAAAGGTACATTATGGAATCAGGAATTATTCAAAATCAGTACCCATTTTACCTGCCAACCTTTGTAAAAACGCCTATACCAAGTACACACAAAGGAATACCAGCCAACCCACGTCCCACATGTCATGGCCATAGAAAACAATTGGACCATAACGCCGCGAACAAGAGTGTATTTTAATTACTTTTAGCTGAGTAGTTATAGATATTTAAATTTCAACAATATTTTATGTGGCCAGGGGAAGGGTGAGTTCTTGTGCACACAGGTAGCAGCTGAGGAATGATTGATGATGGAAAACATATTGGTAGACAGGCAGACATTGAAGCGTGTAATACAGGTGAACGTGTGATAGATGGAGGGCTGAACAATAGGATGCTGGAAGAGGGCTGCTAATGGATTCC
>JACEFZ010028133.1:90000-97500 GCA_014155875.1 Cepaea nemoralis
CTACTACTACTACTACTACTACTACTACTACTACTACTACTACTACTACTAATAATAATAATAATAATAATAATAATAATAATAATAATATGTCTTCTGACACTTTTACCTGTCTGATGATGTGTTGCGTATTTGTGCTAATCCCCTATTTTACAGACGACTGGATTGATGATGTAGTCAATATCTCTGCGGCTGACGTCATCTACACATACCACTTCTACTAATATATGTGCCAATGGCTGTGTATAAAATGATCCGACTATTTATTACATGTCTACTCTGTATTCTCATAAGGACGATGACTTCCAGTCGACGTTTGTTGGTAAACCAAGGAGAAAGTTGAACTTATTTTGCCTCCTGCATGATGTGTGTTCTGACTGCGTTCATGTTGTGTGTGTGTGTGTGTGTGTGTGTGTGTGTGTGTGTGTGAGAGAGAGAGAGAGAGAGAGAGAGAGAGAGAAGAGAGAGAGAGAGAGAGAGAGAGAGAGAGAGAGAGAGAGAGAGAGAGAGAGAGGCTCTCCGTAATGCCGTCCTAGAAGAAAAAGTAGAAGGTGAAGGAGGATGATGTTTAGGAAATTAGGGGAAGGAGGAGAAGAGAGGGTGGGGGGGGGGGGGGAGTGGAGGAGGAGGAGGAGTTGCAGTAACAGGATCAGAAAAGGACGTGATAGAATCTCTCCATCTGATTATTGGACTTGCTCTGGATCTTCATACAGACCTCCTTCGGTCATATGGCAATGGCAAACATTGCCATCATCATGTGCCATGTTGATAAGCATGGGATTGCCATGGCTCGCCATCTCACATCATCACCATCTCACATCATCGCCATCTCACATCATCGCCATCTCACATCATCACCATCTCACATCATTGCCATCTCACATCATCACCATCTCACATCATCACCATCTCACATCATTGCCATCTCACATCATCACCATCTCACACCATCACCATCTCACATCATCGCCATCTCACATCATCGCCATCTCACATCATCACCATCTCACATCATCACCATCTCACATCATCACCATCTCACATCATTGCCAATCTCACATCATCACCATCTCACACCATCACCATCTCACATCATCACCATCTCACATCATTGCCATCTCACATCATCACCATCTCACATCATCACCATCTCACATCATCACCATCTCACATCATCACCATCTCACATCATCGCCATCTCACATCATCACCATCTCACATCATTGCCATCTCACATCATCACCATCTCACATCATCGCCATCTCACATCATCGCCATCTCACACATCATCGCCATCTCACATCATCGCCATCTCACATCATCACCATCTCACATCATCGCCATATCACATCATTGCCATATCACATCATCGCCATCTCACACCATCGCCATCTCACATCATCGCCATCTCACATCATTGCCATCTCACATCATCACCATCTCACATCATCGCCATATCACATCATCGCCGTCTCACATCATCACCATCTCACATCATCGCCATATCACATCATTGCCATATCAAACCATCGCCATCTCACACCATCGCCATCTCACATCATCGCCATCTCACATCATTGCCATCTGACATCATCGCCATCTCACATCATTGCCATCTCACATCATCACCATCTCACATCATCGCCATCTCACATCATTGCCATCTCACATCATTGCCATCTGACATCATCGTCATCTCACATCATTGCCATCTCACATCATCACCATCTGACACCATCGCCAACCCACATCATCGCCATTTCACATCATTGCCATCTGACATCATCGCCATCTCACATCATTGCCATCTCACATCATCACCATCTCACATCATCACCATCTCACATCATTGCCATCTCACATTATTTCCATCTGACATCATCACCATCTGGCATCATCGCCATCTCACATCATCGCCATCTCACATCATCGCCATCTCACATCATCGCCATCTCACATCATTGCCATCTCACATCATCACCATCTCACATCATCACCATCTCACATCATCGCCATCTCACATCATCGCCATCTCACATCGAGTCTTGGATCAAGTTCTGTGCTCTTCTCCAGGTTATGTCATGAAGCCAAACTATTTAAGTATTTATCTGTTTGTCTTCTCCCTTGTCCTTTTTTCGCCAAGTTTGCCAATTGTCACTGTTTTCAGGGTTATGTCTCCTCGTAACGTGCCCAAAAATCGTTAATTGTCTATGTCTAATTTCTAGAATCACTTTATGGTTTTCCTATGTTTCTTGTAAAACTGTCTCATTAGTTTTTCTGTCCGCCCATTTTATTCTTAACATGTTCTTAAGAAACCATTTTTCTTTGCCACTATATGTTTCAGCACGTCTGTTCTACTTATTGTCCTTGTGTCACATGCAGATAACAGCATAGGTTCTATATAACACTTCACATTTCTCTTTCTCACTGCAATTGACATCTGTTTATTGTTATGTTTTCTTCTTGCAAAAGGCTGCATTTGCAATAGCAAATCTTGTTTTAATCTCTACAAAGCACATTCCATCAGCTGTTATGGCTGATCTGTGATCTCGATTCACGTGTTGAAGATTGGTCCACATTTACTTCAATCTTAGTTAGTTGCATATCCTTTACAGGACGTTGCAGTCAACACCAGCATTTTTGCTGTTGTGATTTGTTGGCAAGTTTACATTCAGTAGTTTGCCATTGCTTTCTGAACGCCTGGCACTAATACAATTTTTATAAAAAGTCAACGCAGGTGGTCTGCTGCCAAATCGCCTTCAGCTGTGTTTCGAACGCGATATGCAGGATTACGACTAACGTTCGTAACTCCTTCGACACAGAGCTGGCAGTAAGCACTACATCATCAACATATCTTCATCATCAACATATCTTACATTTTTGATGTTATGTCCTCTGATGGGAATGCATCTCCTCTTCTCTAAACTACTCTTCATATGTTCACTATTAAGGGAAGAAAAGACAGGCTGGAGACATCATGGATCTTTGCTGCACACAGCTTTTGATTTAACCCACTCATGTATCTATTTCTACAGGATCTTGTTGATATGCTTACTATATTAAAAGCCTTTGTGCAGTCAACATGAAATACAATAGTAGGACACTTTATACCCCTTGAGGCGGGTTGTGCTTAAAGTGCTTTATCCACTAGATCATGCGACCCTCGATGGGTGAGATGGTCAGTATCTCACCGGCCTCCTGTACTTCACACGACAATTTTTAGCTGCCCATTTTAGACCGGTTAGACCTGGTAATCCAGGTCAGGTTAAACAAATATGTATCATTGCACAAAATAGTAGCTGAGTCTCATTTTAACAAAATTAACACAACCACTTTATTTGGCGTATTTACAAGGGATTCTAATACTTATGCAGTTTCTAATTGTATGTCACAATTCTGTCTCTTAAATTGTACATAATGGAATGGTCATAGTAAGAAACTCTATCAATTGTGCCACACTTTAATGGTATTATATCTTTCAGCGCCGATACACGTTTGGAAGAGAAAAGGGAAGCGCTCTGTGTATTGTCCAGTAACGGAGATGTGGTTTGGATCCCACAAGCTGTGTTCAAAAGCTCCTGCTCTATCGATATCAGACATTTCCCTTTCGACGTCCAGAGATGTCATCTGAAATTTGGTTCATGGACATATGATGGCTCCAAGCTGGACCTAAAGGTATTCTTTATAAAGGGGTAGTTCGCCATATCTTATCTATTGTGTTGTTGCATGTGTTTCGGCATTAGTTGACACACTTTAAATTATTTTATGTCCATGCTGTTATTTCATCATCACTTTCATCATCATAAAGTGTCTTGCCGACTGGCGCAACAATAGCATGCATTTTACATATCTTTAGATCTCAATTGGCTTGTAACAATTATTGTGCTGACATCCTTCTTTACCATGGCTTAAGATTACGAAGAATTTTCTCTCGCTCTCTTCTTCTAACTGTCTATCTACAAATCCTTCCAATTGTCAGAATATGTTCTAGTTATTGTCTTCTCGTAATGTGGCCAACTAACGATGAGTGCCTCTTTTTGATGTTTGTGATAAATTGTCTTTGTTTCCTTGTCTCTTTCAAAACGTCCAGACTGCTTATTTTGGCTTTCCAATGATTTTTCGATATTTATTTGTAAAACCACAGCTCTGAAGCTTCTAGGGGTTCCTTGTTTACTGATTAGCAAGGACCCACATAATGTTCCAGGTCTGCTGGAATGCTGCCTTTGTTCGAATTATTCTGCATATTATCTCTGTGTTAACTTATCTATTTTTTATCATTGACCCGAGATAGTTCTACCTCTCTCAATACCTTAATGATCTCAATGCCCAATGGGTATTAGGATGGGGTCTGTTGAAAATGAAATACCCTAAAACACCCAAAGGAAACATCGTCAGTTCATGCTTAACACAAGCCATTCCGTATGTGCTGTTTTGAATCATGACTTGGCTACATGCTAATATGTCGCTACGTTTATGAGAAGGTATGTACCAGTATAATTCACGCCGCTGTCTTCTGAGATTGGAGAGAGGGACCAGAGCTCAGCAACACATTCACTGCGGAAATGGTACCTTGGTATCTGATATCTGGTCGGGAGAAAAGTCTCTACACGAAGTCTACTTCGACAGATCCAAAAATGTTTCAGAATTCATGCGACCTGAACGCCAATGCGTCGGACTCCATGCGTTTTAACTTAGTATTCCAGAGGATTCGCCAGCCAACCAACCAATTAACCAACCAATCAACCAACCAATCAACAAAACAATCAACTAGTCAATCAAATAATCAACCTACCAATCAACAAATCGCCCATCTAACCAGCAACCAACCTGTGTTAATGATCAATCAATCAATCAGATGCCGTCTCCACAATGAAGGTAGACTGCAATGGACCTCCAACACTGTCTGTCTCTCGCCCTGACTGTACATTCTGTCAGGCTGATGTTCGTCCATCTCTTGGTGTTAACTTCCCACTTATATCGTTGTCTACCTCTTGCTCGCTTGCCTTCAACATTGTCCTCCAGTATGGTTTTTATAAGCGTATCATGTCTTTTAACGTGGTCGAAATATCTCATTCGCCTCCTCTTTATTTCTTTCGCAAACTCTCTCTTCATTCCCAGTGTTTCTAGAACATCTGCATGTGATTGTTTTTGTTTGCATGAAATACGACATATTCGTCTGTATATCCACATCTCCGGGGCGTCTATTCGACTTTCTAATTACTTGTTCAATGTCCAGGCTTCCTCGCCATACAGTAGCGTTGACTATACGTAGCATTTGACAATTCTCATTTTTAATGCGTTGTTAATCTCTCTAGATGTTAATATTGATTTCATGCCGTTGAAAGCATTTTTGGCCATTCATATTCTCCTTGTTAATGATAATTGTATATAACTGTTACATTGTAATTATGTTGTTCCAATTTCTGTAGAACATAATGCTAAATGGCAGCACACGCTTGTGTCAGCTGGAATGTGTGTAAATATAAAAGTTACGCTGAAGCGCACATGTGTAAAAACATCGAGTGCAATGCTCGGAAGCATCAGTTGTTTGGTAAACCTTGGGGGTAATTAAAATAGCAGAGAAATAAATTCAAATGTATTGATCGACACTCACAGAAGCAGAGAACAGAAGTAGAGACTAGGAGATATACATGCTAGACAATACACAACTGAAGGCTGCAGCGGATGACTACATTAATGTCGCATGTCCTTCGCAGTACATTGTGATTAACTCCAGATTGATTTTCTACAGTTTTGCTGTCAGAACTTTGTCATTGCTTCTGAACGAGAAGTGAACCTCAAAGTCCAACAGAGTTCAGTGTGGAATGAAACCACTAACCTTGAAGTCAGATACAGCAAGTTTACGCACACCCGGATATAATGCCATCTGGAAGTGGCAGGTTGGAATCCCGGCGTGGCCAGCACGGCTTTTAATTATCACACCGGCTGTCGTGTTCTTAAAAAAGACTGGCTGATAGTCAGTATCATGTCTCTGAGGCTGAAGTACTTTGGCAATATTAAATGTTATAGAGGCTTTGAGAGAACAGTAATGCAAGGCGTGGATTCTGAAATTAGGAGTAACAAGTCGACCACCATGGAGGCGGGTACAGGACAATAAAGACACTTTTGACTCGAGGTGGGGAACTGCATTAGAAGTTGCAAGAGCTAGAGACATTTTTCAGCTGGCCGTAGCGAGGGCGACGTTCTGCAAAAGATCTGCGCCATGTTGAATGTGTTATCTAATATCATTTTATGTCCTCTCATTCTGATGGCGAGGTAGGGAGTTCACTCCTACACCGGTCAATAGAGCTCAAACGTTGACTTCTTGTTCAGAAAGCAGATGAATGGCAAACTACTGAATGTAAACCTGCCTAAGAAATCAACCAGGGTTAATCGTAATGCCCTGCAAAGAGCAGAAAATTTGTGAAGAAGCTATTGAGTACAACGTATAATTCTTTCAACATTCTCAAATGACTATGTAGCCATAATGTATTATTCAGTATTAATATACTTCACAGTTTCACTACAATACAACGACCGGTTTCGAGTTGACGGACTACATTCTCAGCAACGAGTGGGATATAGAAACTTCAACAGGAGAAAGAAACGTCAAGTACTATCCCTGTTGCCCTGAACCATATGTTGACCTAATCTTCAGACTGGTCATACGCAGAAAAGTGGCTTTCTACAACTACATTCTTATTTTGCCTTGCGTTCTATTGTCCAGCCTGACTCTGGTTTTGTTCTGGCTGCCACCAGAGTCCCCAGCGAAAATGCAGCTAGGTAAAGCTTTAATGATCATGGTAACAGTTACACCTTCATTGATTTCTCTTATGTCATTCCAACGTTAATTGCTTGCTATTGCTGTTTATTCAGTTCCGTTAATTTTAATTACACTCATTTGTTTTTCAGTTGTATATTTTCTATTGCATGCAACAGAAAAACTCGTAGAATATCGTGGACAAAGAAGAAGAATAGTGATAGTTTACAAAGTATTAGCATCGAAGAACACTGGTTCATAACAACATCATGCTTCTGAAACTGAAACACTTTGTCCATTTAAACGTCTAATTACTGGCACATGAACAGAGCATTATGGGGCAACCCTTTGCCGTGAAGTTGGAACCGCCAGTAACTAACTAACTGGCTTGGAATAAACAGTCCTAAAAGGCATTGCTTCTGGAAGAAATGAAGTCGACCAGCACGAAAACGGAAACAAGAATATGCAGGGACCTTGGGCATGCTGGCGTATGAGATAAGAGAAATGGCAAGATATCATAGACATTTCAGCTGGCCTTAATAAGAGAGACGTGGTGCAAAGTCACCATCATTATATTTCCTGCCGATAAGCATGGGCGGTCATGTTTCGCCATCTCACGCGATCACTAGAGTCGGGGATCAGCTCAGTGTTTTTGTCTCGGACCATACCAAGTGGCCAAACCATCCTGATATTTACTTCTCTGCCTTTCCGTTCTTCTCTTCCCCTCGAGATATATATAT
>JACEFZ010028133.1:100000-117500 GCA_014155875.1 Cepaea nemoralis
ATCCTACCCGATATTTTGATAGGTACATCGATGGACCTAGCGAGAGATGAGAAAGTCTTTAAATACCTTAAGTCATAAAGTCATTTTAACGACAAGAGTAAGGACACGATCTCGCTTTGATTCGAGTCCAATAGGGAGTCACAAGATTTGAAGGCTTTGTAAGTGGGTCGACCTAGAAACTTAGAACATACCACGTCTCGATATAGATCTGAGCCTAGAACCAACAGGCGTCCAGTGAGTACCCTATGCAACGAAGACCCCAGTTTCTTCTTTGACCACTGCCTCTTTCTAGTGTCTTCTATACATGTTATTAAAACATGTGCACTAATTTGTCTTATCAATATAGTGCTTCGGGTGTGTGTCCAGAGATTGCTATTTGGTCTTTTTACTTCAGTGTCTTTGAATGTTGTCTTAAGATTGATGCTTTGTTTTTATTAGTATAATGACTTCAGATATTGTCCTGAGATTGATCTTTGGTTGTGTTATTATAGTGACTTCATATATTGCCTTGAAATTGATCTTTTGGTTTGTTATTATAGTGACTCCATATATTGTCCTGATATTGATCTTTGGTTTTATTGTTTGTTTGTTTTGTTTTTTCTCCAGATGTTGTTCTGAGATTGATCTTTCGTTATTATATTGGCATCAATTGTTGTCCTGAGATTTATGTCTAGTCTTGTTATTGTGACTTCAGAATTTGTCCTGAGATTGATATTTCATCTTATGATTGCAGTGGCCTCATCCATGTCTCAGAGATTGATATTGTGTCAGCCTAAACATGGCAATAGATATTATCCATCTGGTATCGGCACAACCCCTGGTCTGTGCGACGTCATGTGGCAAGCGATAATTTATCTTGGACTAGAAATGTCTCCTGGACACCGACAATGTGGTTATAATCACTCCAGCCATCCTGGGCACACGCCCTGCGGCCCAATTCTACACGGTGATATATTCAAAAGCTCATCATCTGTTGTGTTGTTTCAAAGTGTTCGTGTTCTCTGCTCTGGTGGAAATAACAATTCCCAGATGTCTGCATTAGCCAACAATGATATTAAATTATTTATTTCTGTCCCGCACTGTTGTTCATCATCATCAGTTGATAACCCTGCATAGAAGATCTGTTGTAATCAGTCACCACCACATGCTGTCGTGCGTGTTTGTGTTATTGCCAGTTATTTAATTTTGAATATTCTGCCACATTCTGTGGGTATTTTATCATACTCTATCCTAATTATTATTCTGACCTTCTCAGACGTAATACATTAATTTAACTTCTGATGAGCCAGATATTAATTGTGTGGACAAAAGAGTTATGGATATCAATTTAATCTTCTTCCTCTTCTCTTTTATTCTATGTCTAGCAGTGCCAGGATATTGATAGACTTCTACAACCGGCTATGTGGTAGCTGCTGCTTCAGTTATGTTATTTATTCATCTCTGTGGGAATCAAGTTTACTTTTTACTCATTAGTTTAGAATATTGCTTTTTGTGTAAACTCTGATGGTTGTCTGGATGGGTTAATAACCTATTTTTTAATGCAGCCCAGCACTAATACTAGTCCGTGTATTTTCGGGCCCACTATATATAAAGCGCCAGTTATTTCAATTATGGGCTATGGGCTGGGATTGCTGATATTATCGTACAGCCATCTGGAGAAGCTGTAACGCATGCATGCAAAATAAGGCCATGAGAGTTATGTTTTGATGCAGAAAGGATATGCCCATAGTGTGCATGCAATATATATTTATGACAGGGACAGGGTGCTCCAGAGGAAAAAAAGTAACTTAGTGGAACAGTCGACAAGGAGAATCCTCTGTAGGTGGTATTGAATGACACCTGAAAGTATATAGTTTTACATGGGCAGGTCTAGGAAGGCACAGGAAGAATATACGGTTACACGTGTTTGTTTGTTTTTTTTGCGTTTGTTCGTTTTGAACTCAAGTGTAGTCCATACACTTGCTATGACTTCTAGCGCGCTGGATTGATTTTTGCGTGCGGATTAGTTTTATATAGGCCCATCGGCACTCGATGGGTGATGTGGTCATTATTCCGCCAACTGTTTTACTTCCCGGAACATTTCCTGATAACAATGTTAGGCTGGCTCGGCCTGTAAGTCTAGGTCAATGAAACATGCCGTCCTCAATGGGGATTCAAATACATGACCATCACATCGTCACGCGAGCGCTCTAGTCACAGTGCTAACACTCCTCCCCCTTTCCTTCTTTTCACGCTATGACATCTTGTTATGTTATGTTATATTATGTTATGTTATGTTATGTTATGTCGAACGACGTCACTGCACATTGGGCCATCCCAAACTATATCTGCTCACTGTTCCCATGAGACTTTGGTTACATCTACTCTCTTGACCTAGAAGTCGGCCAATGATGTGCTCGACCAGGTTTTACTCTAGGATCGTTCAGTCGAACTAGCTTTAGAGTTTCGTCTGTATCCTTCATTCGACCCCGTACTCCACTGATTATATCATCGTGAGCAGCGGTGTTGTATCAGCTGTCTGCAGAACTCATTCATTCCTGGCACAACTGTGGACTCAATGAAATAAAAGAACTAAATGTATGGGTATTTATTAATTGACATTCATAGTTGCAACGGAAAGAAGTAGAGTTCCGTGGACACACTGAACATTCTAAACAACTTAAAGCTATAAGAATATCGGATTTGAATTTCCACATAAAAGTTACGGTAACGTCCCACTAAGGAAACAAGTACACTTGGAGTAACTAGTTGTTGAAGCACCATCGCTTCTCCAGCGGGGCGTTGTAGGTGGCAGCTAAGAATCCGTGTTCAGTTTTACTTTTTCTTCTGTTATCTAGTCTACACTTTTAAATATAACGAGCAATCATAACATCAGATGAAGATGTACAGAAGATTATGGGCAGAGTAGGTCAAACAAAAGCTGCATTTCAGACAATGAAAAGTATTTTAAGCAATCATTCTCTTTCTGTGAATGCCAAAAAAAAGGAGTACCGACATGTTACATAGAACCTGTTTTGTTGTGTGGCAGTGAATTGTGGAACGTGAATGAACACATTAAGCAGAGTTTGGAAGCGATGGATGTGTGGTTCCTGGGACGAATCCCTAGTACTGCCAACATTACTAATAACGAGTGCTTAGAAACGGATAATGAAAGAAGAACATTATATACAACTATAAGAAAGCGACAAACAGCGTTCTTTGGTGATATAATAAGATAGACATTGGACAAAATTGTGAGGACTAGACAGATCAGCGGGAGAAGAGCCAGATTAGACCGAGAGAAATGATGCAGGATGGACTGAAACGGTGCAATAGAGGGTTATTTTTTCGTTGCATAACAGAAAGCAATGGCAAACTACTGAGCGTAATCTTGCCAAGAAATCAACAGACAGCTGAAAGATGCTGCTGTTGACAGCGATGTCCTGTAAAAGGATATGACAGCGATGTCCTGTAAAAGGATATGCGAATTAAAAAAAAAATATCCTATTTACAGGGCATCGCTGACAACACCAGCATTTTACTGTTGTTGTTGATGTCTTGGCAAGTTTTACGTTCAGTAGTTTGTCATTGCTTTCTGAACGACCGGCTCCTATACCAACACGTTAAAACCCTAGCGCCACACGGTCTGCCGCCAAATCGGTCGCCGCAGTGTTTCGAACGAGTGGTAAGCGAATCACGAATTGCGTTCGCAAGCCTTTGGCGATGGAGACCAGCTTAGATGGATATAATCAGCAAAATATATGTAAAACATTGAGATCTGTGGAGAGACATTAGCGCCCACGCCAGATGGCAAGCCACATGATGATCAGTGTGCTCTCTGATTCTATTTCAATCTTTTCTCATCTTGGAAAACCAATCAATACAAGTGCACTTATTCTATATAACTTACTATATTGATACACCACATGCCGTCTGTCTCTTCGATACATGCTCATAAACCTGACAGTTATAATGTGAATAAGGAATGTGTGAAATTATGTGCAGTGGAATATAACGCATACGTATTAACCTTGGTGCACTGTGAGAGAGCAACACACGTGTTGTTTATTAATGTGTTAGTGGGCATTAAAAACTATAGTGCTTATTGTATTTATCACAAAATATAAAAGATGTCTCATCCTTTCATTCTCATCTGATAAGCCACTATGTGTTGTTTGTTTCAGCTGATGCTGGATTTCTTTGCCAAAGTATTATGCATGCGAGATACCCTTATGGACAAGAAAGAAAGGGAGGAAAGGAGAAATAGCGTTGTTTACGGCGGCGGCGATGACTCCTTGGAAAGTGGGCCAGCGCTGTCAAGTAATGCTGGCTGTAACAATGTCAGCTACATGAGACACAAAGACAGACGTCATGTTGAGTTCAAGTATGATCGTGTGGGTGTGTACGAGCTTCAGCCTGAAGAAAACTGGAAACAGTTAACTAACGGCCTGGGAAATGAGACTGATCCCCCAGAACGGATTAACCCGGTGTCTTCACAGTTTGGCCTGCTAGAGGCTGAGGTTCGCGATATAAAAAGACATTTGAAGAGAATGGCAGACAAAAACGCGGAGAAAGCTAACAAAGAATATCTGGCTCGGGAATGGAAGCTCGTTGCCCTCGTCTTGGACAGACTATTCTTCTTCATCTATCTCATTGCTATTGTGGTGTCTGCTGTGACCTTGTTTCAAACGCCAATTTTCAAGATAGGGATAGAAGAAGCAAAGTTGCACGACTCTGGCTCCACGTGACATGAAATGACGGGAAGATAGGCGTGACAGTGGTGCAACTTTATCAAACTGTTAATTCAAAGGGGCATGTCTTCATTACTGAGATATTCGGAGGGAATCTATGTACTGCTTCAAGTGAACCTGAAAGGGTTTGTTCTTGTAGTGGACGTGTCATGGAGTGTCTAAAGTCATTGGGAGAAATTCAATTACGACTATTGCAGAAACTGATAATGTGAACTGTGAATTCAATTGTTAATATGACTTTACATTGTATTTATATCGATTACTGCACCCGTTTTTACAAATGCCTATTAGAGATAACGGCTCGCATATTATAATGTAATTAAAGCACCATGTAGCTCTCTGTATGTCTATTTCTCTGTTTCTCTCTCTCTGTCTCTCCCCCCTCCTTTCTCTCTCCCTCCCCCTCTCTCATGTTTATGATCTCTATATCTGTCTATTTTAGCATGGTTATTAATTATATATTAGAGCTATCATCACTCATTACAACCCGCTAAAATGATTCTAATTTCTATCTTTCGCAATTTCTCGTGCGTCACGTAATTCTTGAAAAGATGGGATGGCATATAAGGATAATTTTGTGGAAAAAAATCACTAGTTGTACGTGATCACAGACGAGCTCCTACAGTTAAATATATACTTTCTACGGCTAAACATTGAGACTTAGTTTGCATTGGAGGTATAAATTAGAATAGCCCAGCAAATAATCATCACCAATTGTGAAATCTAACTGTAAAAGGCGAAATCATACACCCTATCTAGGTAACGATGTAGACAGCAATTGGGGAACAAATAAATATATCAAAATAAAAATATACAAGGCGAGAGGGATATTTGTAACACTGGGAAGTGTGTAGAAGTCAAAAGAAATTAAACTTAGAACTAATCTATAGTATGTAACACTAAGCGGCACCAGAGAAGCAATAATCTGTTTAAGGATGATAATTGAAAAAATACATAGAAGTTCAGAAAAATATATATATATGTGTGTTTTATAGACTACAAGAAAGCTTTTGATAGAGTTCAACATGAACGACTTATTACATGCCTTCAAGATACAGGAGTAGACGGAAAGGACATCAGACTTATTAGTAACTTGTACAGGGAACAAGTGGCGTCAGTTTGTTGCGGAAATAATTATTCGTCGCCCATAGAGATAAAGAGAGGAGTACGGCAGGGATGGGTATTGTCTCTAATTCTCTTCAACCACCTACACACAGAAAGAATCTTTAAACAAGTTGCTTGCTTGCTTGCTTGTGTTCGTTGGCTTGAGCTCCAACGCGAAGTCCTGTATGTCGGATGAAGGCATCCTGTTGTCCAACATCAGTGTGATGTCATACAGGACCTGAGGTTTGCGTGAGTATCCGTTGTCCCATGTCTGGCTTATTGGTGTGCAGACTGGTGGTTCCTCGCCGTACAGGCAGACACTCTCCGGCTTCAGAGGAATCGGCGATCCTACTGACTTTAGCCAGGACCCCGAAGGGACCTGTTGCCCAGGACGCTCGTCGAGGACGCATCAATAGGTCTTGGCCAGTATATAACCCGGCCCTGGTGCCTTGGAAACACCTCTGCGTCCCTTTAAACAAGTTAACTCATGGACTTAACATCAATTGAAATCATAAACAATCTTAGATATGCTGACGATACTGTTTTAGTGGCAGAAAGCGAACAAGAGTTACAAAACCTAGTGGAACAAGTAAACAATGTAACTGAGATATTAACACCCTAAAAAAACGAAAACTATGATAATTAGAAATAGAAAGGAAAGGCCATCGATGAGCATCTCAGTAAACGGGGAGATACTAGAATACGTAACACGTTTCTTCAATCACAGGCATGTAATAATAGATGATGGCAGAAGTGAAATAGAAATCAAAAAGAGAATAGGAGTGGCCAAAAATGCTTTCATTAGCATGAAATCAGTATTAATATCTAGAGAGATTAAAATCGAATTAAAACTGAGAATTGTCAAATGTTATGTATATTCAACGCCACTGTATGGCGCGGAAGCCTAGACATTAAACAAGTAACTAGAAAGTCGAATAGATACCCTAGAGATGTGCATGTACAGAGGAATATGACGTATTTCATGGAAACAGAAACAATCAAATTCAGAGGTTCTAGTAAAACTGGTAATGAAAAGAGAGTTGATGAAGAAAATATAAAGCGACCAGTGAAATATTTCGGCAACGTTAAAAGACATAGCACTCTTTAAAAAACCATACTGGAGGGCAAGGTTGAGGGCAAGTGAGCAAGAGGTAGACAACGACATCAGTGGGAAGATAACATTAAGAGATGGACGAACAAACGAACGAAAGAACAAACAATCGTTATTTTCAAAGGGTTAAGAATTGGGCACGCAGGCTCATCTGACATTCTGCCCTTCTTCTCTATTTCCTCTCATACATTCTTTCATTCAACATCACTTATGAAGCTAATCTTTGACAGCAATAGAACAATAAGATAGTGTACAGTCAATGCGAGAGACAGACAATGTTGGAGATCCATTGCAGCCAACCTTCATTGCAGAGACGGCACCTGATTGATTTATGTAGCACTAACGTGAATAGTTACTGATCAGAAAACGAAGATGGATGGAAACAGCAACTAATAAACTGCAAATATTAATTATGTGATGCGTACACAAAATAGAAGTAATAAAATGGTGTGACAGAATCACAATGTGGAGTTCATGGAGAGAACTAGACACATGCCAATGAATCAACAGACGAGGGAAAGACGCTAGAGCTGGATAGATGAAGTTATAAGTATCTATTTACTGTCTTGAAAACAGTGTCAATAAAGCACCAAGTCTCTTGAAGACAGTCACGTCAGTCAGGCATTAACAGGGTTTAAAGGACAGAGGAACGACTTCATTGCATGGGTTTTGTCCTATATGTCTGTCATTTTACGCAGTGTGGCCTGCTGAAAGTATAACACAGAGCACGAACTTATTAGCTCAGCCACGACCCTTTGGGGTCTCCGGGGGAAAAAAAAAGCTCCACTTGTGAACCGAGTGACTGAGGTCGGAAGAGAACTCACGACCTTCGGATGGCGAGGAGAACGACTTAACTACTTCGGTATGAGACCCGAAGAATAGGATATACATTAAGATAATCAATTAACTGCAATGATAGTCGTATCATTCTAACAGCATAAAGAGATCTAGAACAGTGACCACAATCCAGGTGTAAGACTGGCGAGATTAACACTTGATACTATAAATATGACCCTATAGAACACCAAATATAATTTAGCTTTACTTTCAACAGTCAAAGAAATTAGGGAAAGGTACAACGTTATCCAGCCAGTGTGTATGTGTGTGTGTGCTGGAGGGGACATTCATAAGTCAAAGGCTGGGTACAGATATGTGTAGCCAGATTAGTTACATATGTCGCATCAGACACTACTAACTCTTGCTTTGTTTAAAGCAACAAATCTTTGAGTGTGGAAGGCCTGAAATAGCACACAAAATATTACTTAAAACCATTACTACAGTAAGGAGGGTCGGTGAATTAGATGTCCACCTCACACATCGTGGAACGCGTGATTGATTCTCGATAAGACTGAGCTATTTTAACACAACATAGCGTCCGCCTGGGTAACGACCGTTACTCCCCATCTCCTTTTGCACATATCAAGAATGGTACGGGTGACGCAAAACAAAAAAGAACCAAAAAAAAAACAAAAAAACACACACTTAAATCATAATAGGCCAAATAATAATACGAAATATCAAACATTATGAAACTAAAATTCGTTGGGATTTTGACAAAATACTACGGATAAGCTTCCGCGACAGAATTCACTTTGTAATTCGTCTCATTTGAAATAGCAAACCATGATTGGTGATGTCTCAAGGTGTGCATATCAATTTCACAAACATTTATCACTAGTGATGGTAACAGTTATTTGTGCGCTTTGTGTGTTACTGTATGTCACAGGTTCCAGGAAGGCTTCAATGCTGAAGGAGGATATTGTCAGACCCTAAAAGATATTAGAACTATTATCTCACCAATTCTGTATGTCTATTTGTGGCGTACTCTATATAAATGGCGGACTACCCGGGTGTCAGCTTGCACGATGGCATGTTAATGTCATTTAAGCAACTTTTCCACCTGGCAACCAATATTTGTAGACCTATTCCGCCACTGCCAACATGCATACATATATGTGTGTGCTTGTATGTGTTTATGTTTATATATGCGTGTATGTATGCATATGTGAAGTCTACAGAAATAGCACTTCACACTGGTCGCAACTCGCACGAGTAACTAACAGACTTCTGCTACTACGAGCAGACACTGTTTTGTACGAATTTATGCACAACTTAAAAGAACATTATGCACCACTTCATGATCTTTAAACTAATTGTTGTGTTGTGTGTTCTGTGATTACATATAAACGTGTGTAATATTACAGAAACGTGACTGCCTTACAGTGAGAAATGAACTCATCTGGAAACAAAACGCATGTTGATTATTAATGTTAATATATTTGAATTATTCTCACGAATATGGGTAAAATATTATTTATTTCTTACTACGTTCTCGTGCTGTTTAAAGACGTGTAGCCACGGTATATTATTAATAATAATAACAATTATTATTATTATGATTGTCATTATCTTCAGCATTATCATCGTCTTACAATTGCATTGTCTATATTTATTGTGTATAAGTTACAATAGGCGATAAAGAGGCCCATTACTAAACATTTTTAAAAAGTATAGAACCCATTTCCATGCCTTGGACCTTCCAGATTTGAAGACCTAGACATTAACATAACCCATGCTGCATAATTAGAAGATGGGTGCAAGAACTCAACCCCCACACCCTCCCCATTGCCACGTTTTCTTCACAAAATGTCCTTCTTAAAAGTGCCAGGTACCCATTTTATGAGGTTGGGTCGATCCCACAGCCGCGGTATTGTTATGAAGAATGTCTTAGCACTGTCTAATATTTAACCCGGACACTGCAATAGCAAGCAAGAGCACTAGCAGCTATACTATAACAGCACATGAAAGTGTATTTACTACTTTATAAACTTTATGTATCACTAGTTTAGCTATACATGTACCCCATAAAGCATATAGATCTCTGGCTAAACTATGTGTGTAACTCTATAAACTATATACATAAATGGCAAGACTGTGTGTAATGCCAGAAAACATATGCCACTATATAAATTATTTGTTTCCCTACTTTAAATCATACGCAACACTGGTTTAACTATTTACATGACGCTATAATAATGATATACATCACTGGTGAATGTAATGTTTGCTTCTATAAATCTGAAATTGTATAGTTTTACAATCGAGTGATCGCATAGATTATGAAATATCACTGGGTAATTAAAAATGCGTTATCTATGTCTCGTTGCTTCACAATTACTCATTTATGGACTAAGCAAAGAAAGTGCCAAGTAAGCCAAAAAAAATAAAACAATATATAGACTCACTGAATTAATAGTAATGTTCAAGCTCCATGGAACTAAGAAGAAACTAACATATGGTCTTTTAATTAAACAGGGACATTTGCTTGACTATACAGTCAACAAAGAGCGATCGCAAGAAAAAGAACAAGAGGAAGAAGAAGAAGAAGAAGAAGAAGAAGAAGAAGAAGAAGAAGAAGAATAAGAAGAAGAAGAAGAAGAAGAAGAAGAATGAAGAGGAGGAGGAAGAGGTGGAGGATGAGAAGGAGGAGGAGGTGTGAGATTAGGAGGAGGAGGAGGAGGACGGAGAAGAAGAAGAAGAAGACTAATTAATAAACACATATAAATATTCATGTACAATGTATACATCAATTATGAAACCTTTTGTTTAACTATAAATTGTAAACATTACACCGATGAATATATATATATATATATATATATATATATATATATATATATATATATATATATATATATATATATATATATATATATATATATATATATATATATATATATAGTTTAGTCGTTGGATCAACATCACGGCACACGGTTTAACTCATAAGTGCTCCGTTTTTCCTCCTAACTCAAACCTGAGTCTGGAGAAACTCAGCTCAATGCACGAACTCCGTTGCATCGGCGAGGATCCTGAAATACTTTGGGTTGATTTTTAACTCGAAATTTTGCCCAGGCAGCGCCGCTGGCTACTCTTTTTCGATTTCCAACTGCCAAGGGATTTTTTACCCAGAGACCAGGGGAGATTTTATTACTGGAAGTCCAGGTGGATTTTTTTAAATGAATCCCGGTCCTCACAAGGGCCTGAATCCGGGGCATCCAGCACTCGAGGCGGACACCATACCTCGAGACCACTCAGCCCACCCCCCCCCCCCCCCCCCCCCACTAAGGAAATAAATGACCGTAGACCCCGAGGTAGACCAAGAAGACGGTGGAGAGATAATACATATACAGACCTACAAGCATTTGGAATCAACGACTGGCAAGTGAAGGTCCACCAGAGAGCCGAATGGAGACGGATTGTATCTGCAGCAAAGAACCTCAATGGCTCGGAACGCTGAAGAAGAAGAAGAAGATATATATATATATATATATATATATATATATATATATATATATATATATATATATATATATATATATATATATATATATAAACCATGTGAGTCACGGAATAAAATATAGCAGCATGCAATATCTCGCTATATTATTATGAAGGCTACATTAGTCACGAGTGTCGAACCTTTTTGCTACATAATCCCACTGCTCCAACCTTTCTTATTTTGCTCCATCAAAACATCAGATTCCAAGACATCCTAATTGTAACGCAGTAGATTGTGTTTTCTTGCCAATGCCGACAACCTAATCATTACACAGGAATACAACAGTAAAGTAATCAATTGTGTCTTTATATGCTTAGTGATAATTATTAATGTATGTATTTATGTACAAATGTTACGAAGTGTATATAAACCTTCGCATGCATTTCCATATTCACAAACAGGTGTATCTAACACCTGATATAAATTGTCCATGACTCCACCAACAGCTTGCTACAGTTTTTACAAAAATTGAGAAGTGAAGAAGAGTCATAATGTGCTGACATAAATAAACACAAGTACACATACTATGTTGTCTGGCAGTTAGTTATACGATAGGAAGGAAATGTACACCTGTTGTCAGTGTTAATTCTGAAATTAAATTTGTGAATGGATAGCTGTAAAACGTGAGTATAGAGATATTAGCGTTTTGGTATTGTTAACCTAGCTTTTAATAGGGACTTTGTTTATATTAAAACATGGTAGAAGCGGACCATATTGTAATCTGTATGTATTAGATCGGATTCGAGGGTGGCTGAATCGACCTTCATGCCCCTGCTAAAATGAGAGCCGATGAATGTCGAATTCCGACGGAAGTAACTTGACATTATCCTTATAAACATAATGGTAGGTTTATTGTCACTTTGAGTAAACTATGTTAACTCGTTTTGCTACTGCCTTTTTATGTTTTTAGCTGTGTTAATTTGCATTATCAATTATTTACTATAAACGAAATTGCCATTACAACTTGATACACAAACATGCACACACCTTCACTCACGATTGTATTTCAACAGGTAAAATAACACGAACAGTCGTAAGAATCATGTATTCATACTTAAGTCCAAAGATAAACAGTAATTAACAATAATATAATAACAATCAACAACAATTACCTGCCCAGTCTGCATGATGGCACGGAACTTGACATTGTTTAATGTCAACGAGCTGCAACTTCAGGCCGTTAAAGTCCAGTCTGCTTGCCAATTTTGTATGCTGGTGAATATCTTATACATGTTGTACACAAGTGGATGATCACAAATGGTAGTATCATAATGAGATCATATCGCGGAAACAACGTCTTAATTTCTTTGGTGACCTTAAAGATAGGGATAAATCGTGGGGCAACACCTCTGCAACCAAACAAGAACAAGGTGATAATTTCAAGGGTGTGATAGTTGTCACCAACCCCATGTGCATTCATAGTGAAGGTGTAATCAGGAATCTAGCCGTCAAGGGATTAAGGCAACGTCGTTGGTTTGGCAAAAGTATCTCCATCAATGACTCAGGCATGCAGAAGAGTATTGTGGCATCATGGTAGTGACTGCAACACCTGTAGTATAATGTTAAAAAAGGTAGAACCAGAATTCTGGCACCTTGCCGCCTTGAAAGACGATACACTGTGAGACAGAGTTATACCTCTTCATAGCACAAAGCCTGGGCTCAATTTAGAGACCATGTGTTGCCCATACATCATGATCTTTCTCTCAGCCTGCCTACTTTACCTAAGAGAAAAGGTAACACCAATACGCCTGGAACAAAACAAGCTGCAGAAGCTACCGGGTCAGAAAAACAATACTCTAACTATCCGCCTGTCGGAGCTTTCATCCTAGACTAGTTGCCGACCAAGGCTTAGGGCCTTGTTTGCTCTGCCACGACATTTAGTCTTTAGGCTGCATTATGTCGCAGTAGAGTAAGGATTGTATCCTCCCAATTGCGTTCCTCCGCCCGAAGCGGTTGGCACAATGTGGGGTGTGGGGTTTGGTAAGCGCCGCCCAACAGTCGGCGCTAACAGAAAGCAGGTAGTACAGTCTACTGTCATAAGGTAGCTGAATCATATTTGACTTAAACCTGACAAGTAGAAGAATACACATGCCTAACATGCTTTCTGTCAAATACGACAGCACAGGCAGAGCTATTTAGACGAAGTAAGCGCAAGCGTTCGGAACAACCAATATGGTGGTGGTGGGGGGGGGGGGGGGGAATAAAGTGGAGAAAGTCTAGGTCGACAAACAACTAGCTGTGTCACAGTGGCAGAAAGACCGATTGCAGTGCACCCAAAATATATCTTCTGTTGCCGCTAAAACAGGTCAGGCTAATAGAAGTGGAATGAATTTCAACCATCGCGAATAGAGTTAGGTGACTGGAATGCTGTAAAGTAAAAAGTGGCAGATGATAAGTCTATAAGGTTATTCTAGTAATTACACAAATCTATGAAAGTTTCGAAAAAAACAATAGCGGCATGCCTAACTTCCAGGACATAGAAACAACCTGGAAGAAGGCCGATTTGAACAAAGGCACAACTCTTCTCTCAGCTACCTAAGACACATTTTCAGATGGATTTGGCGGAATAAATGTTATTCAGGTATATGCCCCAACAGGAGAGTCCAGTCAAGATAGTGTAGAGGAATTTTATAATGACATAGAGTCTGCCTTAAAGAAATGTAAAAATTCAGAAATAAACATCATAATAGGGGACTTCAATGCAAAAGTAGGAAATCAAGGGGATAGATACACAGTAGGAAACTATGGTTTAGGAGAGAGAAATGAAAGAGGATACAGACTAGTAGAGTGGGCAAAAGAACAGGAAATGATTGTAGGAAACACCTGGTTCAAGCAACACCCTAGAAGATTATGGACCTGGAGGAGTCCTGATAGCAGAAATAGAAACCAGATTGACTACATTCTCATTAGCAGAAGATTTAGAAACGCGCTAACAGTAGCAAAAACAGTTCCCAGTGCTGATTGTTATAGTGACCACAGATTACTCACAGGAACATTGAGGATAAAGTTGAAGAAAGTCAAGTATATAACAGGAAACACTAAATATGACTTGTGTACATTGAGTAATGACAAGGAAATACAAAACAAATTCAACATAGAAGTACAGAACAGATTTGAAATATTGTCTGATCTAGCGATCCTATTCCAGGATGTGGATGATCAATGGGAAATGTTAAAGAATTCAATCAATGTGGCTGCATAAACAACTATTCCAAAATTAAAGAAGGTGGGTCGTAATAAATGGATGACTGAGGAAATTTTACACTTAATGGAAACAAGAAGACTCAACAAAAATAATCCTGCCAAATATGAAGAAATTCACAGACAAGTCAGAGTATTATGTAGGAAGGCAAAAGAATCATGGCTTGAGGAAAAGTGCTTAGAAATTGAAAAACAACACAACAGTCAAAATACCAAATTAGTGCACAAAAGAATTCAAGGAACTTACTAATAAAAGAACAAGTACATCAACAGGCTGTCTAAAAACTAAAGATGGCAAAATCATAATAGAAAAAGATCAGATTCTACATGTATGGACAGATTATGTGAAAGACCTGTATAATGATAACAGAGAGGAACAGTATGCTATTAGATTTAATAATGAAGGACCAGACATTTTAAAGATGGAGGTTCAAAATGTTCTTAAGCATATGAAAGCTGGCAAGGCCCCCGGTGCAGATAACATCACAACAGAAATGATTGAAGCTTTAGAAGAATTTGGACTAGAGCAAGTCACTAGACTGCTGAACACATTATATGATACTGGAGATATACCTTCTGAATTATGTAATTCTGTATTTATTGCAATCCCAAAGAAATCAGGAACCTTAGAATGTGATCAACATAGAACAATTAGTATAATGAGTCACATCACAAAGATTTTGTTACGAATTATCATGCAAAGAGTGAGGAAGAAAATACAACCTGAAATAGGGGAAGAACAATGTGGGTTTGTAGAAGGAAAGGGTACAGTAAATGCTGTGTATATGCTGCGAACAGTTATTGAACGTGCTTTAGAAGTAAACAAGGATATACATCTTTGCTTTATTGACTACACAAAGGCTTTTGATAGAGTTAGACATGTCAACATTGTGGATATGCTTGCAGATCTACAAATTGATGGGAAAGACATTAGACTTATAAAAAACATATATTGGAAACAACAAGCTGCCATAAGGATTGATAATGAAGTAGGACAATATCAACCTATTAAGAGAGGTGTTAGGCAGGGATGTGTAATGTCTCCAGATCTTTTTTCCCTATACAGTGAAAATATTTTCAGAAATGTAGAAGACCTAAATGGAATCAGCATTGGAGGACGAAACATAAATAACATTAGATATGCAGATGATACAGTATTGATTGCAGACAATGCACAGGATCTGCAACAATTAGTAGACGCTGTTGTTGTACACAGTGAGCAGCTGGGGTTGGAATTAAATTGTAGGAAGACACAGGTTATGGTCGTCACTAGGAAGAACGAAGCACCACAATGTAATATACAAGTAAATGGGAATATTCTTCAACAAGTGAATCGGTTCAATTATCTCGGAACAGTCATAACATCTGATGGCAGATGCCTTGAAGAGATTAGAACAAGAATCGCCATTGCGAAAGTAGCCTTTAGCAAGATGAAAAACATTCTGACCAATAAAATGATGTCAATTGAAACGAGAAAAAGAGTGTTGAGGGGATACATAGAGCCTGTTCTTTTGTATGGATGTGAAACTTGGACAATGTGCAGTCAAGCTGAAAAACATCTGATGGCTGCAGAAATGTGGTTTCTGAGGAAAATGCAAAGAATACCATGGACAGATAGAAAAACCAATGACCAAGTACTACAAGAGACAAATGAAAATCGTAGATTGATTAGAGAAATTAGACGTAGACAGTCAAAATTTTTTGGACATGTTATGAGAAGAAATGGACTGGAGAACTTAGTGACAGCTGGCAAGATCGAAGGGAACAGACCAAGAGGAAGACCGAGAGGAAAATACCTGGAGGCTTGGCCACATGGCATGGACGAGACAGGAACACTGAGCTGATCCACGACTCTGGTGATCGAGTGAAATGGCGAATCATGACCGCCCACGCTTTCCGGCATGGCACATGATTGATTGATTGATGGCGGAATATGTTGAAGGTAAAGTAACAATCATAGACTTATGCAAGGCCCAGACTTTCTCGAACATGCATATTTCTCAGGTGATGAAATGTAGACTGCACTTAGCGGATGGAAAAACTGCACTAGGCACTGACAGCATTAGGAGTGAGTACTTACAAAGGCTGAGGTGCAGGGATGTGGCAGATGTATCTGTTTTCAACAACAACAACATCAGGAACGGCACTATGGACAAGGGTTGCTTACACAGCTATCTGATATCACAACTATCTGATATCACACTTATCTGACTTCACAACTATCTGACTTCACAAATATCAGATATCACTTCACGATACCTGATGCCATCATTGAGCTAATGTCTCTCGGTGTTCTGAGCACGTGGCATGTCAGTATTATTTCTTCTTCTTGCTCCACTGTATTCTAAGAATTGTTCTGTAATATGTAAGGTCTAAAGTTCATATTTTCCTTTTAGTGGTTGAGAAATGTACCATAACGCCTACTGCCACGTGATCGATTCGTATTCTCAAAACACTGTTCTTGTACTTTGTTTGCTGGTGTTGTGTGACAGCCTCTGAAAACAATCTAAGCCACCGCAGTGCTGCACTTAGTCTAGGTCTGATTTATTTGGAAAAGTCCACAGTAGTGTTGATAATGGAGCGAAGGTTTTCGAGTTTTCCATCGTTTCCCTTTATGCATTGTTGATTATGGTTCTTGTGTTTGTTTGCAGTGTTTTCTATGTAAAATCAGAAATCAGCGTGGCAGTGGGACTTCATGAGCTTCGGCTTAAACTGCCGTACCGGAAGGTACGGAGTTAATTCCCTACAATGGTCAGTCGGATGTCACTGTTGACTTCTCGTTCTGAAAACTAATGAACGTAAATCAAGCTGGAGTTGTTGTCGCAACGTCCTTTAAAGGAAATACAACATATTTAAATTATGTTTATGTGTGTTGTGTGTGTGTGTGTGTGTGTGCGCGTGTGTGTGTGCGTGTGTGGGGGGGGGGGGAGGGGCGAGGATGCGCTAATCCTGTCTTCCTGCTGCTAGACTGAAAACTAAAGAAAAGTTTCACTTGATTTGTTTCTTTATAGACAA
>JACEFZ010028133.1:122500-270000 GCA_014155875.1 Cepaea nemoralis
ACAAGGCCGGCTTACGCAGGTTGATCACTATGGCTTCAACAAACCTTAACAACCGACTACTCTGTGTGTTGAACAACACACGGAAGGCACTGTCTCTTTCAACCACATAACCACTCTCGAGCACGTGTCTCGCGGCCGATGAAGGAGGACTGTTCCGGTGTTTCGGCCTGCCTAGGCTACCATCTTCTGTGTGTAGTATCTTGTCCACCCAGTTCGGAATGTGTTCTAACACCCTGTTATGTAACTGTCGCTCTGTTCTACCTATGTAGATGGCCTCGCACTTGCATGTAAATTGATATATACAGTTCGATTTGGTGTACAGAGCTACATGTTCTTTATCTGCTGGGATGGGGTTCGGTATGGTTTTGTACCTAATAACCGGAGTTGCAGCACAAAATGTTCGCCCGACTGCTGTGATGAGGCGGTCCTGCAAACGTTGCATTACGTCATCTCCCCGTAAAGTTAACTGGATGAAAACCTTGAGTTTAGGGACTGTAGTTTCTTCTGGTTTAGGTTTGGGCTGTTGGCAGTGGCGCTTTATAAATCCTGTGGAGTACTCATTCAGATTTAAGGCATTCTTGAAGGATTGAAGGATTTATCTAGTTATTTCACTTTATGTTGTGTGATTTCTACAGTATGTACCTGACGAGATGCAGCGAAATATGCCAGGAAATAAATCGTGCAAACTATTGTTTGTGTCTTCGTTTTTCAAACTTAACTAATCATCAATGTACATCACCACAACTCACTAAAAGTTACTTTAATTCTCAGTTTCTAACTATACCTCATTATATCTCATTACTTTCACCTCACTATACATCACTCCACCACCATATGCTCACAACACCCAATTATATTTGACGGAACCTTTCTTATCTCACTCTCGCTCATTGAATTTCACTATGCCTCGCTACACCTACATATACCTTACTGTACCTCTCTATATATCACTATGCCTGATTACACCCAATTTATCTCACTACACATGGATGGTTTGAGCACAATTACTGGAAATTTCAAAATAAGTAAAGAAAAAAATCTTTATTTTTAAGCAACATAACCCAACCACGAAGAATTCTACTCCTAGAGACTCTACTTCTAGAAGGAGTATGACACGATGAGGAGAAAGACTTAATTATTCTGGATATCCGACTTACCTCCTTTCAACTAGGAAAGTATCTAGAACTGGTACCTGAAATGTCATAAACTTGTTTGAAAGATCGCACATGTAGTAGGAAGGATGACATTTTATCAAATTAGCATTTCGGTATTGTGCGAATCAAGATGGAATGGAGCAAGAAAAACGCTTCTGAACACAGGTGAAACAGCGCTGGTCTAAGCTCATACAGAGGAAACTGTGCCTTATAGTGACGAGGCAGCTCTAGTGTTATCAAAGAGGCAGAGAATGCGTTAACAGAGTAGGAATCGCTGAATATTAGAATAATAATAATATATTTAGAACATTTAGAAAAGAATATTTAGAACCATAACATATAGAAAGAATGGAAGATAATAGGGAAACAAAACTCGCTTACACTCAGGAAATAAATGACCGTAGACCCCGAGGTAGACCAAGAAGGTGGTGGAGAGTTAATACATGTACAGACCTACAAGCACTTGGAATCAATGACTGGCAAGGTCCACCAGAGAGACGAATGGAGACGGATTGTATCTGCAGCAAAGAACCTCAATGGCTCGGAACGCTGAAGAAGAAGAAGATAAACAAGAAATTAAACATAATATGATCCAGTGTTCCGACACAACTAATGATAAAGATGAATCATCAAATAAAGAATTTTACACAACACTGCGAATTACCATAGGTGATGAAAGAAATGGGATAATAGCAAACTGTGGAAGGTTGACCGTCTTCTTCTTCTTTCAATCGCTTGAAACATGTCTATAACTGCAATGTTGTCTCTTGTATGAATTTAACTGTCTTTTTTAACTCACTCAGCGGTCCATAAAGTTTATCTTCCACTGTTGTCTCTCTAGGCCAGAAGGTTTGCCTAGATATGTTGTATTTTGGGCAGTCTTGGAGTATGTGCTCTGCTGTCTTCGACGACAATCCACATGTGCACATGGCTGATTCACCAATCTTGAATTTTGTATACATGTTTGTAACATGCCTGGTTCATCAACATTGGGATGATTGCCCGAAGCGAAAGTGCTAGTACATAAACAAGTGACCGGGCCTGAGAAATAAGGCTGGGTGGTAGGTCCCCGGATAGGGCAAATAAGAAGATAGACGAGGAAGGTTGGAGACAGTGAGTTTAAGGGGGAGTTGAGGAGGCGTCAGCCCACTAGTGTGGTTGTGAGGCAGACAGTTTGGGCTGGGGAGTAGTGTGGTGTGGAGTCAGGAGACTGGATAGGACAGTTGAGTTTTGGGACCCGACAGTGGAGGTCGGCGGTCTGGGAAATCTGGGAGGATCTATTCTGGAATGACTGTGACTGGATTTATATGTGTTGCTTGTTTCCGTGTTCATTCATCATTAATAGGATATTATGTGCGCAAACGCAAATTTTGTTCAGTGACTAATAGATCTGTACTACAGTAATGACTTGTGTTGTGGGACATTGGATTAACCCAGCTTACACTCTGTAGTGATATAGAAGGAGCATCAGGATCTAGACAACGACCAATCTCATTCTGTTGCAAAAAAGATTGTGACAGAGAGGTTAATGGGGGATCTTAATGTAGGCTCGTCGCTTAGAGAAGATAATGAGTTCAGAGATATTAGTCGGACGCGCAATCACAACTAGAAGTGTATCACGATTTCCAGCAGACGGCCCATTTCAAAAGTGTCGGAGAATTAACACACAGTTCACGGGAGGCCAGGTACAGGTACAGATGCAAGATTTACGCCTATGAGAGAACTGTCTAGCAGACAAAACAGCGGAAGAGTTAAAAGTCGTGTTGACAGAAAGTCGGCGCTATTTACGATAGCAACGGGACAGTATCGCTGAGGCAGTGTGTGTGGCGAGGACAGTCGCGCGGTGTTTTCACAGGCCAATTTAGCGCAGGTAAACAGAGAGGGTGGGGCGCCAGCGGCCAAGTGCTGGTGAAATACATGTTTAAAATCTCAGCCGGGGAAGGGAGATGTATGAGGAAGTGTGGAACACACAGAAGTGACAATTGCTAGTCGGCCGAAGAGGAATGAAAGACGGGAGATGGATGGTGGAATTTTTTTGTGTGGCCCGTAACAAATTTACGTCTGGTGTGTGGGGTCACTGAATATATGACGGGAAAAAAATAGCAGGCGCTAAAAGTGAGGACATCGAGTGTTTGTGTATGAGGAAAATTTTCCAGTGGTCGCTGGAAAAGGGGGAAAATTACTTCAGATCACAGCCAGATTTAGTGGGTGTTAATTTTTACAAAAAGAAACTGAGGTGACCTTGGGAGTCAAGGCTGTGTACAAGGGAATTTTACTGAGGAAATTTCCACTAGCATTGCTAGATGACTCAGGTGACTGTGAGGGTAGAACTAGATAAACAATGCCAGCTGTTTTGCACTAAAACCAGGATTTGTGTTTGTCGTTGTTACCATCGTTCTGTTGTAGTCATCATCACGTCACCGGGAAACAGTCCACAACAGACAATCAGGTGTCGTCGCCGCAAGAGGAGTAAATTGCGACGTTTTGTGTTTTAGTGTCGGGTGAAACGTCTATGTTCGTGTGTCATCATCATCCAGTCAGTTAGCAACAAACATTTGGTAACTAACTATCAGGGGCCATCACCACAAGAGTGGTCGGATTTCTCTAAATAGAAAAGGACTTGCTAAACAGATTTAAAGCGCTGGACATTCGTTGTCATTTTTTTCACCTTGTCGGCAAACGTTAATCTGTAACATCACTTCAAGGCGATAGGAACCAAGTAGATAAACATTAGTTTGACCTTAAACTTATCATCGTCCTAAGTATTGTTTTTGTGCGTTACTCATTTATTCGTAAGTGGTTAAGTGTTCGTGATAAGTTGGATATTTTTGTTTTGTTTCTCGGAGTTCGTGAGACAAGGCAAATGTAATTTTTCTTTGTGCACATTATATGTTTTTGGGAGGCAGCTGACGAGTCGGGTTGTTTGTGCGATTTTTGAGCATTGGGTCGTCCTGGCAAAATACACTGTGCCGAATTGTCTATCGTCAGATCTGTATACATTATTGATTGTATACTTGTTCTTTTTCCTGCTCTCTCTTTACTTTTACATATGATATTTGGTTTCTTCAGGTATATGTTATTGTGACCCTTCGTGATATCTACTGTATAGTGGTTTCTGTCAGTTCATTTTTATGCGCACTAAACTTTCTCTTAAATGGGCTTGTCGATGTCAGTTTTGTGTGTGTGTCACTAGCCTATGCGTGTAGCATCTTATAGACATCACTTATTGTTTATCATTCATTCGTGGATATATATGTATCCATCCATCATGTGCCATGCCGGTAAGCGTGGGCGGTCATGTTCTGCCATCTCACTCGATCACCAGAGTCGTGGATATATATGTATGTCTAACACTATTTCCAGAAACTTTCTACAACTATTTATATATATTCGAGAGAGTATAGGTAATACCCCCCCCCCCCCCCACTAATAAATTTCTTATAGAGTGACTGTGTGAAGACAGAGGGATATTATCAGCACTACGAATTTACGTAAAGTCTGAGTGGTGGTGAACTTAGAAAAGGGACACAAAGACTAGAAGAAGTGTCTTTATATTATAGTTGGCTGACAGACAGCAATGTGTCAACAATTACAAAGATGCCTACTTTAATGGAATATATTGAGGCGGGTGAACGACTAGGCCTAAGTGGGAGAGAACTACAGGCGTTTGCAGAAGCAAAATTGAAAGAATTTCATAACTAGGAAAGAGAGGAGAGACAGAGTGAACGTGAGGCAAGGCGCTTACTGGAAGAAAAGTTAGCTGAAGCCCAACGCCTACAGGAAGAAAAGTTAGCTGAAGCCAAGCGGCTACAGGAAGAGAAAGAGACACAGGTCAATTTAATGCAACTATAACTTGAAAAGGTAACACAAACAAATGCGGTGGAAATTGAGAAAGAGAAGTTTAAGTTTCAGATGGAAACTGAAATTGCACTAAACAAAATTAGAACTAGCATCTAAGGGTCAAAGTGAGGAAGGCAGAAGACCTTCGCAGTCGTTACAACGATTGAAATTGCCATATTTTACGGACCGAGACAATCTTGGAGCTTATCTTGACAGATTTGAAGCTTCTGTTAAGGCTTTAGGCATTCCAGAAGGAGAATATGCTATGAAGCTGAGTGAGTATCTAACGGGAAAGGCCCTAGATACCATGTTCAATTTACCTGTGGCAGAAAGGAAACAATTATACTATTCTGCGTCAACGCTTGCTTACAAAGTTCAACCTAACTGAGCATGGATACAGAACAAAGTTCAGACAATTAGTGCCAGAGACAAATCAGGATTTTACAGATTTTGTCAATACAGTGAAGAACATATTTAATAAATGGATAGAGCTTGCAGAAGTTGGAAAAGATTTCAGTCGTTAGTCGATTTGATGCTAAGGGATAAGATATTATCGTCATGTAATGCAGATTTAGTGGCTTTCTTCAAGAACGTAAACCAAAGGACATTGAAACAATGTCCCAGTTAGGGCAAAACTACATGACCGCACATCCGAACAGTTCTATTGGCAGACAAATTGATGAGGAAATAGTCTGTACAGCTTATACTAAACAGGATCATAAGCCAGGTATTAAACCAAGGTCGAAGAGTGTGGATTCAAGCACAGAGGTATGAGGAACAAGGACCTAAAGACAATGGTTTCCTTGGCAACCATTTTGGCAGATCAGGACGTTACCCAGACCACAGGGGAAATTTTAAGAGGACGTCCGAATGGTTATTCCGGATGTTGAATTGTGGCAGCTGGAGACACAAGGCAGCACAGTGTGATGTACAACCATCCAGTGAGCCAAGGAATAGTAGGAGGAAGGACATTGTTTGTTTCAAATGTGGCGGGACCTGGCACTTTCGCTATCAATGTACGATGGGGGAAACTGAGCACTCAAATGCAGCGCAAGTGATTGAGACAATCAATAATGAGAGTTGTAGTGGATGCAAACCTCTTTTTGATAAAGACAGTCAGCCTGTCTTAATGGGCGGTCACCCATTTCAAGCAGGATCAGCAGTGCATGCAGGAGGAAGTTTGAAGCTGCATCATGGGTTTGTTAATGATAGTGAAGCAGTGACACTTAGGGATTCCAGGTTGTACGACCATCGGGGTTTAGAAAAGTCTAGTACATCCCTCGGATTACACAGGGAAAAAGGTTAGATGTATAACGTTTAATGGTACAGTATAATTTTACCCATTGGCCATGATCACAGTGACGACACCATATATCACAGGAAGAGTGACAGCGTGTGTTCTGGACTCACCAGTGGCAGATCTGATCATTGGAAATGTGCCACGAGTTAAAGAGTGTACAGAAGAGGAAGTAGTTCATTGGTACCACAAATATGGTGTAAGCAGTAACGAGGTAGTATACCAGAAGAAAACCTAGATTAGATACTATAGCTGAAGAAGAAGAGGCACTTGAAGTTGACAACCAAGCAGGGACGAATGATAGCACCGCTGAAAAAGAGAAGACTGATCCCAAGCAAAGCCCTAGTGACTGTCAAAGACGAGACAGCACTCTTGAAAATGATTGTCAGATGTATGGTAATCCAGAAATATAAGCGATTAACGAACGAGAGGAGTGGACTTTGAAGGGACGAATAATAATTTCACTAACGATGTGTCAGATGACAAGACTATAAGCAACCAAGGTGGGATATCTTTAGAGCATAGAGACCGATATATAAGAACAGCTCAGGATATTTCATGTGCAGGGCACATAGGAATAATGCGTACGCAGCAGAGAGCAGTGTACCAGTTATATTGGCCAGGATTTAGTAAAGAGGTCAAACTAAACAGAGAATCCGGTGTAACGGTGCAAGATATAGATAGGAACGTTAAGTCAATTCAAAAGAGTTCTAACGACATCATGACCCAGGTTTATGGACAGCCTACAGGTGTTTTACATATATAGGGACCATGAGTTATGGGTACACGAGACGCATCATCGAAAGGAATCGGCAAACGGTTGATGCAAGAAAAGAACCACCTGATATATTGTGGGTACGCAAACTCTCCAGATATTTGTCGGGCAGACAATTCATTCTACAAACTGACCACAGACCACTTACATTCATCCATACGGCAGCGATGAAGAACGTACGGGTTCACCACTGGAGCATATTGTTGCAGGAATACGCATTGCTGCCGATGCCCTTACGGGGCGAAGACAACACCATGACAGACCTACTTTCAAGGAATTACCAACGCCGTGAGGCCACGTAAACAATAACCATGTGATTCTATATTCTATCTGGCGTATGTTATTATGGTTTGTTATTAATAAAATATATTGGGCGATGGAAGACAAAGGCAATGCATCGCCTCGACATGTATTCATGGACGATTATTAGTTTACTGGACAATTATTAGCCTGTTACATAGTTTGTGTGTTCTTGAAGATATTAATAAACCTGCGGGTACGCAAATATAATGTCTTCTATGATATGTGGATTATTATACGATGTGTTAGCTCACGCATTGTTACACAAGATGGAAAGTTGGTTGTATTGATGTGTGGGGAATATGGGAGGTTACTGCCAGATAGCAAACACTGACACACAACAGACAGAGGAAGATGGAAGGGATTTTTCCTAAAGTATGCACCGAACTATACAGTGCACAAGAAAACTAAGGAGATGAGATACGTCAGAGGACAACAAACAAGGATACGCTGTGGTGCCATCTTCAAACTCAGACGTGTGTTCCTTGTGTGGATCCAAATTCGTGGCGCAATTGGATATTTTCATGCAAGTGTATTCGGTATTCAAGTGGACGACAGGAGGAGTTAATTGCTGAGATCGAACAACCGTGGACCTAAAACCGAGATGAATTTACCAGGAATCTAACGACACGGATCGAAAGAACAGTAGATTGGAAACAGGCTGGGCGCTGAGGTGAAGGTTAGAGACATTGATCATAGCAATTCTAGATGCTCCGAGTAGGTGTTAGTCCTGTGGCAAGGATGCCGTATAGAGACGATGAATTTTTATGAACTCATGTTGATGCACCCAATAAATCAGGTGTTGTATTAACTTGTCACTGGAGCGAGTCTGTATTTTCGTTGCCAAGTTTGCTTTTGGCTTTGGGCGTTCGTATTACTGGGACGAGCCAAGCTTCAATAATACCTCTGGTAGATTTGAATAGCTTGTATTACAGCATAGCTGAGAGGGATTTACTTTGAGGCAGTTACTATGACTACTTGATGTATTATTTAGTGTGGTAGCCGGAGTAAGATGGAGTCATACTTACGGCTACCCAGGCAATGTTACTGAGTCATTATTTTTGTGTTTTGTGAAGCATCCCATCATTTGAAAACGATGTTTTCTTTTGAGGAGGGGGTAGTGTAACATGCCTGGGTTCATCAACATTCGGATGATTGCCCGGAGAGAAAGTGCTAGTACATAAACAAGTGACCGGGCCGGAGAAATAAGGCTGGGTGGTGGGTCCCCGGATAGGGCACATAAGAAGATAGACAGGGAAGGTTGGAGACAGTGAGTTTAAGGGGAGTTGAGGAGGCGTCAGCCCGCTAGTGTGGTTGTGAGGCAGACGGTTTGGGCTGGGGAGTAGTGTGGTGTGGAGTCAGGAGGCTGGATAGGACAGTTGAGTTTTGGGACCCGACAGTGGAGGTCGGCGGTCCGGAAAATTGAATGATAGCGGAGTTAGCGAGAGAACTCCGCCCTGTGTTGTTCAGTGATAGTGAGTTGAAGTTTAGACTGAGAGAGGGTCGGATAGTTAGTTGAGGCCTAGACCCAGATTGGGTTGGATCGAGTGAGTTCCGGCCGGGAATAGTGGCTGGTTAACTGTGGTGGTGGATGAGATTAAGTAGGCCTGGAGAAGGCAGCGTTATTCGAGTGTTAGGTTGTGATGAGGATCTATTCTGGAATTACCGTGACTGGATTTATATATGCTGCTTGTTTCCGTGTTCATTCATTATTAAAGGGATATTATGTGCGCAAACTCAATCTTGTTCAGTGACTAATAGATCTGTACTACAGTAATGACTTGTGTTGTGGGACATGGGATTAACCCAGCTTACACTCTATAGTGGTATAGAAGGAGCATCAGGATCTAGACAACGACCAATCTCATTCTGTTGCAAAAGAGATTGTGACAATGCTGTTGCGTAATCTATTGAGTCCTGTTCTGAGGCGCAGGGTTGGCCCTAGTGGACGAATTTTAAAAAGCAATGAAGTGTGCACCCAAATATGATGGTTATGCTAACAAAACTCATATTGCTTACTCCTTTATGTTGTTATGACGAGAGTTCTAATGTCTGGGTAGACTGATATGTGTGAGCGCACATACTTACATCTCCAACCCATTCATTGGCACCCACTCATGCTTTGTAAGTACATCCACTGGGACAACTCCTCAGTTCCCATTCTCAAATAACTATCACATCTCCATTGCTTCTAGTTTCCTGACCTACCTTCCTCCCTCCGCCCTGCCCTTCTTTTAATGTACCACTTCCACTCATGCACCTGGGATTCTCACTGAAACGTTACACCCACCTCCCCGATATCATCCCACACCCTACTCCTTCTGCTGCGTATAAAAGAAGATAACGGTGACATTCGAGGCAATACACAGCTAGGGATTCTGAGGTGTTTTTTTTGTTTGTTTCATATCCCTTTCAGGACGTTGCAGTCAACATCTGCTGCTGTTCATGTACTAAGCAAGATTACGCTCAGTAGTTCGCTATTGCTTTCTGAGCGGCCGGCTCACATTCCCCGTAAGTTACCAACGCGGCGAGAGCCGCTACCAATTCTCGCGTAGGTTACGTTACTCACGACAATATACGGGATTACGGAGAAAGACGTCTAATCCCTAGACCAGAGAGACCGACCTGAGGTAAGTAGGAACATTTTTTTTTTTCAAATTTGCATTTTCTCTTCATTGCTTTCATTTTTTCATCTTTTTTATTCTTCTCATTCTGTCATTACGCCTTAATGTAATCACCGGAGGGTCTCCTCCGTGACTATATATTGTGTTTTGTGTATGTATTTGTTTGCTGATGGAGGCTAGTCACCGCAACGTCCTGTATGTGTCGTAATTCTGTTATGTAAAGCTGCATTACTTTGTGTTTTTGTATAATGTTTACATTTTCACAGCTTTACCGCAGTTCCACCAATTTTATTCAGGCAATAAATTGTGCAACGTATTATTTGCGGTTTCTGTGCTTAACCAATCTGATCATATCAGCGCTAACAAGAAATGTTGACCATATCTAATGACTGAACAGTTTTTAGAGGTGTCAACGAAAATTTAGATCAATATCTGCATATAAGTAAAATTAAGTTGTAACTCTTAAAAACGATATTAATCTTACTGATATAGACAGCATTATTAAGGTAATAATACCTACAAAAAGACTTTAATTCAGTTGACTCTGAGAGAGCAGTTTTAGGATCTGGACTTCAATGTCGCATTGTCCTCCTGCCCCACCCTTGAAATCAGATGCAAAATACTTAACACGCTTGTGGGAATGTCACAAGAAGCGAGTTTTATAATGAAATGCACAGGGGAAAGACACGGATAATAAGAATAAGTTAAACAAAATCTAACGCCATCTCCACGAGTGAAATCTTAATGTCTCTATGGTGGCTGCATTTGTGGCAAGCAGGTCAGCTCTTTCTTTTGACTGTGATCTAAGGCCCATGAGGCGTAACAATAGTAACGGTAATCTGATACTATAGTCTGTTTACTTTTTTCTGCCCAATATAAAAGTCTATATCTCAGTAACCAACCGAGGAAAAATTATGAGATTTAGCATATAACCTTATCGTTATGTCCACCCAACAACAAAAAATTTGGTTATGGAGATTGTACGGAAGATTTCAATGTTTGTTTATATGCGGTATATAATTTACGGGTCAGAGATTAAGTCCATAATTTTAAAAGTATTACACCTTCACCAAGACACATCTGCGCTTTTTAAAAATTGTCTCTTGGTTTACGTTTTGATACAAACTGCGCGAAGTTAAATGAGATTGTTTAGAAGTGTCGTCAGTGTGGGTTCTTTCATGAAAAGTGATTATATAAATAAATATATAAATAAATCTTACCATTAATATAATATTAATAGCTAATATGTGAATGTGTGAATATTGTTGAATGGGATTGAATGTGGAATTGTGTACACTTCAAAGCTGATCGCAGGAAACTGTTTCACACTGTTACAAATCCGGAAAAAAGAACAGTGCAAGCATTGGGTTTGAGTAAACGGTCATTTCGTCGATGGGTGCAAGATTCTGGAATGAAACCACCACGCAACAACCAAAATGGTGTGTAGAAAGGCAATTGTAGACAGCTTTGACAAGGATTTCATAAGGCGAGTTATTATAAAAATAATGGATGCCAAAGAAACAGTGACTGTAAGAATACTTAGGGTTTGGTTGAGAAAGAACAATAACATAGTGCAATACAAAACAACTTTGTGGACAATTATAAGGACATTAGGCTTCACTTTTAGAAATTACTAGGGAGGCAGAAATATCCTTTGCGAGCAACCGCATTTAAGAGCCATGAGAAGCAGATACCTACGTGAAATAAGGGAAATGCGTAAAGAAAATTATGACATAGTGTATTTGGATGAGACGTGGATCAATGCGTACCACACAAATGAAAAAGAATGGCAATCAGTGGATGGAAAGATAAAGCGTTATGTTCCCAGTAGTACAGGACAGCATTTGGTCATAGCCTTTGCTGGTAGTACTCATAATGGCTTACCACAGAATGCTGGGCTCGTGTTCGTATCAAAGCATACAGACAATAGGGATTATCATAATGAGATGAATGGTAATGTAATTAGAGATTGGCTCGAGAATACAGTACTTCCATCCCTTGATAGACCGTCTTGTCTAATAATGGACAATGCACAATGTTATTGCCCAAGAAGACAAAATACCTACGGCATCGAGCACAAAGGAAGCAATAAAGATATGGCTCCGAAGGGAAAATATACCATTTCCAGAAACATATTTCAAGCTACAGTTGTGGTTCCTTGTAAAACAGGTGCAAAAAAGCAAAAAAATATCAAATCGACAAGTTGATAGAAGAGCATTGCCATAGGTGCTTGAGACTTCCGCCGTATCATTCTCATTTACACCCTATATAACTTGTGTGGGCTAAAATTATAGGACAGGTGGCAGCTGCCACTACATTCAAATTGTCTGACGTCAAGATACTAACCCAGTCCGCGCTATTAAATACTGATAAAAGTTACTGGAAAAAATGTGAGAACCATGTGTTGAAAGAGGAAGAGGACTATTGGAGAAAGGATGGATTGAACTTTATGCAATCGAGAGCAGTCATCAACCTACTGAAATCGTCCGACACAGATTAAGGTCTGAGCAGATCGCAGACCTTAATCCACGTGCACACTTACTGGGATATTTTGCTCCAACTATTCAGACGAATTGCAGGCCCTAAACATTACAACATCAGCACAATGTCAATGGCAACAGTTTGTATTCCACAGTGATGAATTCCTCAAGCCCTCAGCGGTGAAAAACAACTGGTATTGGAAAAAAAAAAATACACACACACACGCATACTAAACGCATTGAATACCAACAGAAGAGAAATATTGCGGTGGAAAATGACATATTGTGGTATAACAAGAAACGTGAGAGCAAACACGTTGTCAAATTATGGGACAGTACACGTGCATACGAATCAATCAATAAACTTCAATGAGAAGAGGACCAACATCTTGGTTGTTAAGAAGAAAGCCAACTACAGAGACACTGACAACTATTTTCATGGTGCAAAACAGGTAATCATGTTCCGTCTCTGAACAGTAAACCGCAGAGTAGACAATCTTTCACGAAGACTCAAAGCAGGTCTGTCACCTGTGTGTACGTGTGAACAAACTACACAGACAGCTGAACAGATCCTTAAAAATGGACACATGATGACTAAATTGCGGTATCATATCTGGTCACTCCATACGCACATTAACGCATAGCTATTTGGACGCTTTCACGAACTCAATATAAAAAGCTAAATTCATTCTAGTACCATGAAAACGTATGTGCACATTATTAAGCAGCAGCTGAAGATGCAAGAAGGAAATTAACAATAAGGTAAGAAATATATTCCTTCTACTTTCCTGTCAATTTACACATTATTTACCCCATGCCTCTGTAAATTCTCTGTCTTTACTAATATTACACATTGCACCCCTCTCGGGAGTCTCCTTGGTGAAGTGGTCAAGCCGTCTGACTCGGGCTCCGAAGATTGTATGTTCGATTCTGGGCTGCGTCCTTCATTTCACGAGTGCATTTTTTCTGAGACTCCCGAGGGTCGTCGCTGGCGCTACTGCGGAAAGAGACTGAGCCATATGGGATAAAACCCGGTGCAATGCAGTCGACCCTGTCGAATCTACTTCGTTTATTGCACCCACTCCCATACGCATCTGGCTACGCCTTGTACTTGTGTCGTTACCCGAAATGACGTGCTTTACTGTAAGACTAGTTTGCTAGCGTGAATTCACAACATTTTCGCAAAAACATCAAAGAAATGTTCGCCGCTTTCGATGATTTAAGTTGCTTTTGATACTATCAAAGACATAATCCTTGGGTGGGGGTAAATATAAGACGGCAGTAAACATTACATAACGATGCAACAGACAGTTTTCAAAATAATTGATCGTGAATGACGGCATTCAAATCTGGACAGGCTATAATAACAGCCTTTGGGGTGTAAAGTGTTAGGTTTTGACACGTTCTAGACCACGATAATTTAAATGGGATGGCCAGTCGTTTTTCTTTTACTGAAAATGCTAAGGTACCTCTTTTTATGAGGCTGCGACAACTGCATGGAAAAATTAATTCTATTTCGGCTGGGGTTGAATACGAACCATTGTCTTGACAGATAAGTACTCTAACCAATATGCCACCACGGCTCCTTTTTCCACAGTACCATCCATAAATACATGATGACAAATAGCTAATAGTTCAATGCTTATCTGGTGTTTTCCAATTACCAGAAATTGACATGGTATTCCCGTACACTATATTCAAATTCAATTTAACACTATAATAAAGTAAATTATTCATAGTACTATTATCTCTCTCTCTCTCTCTCTCTCTCTCTCTCTCTCTCTCTCTCTCTCTCTTCTCTCTCTCTCTCTCTCTCTCTCTCTCTCTCTCTCTGAATGGCTGGAGGATTCGACCGGGAGATGCTACAATTCCCAGAATGCTACAATTGCCAGAAGGCTACAATTACCAAAATGCCACAATTACCAGACGCACACCATTCTCTCGGCCTACCGTGACGGTTTCCAGTCAAGGGGAAATAATCCCTGTAATCTTCTACCCCGAGGGGAGAAGAGGATTATGCCCTTGTTCTGGAATGTTCGAGAGATTTTGTTACCGGAACTATTGTTCCATCGCGCAGGCGCCGTGACTAGGCTGATGCCGAGGGAAACTAGTGGTTGTTCTAGCCGGCTGGCGAAAGGCTGTGTGGCTGCAGTTTGTCAGAAGGAGTAATGGTTCCCAATGTCAACATATCGTTTAAAGACTTTTGACAGTATGTCCCTAAGTTGGACTGAGGTTCCATACTTCTAACTGCATGTCAGAATGAAAGGTAAGAGTGCTACCAGTCATCCATGTATTTGGCGGAAATCGCGATCAGCCGAGGTAGTTTGCATGAAGCAATTAGTTGCACGTAGGTCAAGGCGAGCCTGTAATTTTCCACACGGAACAGGCCTGTTTATATGACCCAAATTCCTGGCATGTTGCCAACAGTTGCACTGCCGAGGACAGGGCAAATAATGCACGACTTGTCTTGCCTGCCAGAAATTGTTTGGGAGAAAATAGGCAGTGGCTGACGGTGTTAACATTGTAAGGGCACTACATGGGGCCGCCTTTGAATCAGGCGTAGTCGACAAAACCGGAAGTCGGTGACGGCGTACCTAAAAGCTATCGTGTAAGATATCCTCCGACTCGGCCGGTCAGACGAATCTCATGGGAATGTTCACAGTTGAATCGACGGGCCATTTGAGCAATCCCGCGTGTGTTCGAAGTTCACGTCTTTTGGCAGGGCGACTGCTGGTTTTTCTTTGCCCTTCCACATACACTTTATGTTCAAGGTCTCCTTAAGGAAATACCAATCTAATCTACAATGGGTTCCTGTGAGGAGAACAACGGGGAGGGGAAAGAGGAGAAATGATGCTACAGACATGTCTGATGGTTGCAGGGGGGATGAAGTGGGGAAAGCAGGACCACCTGGGAAGAGCTGGAAGGGGGTTTTGCCAACGGCCCTCCTTCAGGGCCATCTTGCCTATGGGTACTGTAGACCCTCTAACCCTGTATGTCATTAGAAGACTTCCACTGGGGAACTGGGGGGCAGACACTCATGATTAGTCACCGTGGGTTCACTCTATCCCCAGTCCAGGGAAACAGATGATCTATTCCGCTACTTGACAGACCCCAGACCTTATTCTTCCCCTGACCCTGAGGCATGGCCTGTAATTGAACCACCGCCAAACTTATGGAGGTGATTCTCTATCTGAGTACATGGAGGCAGTGTATCTCCATATGATGAGTCGTGGTCACGTGATTCTCACCAGAGGGTTACCTGTGTCATTTTTCCAGATTCTACCTTCCTGAGAGGAGTGATGGACAGTCAGTAAAACCATCATTCTGTGTCAACATCAGCAGTCATGGACAGACCTGCTAACGTGAGGTGATCCTACTGCCCTACCACCCGGTCAGTCATATATGCCCTCAGGGCAGATCCAGGATAAGTCATCCACCATTTAAAACGAAGGCTGCTGGGCAAGTATGGTTTGTGTAATTGTCCAGCTGTGCTACACTAGTTCACAAGGATGATATTCCTGATCATAAATATAGCCACAGACTTTAAGCAATTGTGACTCTGGCAATGAAAGATGTTCTAATGTAAAGTTAGCACTGGACATTGCGCTGTAATATACTGTAATTCAGGAACTGTGCTACTATCAGTATATTGTTGAGTTGGTGCCACTGTTGGTAGAGCATTGAACATTCGGATTAAGTATACCTTTTATAGAGGCACCTACCTGATGGAATGTGAATGGAAATTCAGAGTTTCATTTGGACACACGCTCAGATTCCCAGTGTCATTATCCTAACTGGCTAACAACTCGTAGGAGGTTCTGTCTGGTCAAAGACTGAGGACCTACTCCAAGAAGATAAGTGACATTACCGTCTTATGTGGAACTCTGACATTTGTACAGTGATGATCATCTTCATGTGGCTGCCTCTGCTAACTGTCTTCTAGCAATTAGCACACCAGACAGATCTGCACTACATCCACATTATCTTCACTTTGCTTTGTACAATACACTTTTGTTATTGAGTTTGTAGATACCAGGAGTTGCATCATTTATTCAGGACGATGTTTGAAAGGGTAACATCTCTTGCTTGGTTGTGAGAGAGATAGGTATCCGAGGACTGGTGGGGTCGCAGACTGAAAGTGTCCCAGTCCCAGATCTGAAGTCATCCCGATATATATATATATATATATATATATATATATATATATATATATATATATATATATATATATATATATATATATATATATATATATATATATATATATAGGTATTCATGATAAGTGTGACAGCCTGTTCCCTTCACCCCAGGGAAGATGTGTGACGCTCTCTCTCTCTCACACACACACACACACGCGCACACTGTGCATACACACACACACACACGATGGAAGTCAGTAAGTAAGTCACAAATGGCTGTAGAAACATAACTAAATATGATAACAACTTGAAACCAGTTTATTTTTTATAATACATTGTCCATTTATTTCTTAACATAATTTTCACCATCATTGATGCACTTATCCCATAGTTTTATCAGTCCTCCCAAACCGGCCGCATAGAACTGCGTGCTATGTTTTCTAAACCATGTTTTCACTTCACATTCACCTTCGGCGTCATTCGCGAAATGTCTCCCGCCAAGGTGGGTTTTCAGTGGATGAAAAAGTTGGAAATCGCTAGAGGCTAAGTCGGGGCTGTAAGGAGAATGTTCCAGAACTTCCCATCTTAGTTGGTTAATTTTCTTCTAAGTTAATTCAGCCGTATGTGGTCTGGCATTGTCATGAAGAAGCAACGCTCATCTAGTCAGCAGTCCTGGAAGTTTTCTTTGAATTGCATTTTGAAGCATCGATAGAACTTCACGGTACGATTCAGAATTCACACTGTCACCTTTCTTCTTGAAATTGGTTAAAAGCACTCCTTGACAATCCCAAAACACTGTCAGTATAACCATCCCTGCTGATGGCGTAACCTTGAAGTTTTGGACACAAGGCGAAGAAGGATGTTTCCATTGCATTGAAGCACGCTTTGATTCGGGGTGATAGTGATGCACCCATGATTCGTCCCCAGTAACAATCCTGTTCAGCATGTCTTCTCCTTCATCTTCGTATCGACAGAGATGATGCAAGGACAGGCCAAAATTGGTTCATTTTGTGTTCCTCCTTCAATTGTCTGTGTACCCACCTTGAGCACACTTTCTTACATTTCAATCGATCATGCATTTTGCTGTATGCTGAACCATGTGAGCATCTTATTGCAGATGCTTCAGAGTCTGTCGTTACTCGCCTGTTATCAGTTATCAGTTATCAGTTGGGGTATCTTCATTGCACTCCGGACAGGTCCATAGGTGCTCAGATCCTCCCCCCAGCATATGCATCAGCGTGCGGTGGCTAATAGTGCCAGTTCTGTATTGGTTGACGAGCCACCTCGTTATGCCTGATGTACCTCTCGCGTCTGGCCGTGCCGATTCTTACTCCCAAGTCTTTCATCCTGGACAGCGATGTATGCGGATTCACTGACGTCAAAGTCCTCTGTTCTCGCCATATCTTTGAGGACGTTAATAACATCGGCACGATCCATGGGCTGGCCATCTTCAACGGGTGCAGAGCCAGCCAGTTTATCAGCTCGTTCATTTCCCTCGACTCCCGCATGTCCCAGGGACGAAGATGAAGGTGACTTTACGGACAACAGACTTCCGCAGCGACTCAGTCCACTGTCTACGTACAGATCCAGCTTCGACCTTCTGAATCATGCTCATTGAGTCACTTAGTACACACACGTTGGTATAATGCTGTGATTCCAGCCATATGAAAGCCTGTGTAACTGCCATCACCTCCATCGTCATGCTGCTCGTGGTCATAGAGTGGGCACCACTGGATTCTTGAACGGTTCGGCCCGCTGAACGGGCTGTAAATGCCCACGCACTTCTCTGCTGCTTTACAACAGATCCATCTGTATAGATGAGCACTTCGGGGCTATCTGAGTGTTCATAGATGAGCGCGTTGACTTCTGCATTGACAGCGACAGGGTTCTGCTCTCTGCACCGTCTGTCGAGTGTGATAATGCAGGAGAAAGTGCACTTAAAAGCTGGAGGCACCGGCACCCATTCCTTGCCGGGGTTGATACTGGTAAGACTGCAGACCTGTCTGACGACATCTTCCGCCAGACCCATCAATGATTTGCCTCTCTTTAGCCTGTCACCCTTTTCTCTGAATATAGCGTCATGCAGAGGGTGCTGCTCATCTGCACTTATTTTTAAGTATGCACGAGCTCTCCAGATCTTGATCCTAGTGTTCCATTGTCGGGAAGTCAAGGAGGTATCTCATTGCTACACAGCTGGTGTCTCTCGTGCAGCCCAAAATGATGCGCATAGGCTTCGTTTTGTACCTTTTCAAGTCTTCCAATCTGTGTAGGGCTGACAGTGAGGATGGCCAGGGCATACTCGATGCGTGAAAGCACCAGTCCTTGGAACAGAAGTATTAGCAGTCTTTGCTCGATATTGGCAGTCGCCATGACTCTCATTGCTGACAAACCTTTTCGAGCTTTCGTTATAACATAATCGACATGATCTCTGAAGGACAGGCTTCGATCAAGCCTAACGCCAAGATATGTCATTGACTGGGTTCTACTCAAAAGGCTCCCATCCATTCTTACTGCCGGCAGGTCTGTGTTCACAATATGGTTGTTTAGGGAGAACCATGTAACCGATGCCTTTGCAGGGTTGACAAGGGCACCAGCAGCGCACCATGAGGAAATTCGATCTAGTTCGCCCTGCATATCATTGGTAACCACCTGTCTATCTCGACCCTGTCGGTACACGAGAATGTCATCAGCAAATGACAGAGTCCTACCCCTCCCGTCCAACTGCTGTTCAGTGATAGGCACCGTATACGCGCTGAATAGTACTGGTGACAGTGGTGAACCCTGCGGCAATCCTGGACATATCGTTTATCGGCTCAGAAGACCAACTCCCGCATCTTAGCACCACCTTCCTTTGGAGCAGAACTGCAGCATCGTACAAGGTGAGGGTGCACTTTCAGTCTGAGGAAGGTTTGCATCAAGTGCTCGATTGTATGCGTCCTCTAAGTCTATGGCGGCCGCACATGTCTCTTCTCTGACCTGAAATCCTTCGTAAACATCTTGAGCAAAGACCGCCGCATTCAGCCATGACACTTTGTTACGTCTATCTATATCCTCCAAGTGTGGGCGGGAAGCAGCCGAGCTGTTCCAAGTCACAAGCAAGTCTGTGTGCTACAATTTTCTCCAGCAGCTTGCCAACAGTGTTCTGCATCGTAATGATTCTGTAGCCTGTCACCTCTAATCATCTCCTCCACCCGCAGCAAGGATTCTTCTGTTGCAATCTCAACAGGACGACCAGATCGGATTTCATCAACAATTTTAGAGCGTCGTTGAGAAAATATTTCTACCCAGCTATGCACCGCTTTACGGGACAAACATTTGTCAGCATAAACAGAAAACATTTCCTTATGAATGTCCGTTGCATGCAGTCCTGTTGCCCCCCCCCCCCCCCCCCAAAAGAAAACGAACAGCAGCACGTTGCTCTTTGGTTGTACACTCCGTAAGAACAGTCGCCATTTTATTTATGCGCTGCGCATGCGTGTGAGACACCTAGTGCCACCTTACGAACGGGAATATAAAGTTCGATGTTGCTGTCACCTTATGACACCTGTAGAAAACAGTAACGACATTTACGTGCCATCCCACAGAACTGTGTGACTTACTTATTGACTGTATCTCGTATATTTCTTACACTTGATTTATATTTTCTCCTTTCATTCTCTCTCTCTCTCTCTCTCTCTCTCTCTCTCTCTCTCTCTCTCTCTCTCTCTCTCTCTCTCTCTCTCTATCTCTCTGTATGTCTGGCTCTCTCTCTCTATCTCTCTCTGTGTCTGTCTCGCTCTCTCTCTATCTCTCTCTCTACCTCTCTATCTCTCTCTGTCTGGCTCTCTCTCTCTCTCTCTCTCTTTCTCTCTCTCTCTCTATCTCTATCTCTCTCTCTCTCTCTCTCTCTCTCTCTCTCTCTCTCTCTCTCTCTCTCTCTCTCGCATATATATATATATAGATATGAGAATGGTGTGGTACGGAAAAGAAAAGCTTAAGCTTAAGGTATGACAGACTTCTTCTTCTTCTTCTTCTTCTTCTTCTTCTTCTTCTTCTTCTTCTTCTTCTTCTTCTTCTTCTTCTTCTTCTTCTTCTTCTTCTTCTTCTGCTTCAGCATTCCGAGCCATTGAGATTCTTTGCTGCAGATACCATCCGTCTCCATTCGTCTCTCTGGTGGACCTTCTCTTGCTAGCCGTTGATTCCAAGTGCTTGTAGATCTGTATGTATGTTATCTCGCCACCGTCTTCTAGGTCTGACAGGTATGACAGACACCATAATATAATTTCACAACATTCAGAAATACGTTTTCAAGCTTTTATTATTCTTGTAATTCGCACAATTAAGCAACTGTTCACAGATATCCCCGAATACATGCCCAATCAAACATGTGCACACGTGGCTATGAAACAGCTCACTCGGCGATGCTCTTTGCAGATCCAGGGAGCTAGTTCTGTTATTAGATTACTCTTCATCTCCGTCGCTTGTGTTGCTATTCAGGGGAACTAAAGAAACAGATTATATAATTTTACTTAGCAGGTACAAGTACACATACTGATGCTAAAACGTTAAGAAATATGGTTTAAAACCCAACAGCTGGTTGATTGATTGTGTGATTGGTTGTTTGGTTGTACACGTATTGATGCTAATGCGTTAAGAAATATGGTTTAGAACCCAACAGCTGATTGATTGAATGTGTGCTTGGTTGTTTGGTTGTTAACTGCTAGTTAGTGAATTATCTGGAAGGCAGACTTAACTTTTAAATAAAGTGCATTGTCGTTCTGGTTATTACAGTCCTGAAAAGAGAGGGTCTCTTCATTGCATCATACATAACCAAAATACCACGGCCTCTTTCCCCAGAGCAGCTAACCACCCGCGTCGCACAAGCATAAACTCCGTAGCTTCGGAAACGACTCTAAAGAGTCTCTTTAAAAAACTGCACTTCAGAACAGAATGACACGGAATGACAGAATCCGAAATGGAACTCACGAACTTCTGAGGACGGGGCACACGTCTTAGCCACCTGGTTAGGGAGCAGATCAGTCGTGGTTGGTGTTGTGATCTTACACCCGACCCGGCACCACAGGAAAATGTTGGAGGTCAGAATGGCTGAATGGGCAAGAGCACTTAAACATATGAAATCTGGCAAGACCCCCGGTTCAGACAGCGTCACAACAGAAATGATTAATGCTTTAGAAGAATATGGAATAGATCAAGTTACCAGTCTGCTTAATACAATATATGATACTGGAAATATATCTCAGGAGTTATGTAATTCTGTATTTATTGCAATCCCAAAGAAATCAGGAGCCTTGGAATGTGATCAACATCGAACAATTAGTATAATGAGTCACATCACGAAGACTTTGCTAAGAATTATCATGCAAAGAGTTAGGAGGAAAATACATCCTGAAATAGGAGAAGAACAATGTGGGTTTGTGGAAGGCAAGGGTACAGTAAATGCTGTGTATATACTGAGAAACATAATCGAACGTTCTATAGAAGTAAACAAAGATCTACACCTTTGCTTTATTGACTACACAAAGGCTTTTGATAAAGTGAGACATGTCAACATGATAAGGATGCTTGAAGATCTACAAATTGATGGAAAAGATCTTAGACTTGTAAAAAACATATATTGGAAACAACAAGCTGCCATAAGAGTTGATAATGAAGTAAGCCAATATCAGCCTATTAAAAGGGGTGTGAGACAGGGATGTGTAATGTCTCCAGATCTGTTTTCCCTGTACAGTGAAAGTATTTTCAGAAATATTGAAGATATGGAAGGAATCAACATTGGGGGACGATGCATCAATAACATTAGATATGCAGATGATACAGTCTTGATTGCAGACAATGAACAGGACCTGCAAAATTTAGTAGATGCGATTGTTACACACAGTGAACAACTAGGGTTAGAATTAAATTGTAAAAAGACACAGATTATGGTCGTCACTAGGAAGGACGAAATACCACAATGTAATATACAAGTAAATGGGAATATTCTTCAACAAGTGAGCAGGTACAATTATCTCGGAACAGTAATAACATCTGATGGGAGATGCCTTGAAGAGATTAGAACAAGAATCGCCATGGCAAAAGTAGCCTTTAGCAAGATGAAAAACATATTGACCAATAAAAAGATGTCAATTGAAACGAGAAAAAGAGTGTTGAGATGCTACATTGAACCTGTACTTTTATATGGATGTGAAGCGTGGACAATGAGCAGTCAGGCTGAAAAACATCTGATGGCTGTAGAGATGTGGTTTCTGAGGAAAATGCAAAGAATACCATGGACAGCCAGAAAGACCAATGAACAAGTCCTTCAAGAAACAAATGAAGACCGTAAATTGATTAGAGAAATTAGACGTAGACAGTCAAAATTTTTTGGGCATGTTATGAGAAGAAATGGATTGGAGAATTTGGTGACAACTGGTAAGATCGAGGGGAACAGACCAAGGGGAAGACCTAGAAGCAAGTACCTGGATGGCTTGGCCTTGTGGCATGGTCGAGACAGAAACACGGAGCTGATCCCACGACTCTGGTGATCGAGTGAGATGGCAGAACATGACCGCCCACGCTTACCGGCATGGATGGATGGACTAGCACTGAAACGTCCGGTATGCTGAAGATGAGGTAGTGGGTTCAAACCCTACATTAGAAAATTGGATTGAAATGTTGACTTCTTGGCCTCGACTTGGGAACGTAAATTACAAGTACCTCAGAGATCGGAGTGGTTTGTCTGATGGCGAGGAACACTGTAATAAGGAAAGCTAATCCACACTCAAAAATCAATGCACTAGAAGTAGTAGCACGTGTATGGACTACGCTTGCGTTTAAAGAAAGCAAACGCAAAAACAAAACAAAAACAAACAAACAAACAAACAAACAAACAAACAAAAATAACCTCAATGTAGGGACCAAAGAAGAACAGTTAAATAATACATAATTGGTGTCGTCAGCCGCAACGTGCTGACGGAGAACTTAAGGAGGCGATCCAACGATTTAAAGAATGAGTGGTTCCATGTGCAGTGAGGATAATCTGTCTACTAACTAACTAACTAACTAACTAACTAACTAACTAACTAACTAACTAACTTAACTAACTAACTAACTAACTAACAAACTAACGAACTAACTAACTAACAAACTAACTAACTAACGAACTAACTGACGAACTAACTGACGAACTAACTAACGAACTAACTAACTAACTAACTAACATATAATTAACTAACATATAACTAACTAACTAACTAACATATAACTAACTAACTGACTAACATATAACTAATTAACTAACTAACTAACTAACTAACTAACTAACATATAACTAACTAACATATAACTAACTAACATATAACTAAGTAATTAACATATGAGTAACTAACTAACATATAACTACTAACCAACATGTAACTAACTAACTAACAATTTAGCCTAGCTAACTAACCAGCTAGCCCAAAACTAACTGCCTAATTAGCTAACTCAAAAGTAAATATTTAACTAACTAGCAAACTAACTAACTAACTAACTAACTAACTAACTTCTTAACTAACTACTAACTAACTAACTGAAAAGTAACTAACTAAAAGTAATCTTAGAAAAGCTTAAAGCAATTTAAGACACTTGTTTAGACATATTTTTGGACATGTTATGAGAAGAAATGACTTGGAGAACTTGGTGACAAATGAAAAGATCGAAGGGAGGAAACCAAGGGGAAGACCTAGAAGTGAATACCTGGATGGCTTGGCCACATGGCATGGTCGAGAAAGGAACACGGAGCTGATCCACGACTCTGGTGATCAAGTGAGATGGCAAAACATGACCGCCCACGCTTATTGGCATGGCACATGATGGATGGATGGTTTAGACATAAACATTTACTACATTCACACAACCAGTAAAAGGAGGTAAGGTATTGACTTTGTTTTATAATGATACAGTAATTACAGGCTATATTAGTAATTTTGTTTTTAAAGTTGCATATCCCTTACAGGACGTTGCAGTCAACACCAGCATTTTTCAGCTGCTGTTGATGTTCTTGGCAAGATTACGCTCAGTAGTTTGCCAATGCTTTCTGAGCGACCGGCTCACTTACCCCCGTAAGTAACCAACGCAACACGATCCGCTACCGAATGTCGTTTCAGGAATATTTCTAGCATATTATCTTTCTTTGGCACAAAGTAGTACATTCCTTAATGAACTGACCACAAACATCGCCACAGTTAATAGGCAAGCAAGTGTAGCCCTTCCGACATCCAGTGCCAGCGGACGCGTCACACTCGGAGGCCGGGCAGTCATGCTGCTGTCTCAAGTCTTTGGCAGACACCACTGAAATGTGATCAGTTGGGAAGATAATGCAGAAATAGCAAGAATATATAAATTGCACAACAGAAATTGAACAGTATATCTTCACATAGATGCTTAAATAAAGTGGAAGAATTACGTTATGATAATAACTCGAAAGACATGAAAAAAGAAATCACACATTCCTAACCTGAAATAATTATAAACACTATATATCCCGATAACAATACACATGGGCGGAACAGAATATGAATATCTAAACCAGTGGTTCTCAACCTTTTTTGGCCCATGCCCCCCTTTACCATATGTTCAGAACGTCATTCCCCCCCCCCCCCCCCCTTTTCGAATTTCCTCCCTATATATCCCTCCATCCTTACACAGTGTACATAAAAATGGAAGCTAAATTTAATAACACATACTAGAACAAGTCTAGACATCTACATAAAACGTGATTTGCGGGTCTATTTACGCTATAAAACGAACTTCATTAGAGCGAGATGTACAGAACCGTAAAATTTAGAGGGAAAAATAATGTCAAGTAACTGGTTCTTGTATGAATGCGATCTTGAAATGATCTTAAATCCCGGGGGCGGAAGGCGGGGGGATTCCCCACCGGTTGACAACCACTGGTCTAAACAAGGAAGGATACGAACTGCATATGTGATCGTGGCATGGACAACAAACAAATGATATCAGTTTTAAAACCAAAAACAAAACTTATTATATCGAACTTTTATAACATTGGGGTTTTTGCAGATGTATTCTATCTAGTGTGTACATCATCTGGTGTGTACATCATCTGGTGTGTACATCATCTGGTGTGTACATCATCTGTTGTGTACATCATCTGGTGTGTACATCATCTGGTGTGTGCATTATCTGATATGAACATCAACATCTGGTTTGTACATCAACAGTCGTGTACATCATCAATTTGGGTGTACATCATCTGCTGTGTACAGCACCTTGTGTGCACATTACATTCTATGGTGTGTACATTATCTGGTGTGTACATCATCTGGTGTGTACATTATCTGGTGTGTACATTATCTGGTGTGTACATCATCAGGTGTGTACATTATCTGGTGTGTACATTATCTGGTGTGTACATTATCTGGTGTGTACATTATCAATGAAATGTCAGCATTTTCATTGGTTTTGTAGCCTTCGAATTCTGTCACCACAGTTCTGACTGTTTTCCGCTGATGACCTTGCTTTGTCCCAGCTCATTTAGTTGTATTGTACAAGGGGCGTTCAAGTGAAATCCGTTCGTGCCGCACCGCGCGTAATTGCGTACGTTGAACATGACATATCATAGTCGTGTGATAAGTAGTGACCAATGAATAAAAGAGCACGTGCTTATCGTCCCATGATGCCTAGGTTCTGTTTCTGACTGGTGAGAAATTGGCTGGTTGATCCAAAATCAGTCCAAAGAAGCTCAAAGAGCGGTGATTCAGTTTATTTCATTTAAAGGTTGTCGACCAGTGGACATTCATCGAAGATTGCAGGCAGTGTACGGTAACAAATATGTGTCGAAGACAACAGTTACAGACTGGACACGAATGTTTCGGAAAGGACGTCAGTTCACGACAGATCTTCGACGGCCGGGTCAAGCGCATATTGTTGCAACAGAAAAAAAAGAAAAACCATGGCTAAAACTGATACAGCAGTACAGATGAACCGTTATCGAAGCATACGTTCGTTAGCGAAAGAATTTGATGTGTCAATTGGGATAATTCAAAAGGTCGTTCGTAAGAAACTGCAATATCGGAAGGTGTGTTCACAGTGGGTACCACGTATGTTGACCAACCACCAAAAAGAGGAACGCATGGGATGGTGTTTGAACCACTTTCTGCGTTACAGAGTGGAGGGTGGTGCATTTCTCTTCCGCATAGTGGCAGGCGATGAATCATGGTATCACCACTTTGAGCAACAAAAGAGAGAGCATGCAATGGAAGCATGCTGGATCACCAAAAGCCAAAAAATTCAAGTTACAGGTTTCCGCTGGTAAGGTTATGCTGAGCGCATTTTTTTTTATCATGAAGGACTATTGTTGGCCGACTTTAAAGAATCTGGTGTCAACATCAACTCTACCCACTACTTGCAAACACTAGACAAGCTGCAAAAAGCCATCAAGAATAAACGACCTGACATGCTTCCTCGCGGTGTGGTTTTGTTGCATGATAATGCTCGTCCGCATGTCGCAAGGATTGTGCAGGAAGCATTAGCAAGGAAAACGTGGGGAATTCTGCAACATCCAGTCTATAGTCCTGATTTGTCATCATGTGATTTTCATTTGTTCGGATCCTCTAGAAAAAGCTCTCAAGGGGCAACGATTTCACACAGATGTGAAGACGTAATGAACGAGGTAAACACTTGGTTCAGTGCGCAACCATAATCCTTTTTTGCGGACGGCATTTGCCGTCTGCCTAAGCAATTGGATGCTTGTCTGAATGCCTACAGCGACTTCTTCTGACCAACCCATGGTGCATAAATTCATTCAAAATGAATGCTTTGTGTAATTCAACCACACTTGTTAATGTTTCTTTCATTCTCCAGTCTCCACAGATCTTGCAGAAAACGATGTTGTAGAAACTAGTCCGTTTGCCTTCTTAACAACAACACTTTCTCCAATTTTGTTTCCACGACGAAGGGGATATTCTGCCTGTCCTCTCGCTCTGAAGTTCGTGGGTTAGAATCCTGTCCTACGTCGTACGGCTCACGCTTTTCTGTCTTTCTATGCATTCGATACCCAGCTCTCTCCCCTACCCCACCATCCTGTCTTTTCATATAGCTAATTTCTCTTGTTCCACATCTTTCGTTGACATGTCCAGCATACTTCACTATGATATCACAATGTGATTTTGTAGATATAATAAAGGTTAAGGCAAATACATATCTTAATGATGTCATCTCACTTGTCCTGACAGTCGGAAATGGCTGTCAAAGGCAGAGTTAAAAGACCAACATGTGAATGTGGAAGGCAAGGGGAAACCACCACATTATCTTCCCAAGATTTCATGGCGACACACATTTCAGAAATAGTGAACGACGTTAATGGCTGTCTTAGGACATCCTCGTCCGGTAGGGACAGTCATGAGCCACAGGTGACACCAGACCGTCATCCAGCTACTGATGGCAAAACTAAAAACAATAACTAAACTAATAGCAACAACTAACAACTACTTCTTATTCTTAACTAACTAACTAACTAACTAACTGAAAAGTAACTAACTAAAAGTAATCTTAGAAAAGCTTAAGCAATTTAAACACTTGTTTAGACATATTTTTGGACATTTTGAGAAGAAACACTTTTGGGGAACCCTTTGTGAAAATACAAGATCGAAGGGAGGAAACCAAGGGGAAGCCTAGAAGGGAAACCTGGATTGGTGGCAACATGCATGGTTTAGCGGAACACTGGCCGTCCCCGAAGCAATTGATCAAGTCTGATGGGAAAACGACCCCCTCCCTTTTTGGGATGCACATGATGCATAAATGGTTTAGAATAAACTTTTAATTCACACACCAGTAAATAGGTATGCTTTTTCTTGATACAGATTCTTGCAAAGTAAATTTGTTTTTAAATAGCATATTTCCCCTTTCAGGACGTTGCACCCAAATTCCCCCTTAGCTGATATTGATGTCTTGGCAAGATTAAGCTTTGTAGGTTTCCCAAAGCTTTCTAGCGTACGGCTCACTTTCCCCGTAAGTAACCAATCCCAAAACGAGCCGCTACCGATGTCGTTTCAGGAATATTTCTAGCATATTTGCTTTCTTTGGCACAAGTATCATTTTCCCTTTAAAGAACTGACCACAAACATCGCCAAAGTGAATTGAGGCAAAAGGTTAACGCTTACGACATCCAGTGCCAGCGGACTTGTCACACTCGGAGGCCGGGCAGATGGCTGTCTCAAGGCTTTGGAGAAAACACTAAATGTGAAGTTTGGGGAAAGGGAATGCAGAAATACCAAGAATATATAAATTGCACAAAGAAATTTTAACAGTACATTTGAAATAGATGCTTAAAAAAGTGGAAGAATTACGTTACGATATAACTCGAAAGACATGAAAAAAGAAACACACATTCCAACCTGGCAAAACTATAAACACTATATACCCGATAAAATTTACATAGGCGGAACAGAATAGGACATTAAACCAGTGGATCAAACAATTTTTTCCATGCCCACTTTACCACATGAGAAAGTCATTCCCCCCCTTTGAATTTCCTCCCTATATATCCCCCCAAAATTACACATGACATAAAAATAAGCTAAATTTTAGGGGACACCATGAAAAGTGAGAATTAACATCTTTCATAAAACGATTTGCGGGTCTATTTACGCTATAAAGAACTTATAACGAGATCAAAAGAAACGCAAAATTTAGAGGGAAAAATAATGTCAAGTAATGGCTAAATGCGATGATGAAATATCTTAAAACCTGGGGAAGTTGAGGAATCCCCAATTGACAACCACGAAATAAAAAATGTAGGATACGAACTGCATATGCAAAAGTGGAATGGAAAACAAATATATGGAAACAGTTTTAAACCAAAAACAAAAGATTATAGAATTAATAACATTTGGGCAGATTTTTCTATCTAGTGTGTTAACATTGTGTTTCATCACCTAGAGACACATCTGGGGAAACATCATCTTGAACATCATCTGGTTGTACATCATTTTGGTGTGTTTAATTAATTAATATGAACACAAACCCGGTTTTTCTCAACAGGGCCCTGACATCACCAATGTGGGGATATCATCTGTGTTAAAGATTGTGTGCACATTATTAAATGGTGTGCACATTATCTGGGTGTACTCATCTGGTGTGTACATTATCTGAGTACATTACAGGTGTGTACACCATAGGGGTTTTCATTATTGGTGTGTAAAATTTTCAGGTGTATACATGATCGAGTGTGTACATTATCAAGGAACTTCAGCAATTTCAATTGTTTTGTAGCGAAATCTAAAAAAAAAGTTATGAAATTTAAGGCTGATGACCTTTTGGCCAGCCATTAATAAAAATGACAAAAAGAGGGTTTCAATTGAAATCAGATAGAGCAACCGCGCGTAAAAGAAAGTTGAATGAACGTCAAGCGTTGATAAGTACTGAACATCAAAAAAGAGCACGTGCAAATCGCCCATGATGTATAGGTCTGTTCTGACTGGTGAGAAATTGGCTGGTTTTATCCAAAACGTCAAAAGTAAGAGCGGTGATTCAGTTTTATTGAAGGATGTCGATAAGAGAACATTAATCGAAGATTGCAGGCAGTGTACAGGAAGAAAGTAAGTGTAGAAGACAACAGTTACAGACGGGAAGAATGTTTCGGAAGACGTCAGTTCACGAAAGAAAAACACGGCCAGGGGGCAAGCGCACAGTAGAAAGAAAAAAAGGAAAACCATGGCTAAAATATACAAAAGTAATGATAATTACAAAGCATACGTTTCAGCGAAAAAATTTGAAATGTATTGGATAAATTTAAAAGTCTTCGTAAGAAACTTGAAATTGGAAGGTGTTTTCACAATTACCACATAATTTTACCCAAACCCCCAAAAAGAGGGAAGCATGGGAAGAGTTTGAACCACTTTGGATTACAGAGTGAAGGTGGTGCATTTCTATTCGGGATAGGGCAAACAATGAATATTTTACCATTTGAGCAAAAAAAGAAAGAGCATGCAAGAAGCATGTATCATGCCAAAAATTAATTTAAGGTTTTGGGGGAAAGTTTAACTGAGCGCATTTTTTTTAATGTTGAAGGACAATTGTTGGCAGACTTTAAAGAATATAAAGAACATAACTGACCCACTACTTGCAAAAAATAGACAAGTAAAAAGCCATCAACAATAAAACCTGACATACTTCCTCGCGGTGTGGGTTTTTTTGCCGATAATCTCTCCGTTTGCGAAGGATTGAGAGGAAAATTAGCAAGGAAAACGTGGGGAATTCTGCAACATCCAACTATATCCTATTTTTTAAACATGGTATTTTGTAGCGGATACTAAAAACCTCACAATGGGAAAGATTTAACAGAGAGTGAGACGTAATGAACGACGTTAATATTTCAGGGAAACCATAATCCTTTTTTCGGACGGAAATTTTTCCGTCTGACCAAGCAATTGGATGTTGTCTGAATGCCTCAGCGACTTCTTCTGACAACCCATGGTGACATAACATTCAAAATGAAGATTTGTAAATAACCACACTTGTAATGTTTCTGTCAATCAGCATCTCCAAGAAAATGGGAAAAAGATGTTGTAAAAGCTATCCCATGAATTCTAACAACAAAACTTTACCATTTTGCTTTACGACAGGGGAATTTTGCATGCCTCGCATCGAAGTTCGGAGGTTAGAAGCCCAAAGTCGACGGCTTTTAAGTAAATTTTTTGGGGACTCCTTGGGTCTGCCAGAGCCACGGGTTTATCTTTGTACTACGCTTTCGGCAACCGCCCTGTTGAAGGAGACCGAGTCGTATGGGATCAAACCTGGTGCCATGAAGTCGACCCTCTTGCCTGTTAAACCCTGTTTTGAATACTTTCTCAACATCCCTATCAGCATAACCTCATCCCGACATATGGAATATGTGTTGCTTTACTTCCTTAATTTATTATTTAGGGACTGCAACTCGTTCGAAGGTACAGCTTGACATGCTTCCTCTCTTTTATGCTGTCCTTTTTCCCTTAAACGCGTGTTAACACGAAGACACCATCCCCATCAAGTGTCTGATCTGGAGCAGGCACTGGCGATCATGACTCATCAATCTTCTTTGTCGCCTGATGAAGTTGTTGATGCTTATTTTATTGATATATGTTGCCCAAGAGGTTCAACTTTCTGCACATACTTTTTTCTGTCTTTCTATGCATTCGATACCCAGCTCTCTCCCCTACCACTGTCTTTTCATATAGCTAATTTGTCTGTTCCACATCTTTCGTTGACATGTCCAGCATACTTCACTATGATATCACAAATGTGATTTTGTAAATACAATAAAAGTTAGGGAAACCACACATAAAAGCACATACATATCTTAATGATGTCATTATCAGAAAATAGCAATCACCATGACAAGATTAGATATTTGGATGATTATGTGCTTGTGTGCTTGTTTATGATTATGTAAGATTTATAAACAGACGTAAATAGATGATCAATTCTGCTTGCTACCAGTGAGGCAAACGAATTTTATATGAATCAAAATTAGCAACAATTCAACAATGAAATAAATAATCACACAGCTTTAATCTAATACCCATAGAAGACGTTTACAATGCGCCGATTGAAACAAACCTATATAATTTAATGCTAACAGAAACAACAACACCAACAACTGAAATGTCCCGAAGCATTAAACTGATGTGATAGGTCCAGCACATCTTGTAGTACTGAGATCAGGATGAAATGGCGGTTAGTCTTTCACTCACTTTGCGAGATGCCAACCTAGGTGTCCAACCCTTGTCCGACCGCGCTCGTAACATTATCAGCGCAGCTCCCTATCAACTTCGCTGAGACACCTACTTCAAATTATACGGCTTATAAATTACTTTATACTATAACTTGCAGTATTTTCATATTTACGAAAAATACGAATACCAATTGAGCAAAACGTACACTTCTCGTGTAGTCGACTGCAACTGGGTAAGCAATATGTACATATTGTGTACACAATGAACATTACAGTTAACTTTAAGTTGTAGCCATTAACTTCACACTTACAAACGGCGGCCATCGTCACGAGAAGAAATAAACACCGCACAGTTAACATTCTCCTGGTTATACAGAATCAGAACTAACAAGATGGTATGTGAACATACTATATGTTCTTATAGATTTATAGATAAGAATATTCTCCGATTAGAAATCGCAACAAAGGCATTCTATATGTGAGGGAAACAACAGATGGCAGAAAATGTTTTGTTGTTCTCATTTGACAGTTTTTAAATCATAACGAGAGTCAATAAGTAAGAACTGACTTTGAGGTAGCCAGCCTGTCTTTCTTATAAATACAGCCTGCCTCTCTTAGTGTTGCTCCGTATGTGTCTCGTAGAGGATTGCCGTCCACTTCTGTTACAGGCTGGGCTTCATTTTTTTTTCTTATGCCTTGAACGTTCGTCTCACATTTAATTTATTTTTTTTCATTTTTCCCATGCATCTCATTCTGTTATTGTGTCTTAATGTAGTCACTGCGGTGTCATCACCGTGGTTTATATGTTGTATTTTCTTGTGTTAGTTTGCTGGTGAAGGCTTGTCATCATAACGTTCTTTTTTTCTGTGCGTGTGTTGTATAAACCTGCTTTATACTTTATGTTTAATATTATTTATATTTCCACAGCTTTGCTGTAGTTTAACCAATTTTATTCGTGTGTCACTTTGAGATACGACATCGGTATTCTTTGAGCTCATCCTTTCATTCCTCCTAGATATTAGAGATCTTCTCCATTGAAGTACTTAAGCCCCGTCTCTTTCTGAAGTTACCCCTCCGTTCCTCTTTATAGGTCGAGTGTGTCTCTCTTCCAGGTACGGCACCGATCTCTCTTAGAGGCAGGGAATTCGTCTCCTTGAGGTATGCCATCAGTTCTCCTAGATCTAGAGAATCCGTTTCATTTTAGGTACGACTATCATCTACTTTCAAGGTTGGGAACCGTCTATCTATGAGATATGGCGTCGATCGCTCTTCAATGTCAAGTATTTGTCACTTTAGAGGTTGGGAACCGTCTATCTATGAGATATGCGTCAATAGCTCTTCAGTGTCAAGCAGTTGTCACTTTTGAGGTTGGAAACCGTCTGTCTGTGAGATATGGCGTCGATTGCTCTTCATTGTCAAGTAGTTGTCACTTGTGAGGTTGGGAACAGTCTCTCTATGAGATATGGCGTCGATTGCTTTTCAGCATCAAGTATTTGTCACTTGTGAGGTTGGGAATCGTCTGTATATGAGATATGGCGTCGATCGCTCTTCACAGTCAAGTGTCTGTCACTTTTGAAGGTATAGTTTTCTATTCGTTTCCTTATTTTTGTGTGCTCGCTTTGAACTTCAGCGTAGTCCATACACGTGCTACTGATTCTAGCTGTGGCCACTACTGGAAGTGCACTGGGCTGATTTGTTGTTTTTTAAAGTGGATTAGCTGTCCCTATTATTACCAGTGGTCCTCACCATCAGGCTAACCCACTCCGACATCTGAGATACTTGTAATTTACGTCCTAAGTCGATGACGAGAAGTCAATGTTTTAGTTCATCTGACAAGCGAAGGGGTTCAACAGCTACATCGCTATCAGCACACCGGGGGGGGGGGGGGGGGGGAGGGGGGGGGGGCTCTTATCCATGCACCTATGCTGACCTCCAGTATGGTTTTGTCGATCCTAGAACTTGCATGTACGATTCTCTTTGGCATGTGATGTCTGTTTCTCTTAGAGAAGTGGTGTATAGGTGTAGCCTCGGGATGAAGCCTCCTGTGCCTGGCGTTACTTTTGACGGTTTCCCTACTATTCTGCCTGTTGAATGAACCCGTGGTTCGAAATGATTCCTTACAGTGCATCGACACTATCAGAAGGAATACTATACCATATACACATCAAAAGCATTAAATAGGCACACAGGAATACTTTTTAAAACACTGAAAGCTGTAGGCACACCGAGATACTGTATAAAAGAACGAAAATTATGGACACAATGGATACTGTATAAAAACATGCCAATTATACTCACGCCAAGATACAAATATAAACACGTCCAAACTATACGCCCGCCAAGATACTATATAAACACGTGCAAACTATACTCACGCCAAGATACTGTATAAACACGTGCAAACTATACTCAAGGCCAAGGTACTATATAAACACATGTAAAGTATAAGCAAAACAAGATACTTTAAAAACACGCAACAACTATAGACGCACCTCAATACATTATAAAGCAATATAAACAATACGAGGGCAGAGTCAATAAGTAAGTCACACAGTTTTATTGGATGGCAGGTAACATGTAGTTGGTGTTTTCTACAGTTGTCATTAGGTGACAGCAACATCGAACTTTATATTCCCGTTCGTCATGTAGCACTAGGTGTCTCACGCGCATGCGCAGCGCATAAACAAAATGCGATTGTACGTGCTGAGTGTACAACCAAAGAGCAACGTGATGTGCGTTTTTTGTGGGCAAAAGGACGGCTTGCAAAGGACAATTATAAGGAAATGCTTCATGTTTATGCTGACACATGTTTGTCCCGTAAAGTGATGCATAGCTGGGTAGAAAAATTTTCTCAAGGGCACTCTAAAATTGTTGATAATACCCGATCTGGTCGTCCAGTTGAGATTGCAACAGAAGCATCCGTGCAGCGGGTGGAGGAGATGACTAGAGGTGATAGGTGAGTAACGATAGACTGCAATAGGGTTCAGCATACAGCATAATGCATGATATATTGAAATTTCCAGGACTGCTGACAAGAGAAGTGTTGCTTCTTTATGACAATGCCAGACCACATCATTGGCACCTTGCCGTCTTGACAGACGATAGTTTGTGCTTTAAAAAGGCATAATAACTTTTACCTATGGCGGTAGCGCATGTTACTGATAAGGCCAATTTGCGCTGTAAATGTCCGTTCACAGTGGGTGCATGTGAACACGTGGTCATTTCCACCATCATGCACCATCTTACGTCTCAAACGCTCGGTGTATGACTTATCTGTAATAATTTTGTCTTTTGTCTTTATTCCATTTCTGATGTTTGCCCTCCATGCAATACGTTCAGCGGCGACTTGCTCCCAATGTGCATTATCAATGCCTGTATCAATCAACATACGGCTCGATTAACTCAGGAGAAAATTAACCAACTAAGGTGGACAGTTCTGGAACATCCACCTTACAGTTCCCGACTTAGCCCCTAGCGATTTCTACCTTTTTTGGTCCACTGAAAACCCACGTTGGCGAGAGACATTACGCGAATGATGCCGAAGTTGAATCTGATGTGAAAACGTGGTTTAGAAAACAGAGCACGCAATTCTATGCAGCCGGTTTGCGATAAAACGATGGAATAAGTTCATCAATGTTGGTGGAAATTATGTTGATAAATAAAGGGGCAATGGATGTATAAAAATACACTGGTTCAAGTTGTTATTGCATTTAGTTAGTTTTCTACAACCATTTGGGACTTAATTATTGACTTTCCTTCGTACATGCTGCCAATTATTTACCTATAGTCCTCCATGCCATGATGTCAGACTGTAATGCATTTTCTTTCTGCCTATCCCTCCTCTCTTTCCCTCCATCTTTCCTGTTGCCACGACATACTCCAGCTTCCCTCTTCTCATGGCATGCCCAAAGAATATGGACTGTCTTCTTCTGTAGCGAGAAACAAGTCCTATTTGCCAGTTAACTGTTTTCAAGATATCATCATTACCCTTTTTATCTACCCGCAATGTTCTCATCATTCGTCTATTAAACATCTCTGCAGCTTCCAAACACTTACTCACTAGATTATTAATTGTAAATAATTCACTTCCGCACATCAGGATTCCCTAAATCTAGCTCTTAAGAACTCTGTTTTACACATCGTTTGCCACAAATATATTGGATACAATATTTTTCATTGTGTGAAATGATGCTTTGCTTGGGCTATTCTACATTTAACTTATTAAATGCATCTTCCTTATGCTATATATAAAGTACCCAAATACATAAATATTCGTTTCTGATCTGACATCATCACCCGAAAATTCACTTGAAACTTCTATTCATCTTTCATTTACATTCTCTATGGCCATTAATATGTTCCCTTTCTCTTGTTTTCAAACAAGTAGTTGCTGCAAGCTATCTAATGTCAGATATTTCCTGCACAAATATGTACATACAGATTTTGTCTTCTCATTCCTCAGTAAGCTGTTTGCAGTGACAATTTAGCCAGACTTCTTTTAGTATCTTACATTTTCGTACTAGTTCACTGTGCATTCTTTTATATTCACCTCAATTGCAGGGTTCCAAGATTAACTTTTTAATCATGCCATATCTGATAAATCTGGCTTTTTAAAAACAGGTTTAGGTCAAAATATCAGTTTGGCGTTTTGGGTCTTTTCAACAAGAGGTCTTAGATCTCAAAGAAAGATGCCTATCCAAGCTAGAAGAAGCACTTGAACAAGTTAGAAAGCGGCTTCCTTCAGCAAGAAATATAGTTAAAGAACTAACCAATTTTAGCCCTGACATTACCTTAAACAGGCTTCTAGAGCACTATTTTCGAAATTGCCCTTTTTGCATTTGGCTGAAGAAAGTCACACTTTTATTGAAGCGCAGTACAGAAAATTGCCTTTTATAGATTGGAAGGAAGAAGAACAATTTAAAGAAATTGGACTGCCCAAAGGTACAGAGTAGTTTTGGCAAGGAGTCATGAAACATCCCCAATTTAAAGAGCATGCTTCTTTTGCTATTATTTGCTTAACAACTCCTATTAGCAAGGCTGTAGTGGAGAGGGGGTTCTCTCTTTTAACATGCATAACAACCAAAGCAAGGAATAGATTTCAGCTGTCTCTCCAAGACGCAATTATTAGAATTAGAGCAGAACTATTATTTGTAATCAAGTGCTGTAAGGAATTTGTTCCTTCATCCAAAATGTTGAATGATTTCAAAGCGAAAATTTTATATTCTAAGGAATCCTGTTTCTCAACAATGAAGAGGAATACTTATTTGAAGAAGAGGTTTTCATGTGATGTGATATTCTGAATATATATTTTTATTGGGTAATTTTTGGCTTTGTTTTGGCTTTTTTATTTCATGACTTGGCTTTATTTCATCACAGTGATCTGGCAACCTTGCTCAAGTGTGAGAACTTTTCATATCATGTGCATCGTTTGTAGTAATTTTCTCTATCATTCATTTCTTCTTCGTAGTGTTTTATTTTCTTCTGGTATTACTTCTGTCGATGTATGTTGCATTGACTCTTTACGCATCTGCCATTGTTAATCTAGTGTATGTTCGTCCTACTTGAGTTGATCATAAACATCTATTTTCAGTATACTCTATTCACCAAACAGTTGTTCGCTTACGTAACTGTATGTAAAACTGCCAACTGACAGCTAAGCCATTGACTAGCATTATTAGCTATGGCAGAGACCCATCTTCAAATCAAAGTTTCAGGTTGAGACTCTGAGCAAATTAAAAAATTTTACTCATGAAATAAGTTACCCCAGAAGATCATGATGGTTTACTTGATTCAGAGTTTCGTAGTCTTTCAAATTATCTGAAATTATTATCAAAAATTATACAATTTCTGAAGTTATTTCCCTTTACTCAACCAAACAATTATTGCACGCAGATGAACATCTCCATACAAATCTTCCACTTTGTCCAAGATTTCCCTTATAACACACATATGCCATATTATCACTACAAATCTATTGGTGATACTGCAGCTATCACTGCATCATTTTGTTTGACTTACCGCAAGGAGTTTCGTGATGGATAAGACTCATGCAGTGACAAATATAAGACACTTCAGCCATTAATCACTGCGTAATGTGGCCAGATTTGTTTGTTTTCCCTCTGAAAGATGGCGCCACGTCATTTAATATAGATGATCAATTGCCCAAACCATGTAATATACACTATATCTGTAACTGCTTTAAAACTATCTTCATTACCGAAACTCATGTGCAGAGGCACTTCGAAACCCATTTGTCAAAACACATATAAGATCTAAAATGTTGCATGTCCTTTGCGAGACATTGCCTTCAACGCCAGTTTGATTTTCTATGCGCTTGAAAGTTAAACTGGTGCCTATCTGTCCACACGCAGTGAACAGTGAGAGCTGCGTTAGCCTAGTGGGAAGACGCTCACGTGCCGGCTTGCGGATACTGGGTTCGAATCGGTATTGAGCCGAAATTTTAACATTCACATGGGCTTCCCTGTCGGTCCAGTCTAAAATGGGTACCAGAACATGTCTTGGGAAATAAAGGCGGCCAGTGGGATTCTTCACTTGTCACACACCGAACGTAGTTTGTTCTATAGAAATATGGGTCTAGTACCGTATGCCCTACTCGTCTGAAGACGTGTAAAAGAATCACCGGCTTTACTGTTTACTGCAGTGACAAGTGACAAAACTATCGATCGAAATCTATTTTTTAGGTGCTAAATTGTTCACTCATTTGGAGAATGTTTTAACTGACACTGAAACAATTGCTTATCTTAATGCAAACAGTTTTCACTTAGTCTAATTTATACATTGCTTATCCATTCAGCAATTTTATCCCTGCTAGAAGCTTTCATAACATAAAGTAAAAGACTTGATTAGGCATTATAATGGTTAATATATTAGCTCCACACATAGGGAAACTTATATTGATTTATTTATTCATTTACTCATGTCAATAAAAATGTCATGATAACGTCAAGTTGTACCGATGGCGCAAGCTACATCAACCGCCGATCTGTTTAGCTCATAAATACTGGATTTAATTTTTATTTATATTTTTATTTTACAACATTTAATGGCATTTCTTTTTTTCTGTTGTCTATATATGTTATGAATAAGAGAGAGGACAGGACACAACCTTGTCGTACTTCAGATCTTATGGTGAAGGGTTCTGAGTGTCCTCCAGTTGATCTCACTATGCATTCACTGTTGTTGTATAAGCTTCTACATAGGTTTATTAGATGTGTGCTCACTCCATATTGTTTAAGGATTTCCCATAACTTGTTTCTATCTACTCTATCAAATGCCTTTTCTTGGTCGACATAGGCTAAGCAGAGTGTTTTAAATTGTCTAAGAGCAAAAATGGCATCTGTGCATCCTTTGTTTTTCCTAAATCGAAGTTGTGTTTCGCTTAGCTGGGGTTCTTTAGTAGTTCCTAATCTTTTCTCAAGAATTTTGCAAAATATTTTTCCAGTATGACTTAACAGTGAAATGCCTCTGTATTGTGTGAAGTTTCTTTTGCTGCCTTTGTTTTTCCAAATTGGTATAATTATGACGTTACCCCAGTCTCGTGGTGTCTGTTTTTATACCCAAACATGGTTGAATAGTCTATGTAGCCATGCTGTTCCTACTTATCTTGCTGTTTTAATTAAGGTCAGTCCGTTTATACTTCTTAATTTTTCTACGAGCAGTGACTGCTTGATCAACACGAAGAATCTGTCGACTAGAAAAGAATAAATTACTTATTTGTTCTGTGGGCAGCAATTAGTGCTAAACAACACAAACCGCAAAGAGAACTACGACGGCATCAACTTTTCAAGCAAATAACCATCACGTTGAGAGCGTTTAATTAAAGAACTCGGCTTACATTGAGATACAAGGTTTCAAACCCCGGTGCAGGGAATAAGTGGCACATACGAAATAGCCACACCAGTCTTCAGGGGTATTGCAAATTCCATTCAAAGAGACGCATTTTGTAGTTCCCTGCGACAGAGGTATACAAGATAGAACACGACATTATTATCACACCAAACAATGCTTAATGTCAACATGTATTAACTAGAAACCATCGGAGGCCAGAATTATTAGGTACTAAATTGAAAAGGGAAAGACAAGCATGATACAAATAAATTAACAAAATTATAATCCAAACACCATGATTTAATATCATTTCATAGGGTGGAATTATATACAAATTAAGGTAACAATAAAAGCCAAAACGTGGGAACAGAGATATTAAAACAGTAAACGAAAGGCAAGAAGCTATTTTTCATAGCACTAGAAAAGTTATCGAAGTTAAAAGACAGTAAATCTAAGACAAATCTGCTGTATGAATCAGTAACATTGGTAACAACTAAAATAATTGCTATTAAACTGCACACGTTCATTAACTGGATACAAAAGGAACAAGTTAGCACAATAGAATCATTATTGTGGAACTCAGGCAGTCAGCTAAACAAATTCCAGTTAAAGAAGACACTGCAGCTGGAAGGAGACATATATAGTTAAAAAAGTTAGTTGCATATCCTTTACTGTACGTAGCAATCAACCCCAACAATCTTGGCTGTTTGTGATTTCTTGGCAAGTTTACGTTCAGTAATTTACCATTGCATTCTGAAAGACCAGCATTCATATCAACTTATAAAAGGTAACGCAACACGATCTGCTACCAAATCGCCTGCAGCTGTGTTTCGAACGTGGTATGTGGAATTACAAACTGTATCCGTAACGCCGTCGCCACAAAGACGGCTACACACATAGAAACCACGTTAATGGTAATTTCTCTGGAACCCACAGATACAACGGCAATAGTTATTGTTAGATTATATCTTTTACAGGTCGTCGGAGTCAACCCCAGCATGTTTTGTTGACTGTGATTTCTTGGCTGAGGTTTCATTCAGTAGTGTGCCATTGCTTTCTAAAAGGAATAGAGGGAAACATAGAATACACACGGAGAAGAGAATTAGAGATAGGTGAATAATTTAAGGACATGAAGCGAATTGCATAAGATGAATTGGTTGATAGCCTATGTTCCAATTGGAGAAAAGAAGAAGAAGCAGAAACAGAAGATAGAGGAGGGGGAGGGGAGGATGAGAGAAAGATTAATAGGAGGAAGAGAGGAGCAGAATGAGACACAATAAGTGGAGGTGGGAGAGGATAAAGAGAAGTATTTTATTGCTATTTCCAGTGGCTAGAGATTAAAGCTCACATGTGGGTTATTTCCAGCTTTTAAATAAAATTACTTTGTTGCACACAGGCATGTATAAAAAAACAAATCCTTACATGTTCTATTTGAAAGTAAATTTAAGATCTCAAAAAGCAATTGGTTATTGCATCGTTTTAAATCTGTCTACAAGCCACAACTATTCTGAAGAGAAAACAGCCCGTTGAATATATAACCGTATACACAGAGACTTCGCTGTATACATCCAGTGGTTTTATTATGAACTTAAGCCGATTTATTTTTACTATGAAACAATTGTATTACTGTCAATCATCATCATCATCATCAAGAAGCCTGTCAACTGGCGTAGGAGTTAACTTCTGTCTACAGATATTTGTTCTTGGTGCCCTGGATCAGCTCGTTGATCATGCCACCTTCCCGGCCCATCCAGCCTCTTTTCTCTCTGCCAGCCTCTGTCTCTTCTACCACTGATCGTTCTAGTAGTGCTATTTTTCAGTGTCTCTCTTCTCATTATATGACTATAAAACGTTGTTAGTCTCTTTCTTAGTTGTGTTATTCTACCAACATTAGTCTTTTCTAAACAAACATTGTTAGTTATTTTGGCATCCGTGGTATTCGCAACATAGTCTCATGAACCATGTCTTCGTTGCTTTCAAGCTCTTTCTAACAATTGTTGTTCCCTGTACTTATATGAGGATGTGACAATAAATTGTCCCTTAGCTCTTTCATTTCTGAGACATTCTACATCATCATCATCCAATGCCTTGCCGGCTGGCGTGGGCTGTCATGCATTTTCACAAATTGCGATCTCAAACGTCATGGATCTTTCGCGTGTTGACTCCCTTCCGTGCCAGGACACAAGACTGTCAAGAATCTTCTGCCGCTGTCTTCCCCTATCTCTTTTCTCAAATCGTTCGGATTGTCAAAACATAGTGTGAACTTAATCAAACTAAATTATCAGGCAAATGGTTACCTGAACTACGTATTAGCCTCTTAAAATGTGTACGTCATGTACAGAGGTTCTAAATTTCTTGTTAATAAACATTTGAATCAATTTGATGTTCTGTATTGTGGTCTGATGATACGTACGCTACTTTATACATTCGATTATATTGAAGAAGACTTAATTTGATTACATATTGATTCACTGTGCAAACATGTGTGATTAATTCACCATTTTCTCTCCTTACTTCAAGTTGGTTCTGTGGCGAAGGAGTTACAGAAGCAATTCGTAATCCCGCATACAACGTTCAAAACAAGCTGTGGACGATTTGGCGCAGACCGCCTTGCGTTGGTTTTCATACGATGGTATTAGTGTCGGTCGTTCAGAAAGCAATAACAAGCTAATGAAAATAATATTGCCAAGATATCACCACAAGTCACAAAATTGCGGGGTTAACTGCAACGTCCTGTAAAGGATATGCAACTAACCTAAAATCGGTTTTTCCCTATTCAATATTCTTTTACGTTTTCAAATTACTAAAGGTCTCTGTGACATTTCATGTGTACTGGCTTTCCATGTTTTTTTTTCTACATGTGGTTGCCTGGGTGCTCCTTTAATGAGTCCTCGCAATGTAAAGTGAAAACAAATATAATAGAATAGCAGCTTTAAAAATGAAAATATTCAGTTTACACCGTCCATTTCTTAGCCTATTGGCGTGTAGTAACAGATGATGCTTTCAACATAGCGACATCCTAGCATAACAGGACAAAGTGGGTCTTCAATGACCGCTGCTCTGGTTCCCATGCCATATCGTAAAGTTATGCTGACCTTGGTCACATGAAGGGTCATAGATACGGAGCTTTCCAGAAATCCCTGAATGTCGACTGTTTCCTCGGTAACTTGCTCGGAAGTCACCAATGAGGCTTGTACAATTGCGTCGAAAAATAACTCAGTGTAATAAAGGCACTGCACTTTGGATCTGTTCAGGTTGATAGATTCTATTATTAGGAGCTCTGAGTTGGTGTTCCCATACGTCCTGCTTGTTGAAACGCTCATTGTGCTTCGCCCTAGCTGATTTCGGTTGTACCATACAGGCTGTGGTATGAGGTGGAAGTTTCTTTCTGCAATCCTTTGTGTATTGTATGTTAGTTTTAAAATGGTATCAATAGTCCCGCCTTTCTCTTTTTGCTTGTTGATTCTGTATGGTAGTGGTCTTATTTGATCCATTTGGTTTGCTGGATATAAAATCAAGATGGGTTAAATCAGCCATGTGCACATGTGGATTAGCGATTCAGACAGTAGATCACGTGCTCCAAGACTGACCAAAATATGACATATCTAGGCAAACCTTTAGGCCCAGAAAAACAAAAGTGGAGGATGAACTATGGACCACTGGGGAAACTAAAGAAGACAGTGAAGTTTATACAAGAGACATCATTGCAGAAACAAATTTCAAGCTAATGAAAGAAGAACTACTTACAAGAGAGATATGAAGGACAACCAAAAAATGCACATGTAACACAACAAAACTGTGTAGGGCAAACAAGAGATGCGTATAATGCACATTAACAAATTTGTGTAAAACTTTAGTGAACTGTGTTGGACAAACAAGAGATGGAGATGACACAACAATAGGATAGTGTAGGAAAAATAAAAGATATGTACATTTAACAAGTGAACTGTGTAGGGCAAACAAGAGATGTGTATATTACACAACAGCAATTCTGTATATAACTGTATAGAATGGGGTTCGTGCTTTGTGCAACGCTATGAAGTCCATCCTCTCGACTTGTAAGACTTCTATTTTTAAGATGCTTGAACAAGGATCATTTTATTTGGATCAATATTGAAGTATAACACACTTTAGTGTAAGATGATGCACCCCTGTAAAAGATGACAGGTTGTCATCAGTAACTGTTTATGATATTGATAAAGAGAACTTTGAAGTAATCAGAAATGAATACACAAAGTCACTATTAGTAGTAAAAACTTTATTCGTGATGTTATAGTAAATAAAAGACAACAAATAATAGTGCTAACAAAAGTATATACATTGTATGATGTTAACACCAAAACCATCACCACTACCATCACTAGTGTAAACTACACTCTGCTAACACGTCATATACTATACTGTACAGTGTATACAAGGTAATTTTCATATATCTGACAATGGCTCATTAGGAATATATATGCTGCAAAATCTGCCCATTTGAGGCACAATGTAGATTATGCATAGAATTTTTCCATGACACATATCTTTAGCAAGCAGCATGCAATGCAACAAGTGGTTTCATAATTCTCAAGTTATACTGTGTTTGTTATGTGTTGCATTATTTGTAGTGATTAGTGTTAATAAATTTGTGACGGATTAGGCCATGATTTGTAAATGATATAAGCATTTCACTTAAACATCACATATGTTAACTTTAGTACACTATCACTATAGCTGAGAAAAGCTCAGATGTTCACACTGGTGCAAATTAAATAGTGTTTAGTTTAGTTTAGTTTAGTTTAGTCGATGGATCAACATCACGGCACACGGGTGTAACCCATAAGTGCTCCGTTCTCCTCCTAACTCAAACCTAGTCTGGAGAAACTCAGCTCAGTGCACGAACTCCGTAGCACCGGCGAGGATCCTGAAATACTTTGGGTAGATTTTTAACTCGAAATTTTGCCCGGGCAGCGCCGTTAGGCTACTCTTTTTCGATTTCCAACTGCCAAGGGATATTTTTACGTGCGCAACAATACACACACACGTCCGATCTCACTACCCAGAGACCAGGGGAAATTTTATTACTAGAAGTCCACGTGAAAAAATCCCTGGTCCTCACCGGAGCTTGAACCCGGGACCTCCAGCACTCGAGGCGGACACCATACCTCGAGACCTAAATAGTGTTAGGTTCCCTAAATAGTTATCAAGGAATGCCTATAGTTAGTATAAGCCCTGTAGCATCTGCTGAGAGAGACTAAGCATCAATTGGTTAGCCTTGAGTCCATTAACAAGAAATTGGTTTGGAATATTTGAGTTGTTACACAGCAAGAGGAGCGGCTGACCGAGTTGGCTAGAATATTGGGTCCTCCTTTTGGAGACCTGGGTTTGAAGCCTCGATGAGGTGTGAAGTCTTTTTTTTCTGTCGGAGGATAAAAGAAAACCTTAACCTGCACAGTTTGCAGCGACTGCAATAGCCATGCAGCCTTAATTCCTCAGGCTCAAAACTGACTTGCCCTACATCGCAAGGTACCAAGAGCAGTAGATGACAGTTTTTTTTGGTTTTTTTTCATGACACAGCAAGAACAGCACCAGCTGTAATCCACTTTACCAAATGTTGCATATAAAGAGATGACATAGATGTTTTATTTAAAAAGAAATCCCATAACAGGAACATGCTGTGGATACCTGGTATGTTATAACCATCCCACTTTGTAGGCTTGAGTGCATGGAGTGAATGGCCAGACATTTCCTGGTGTAGTGAATGCCAAATGCTGATATGAGACTCAACCATACTCATGCCATCGTCAGCGTAATGTCCTAACAATTACAACATAGCGCCCACTATAAATGTGGCATGCTTGGACATATAATCAGTGTCAGAGATTTGACATTGTTTAACTGTTTGTTAGCATATTTGAGTGTTGCTAAGTTTAACAGTGTTCAGACCACTATACTTCAAATCAGGAGTGCTCAATATGGACAAAAAGTCACTGCAAAATATATGTGCAGCAACTTTACTAGTACATCGAGTCCCAACTGTAATAATTTGTTTTTAATGTTCCACAAACGTGAATGTTAAATAAACATGCATAATCGCTTGAACAATTCACAAACTACAATAAGCTACTGACAGTGACACACTTCATGCAGTTGAAATCTGAATGGAAAACAGGCTTTCGTACAGCTAGCAGTTTTGTTTTCTAAATACAACCACTTAGAGAAAGAAAACGTGAGTGAGAGACGCAGTAAAGGAGGGAAAGTACCTCATGGAGAGTGATAGCCATATCCACTAAGGATAGTCAGGATACAAATTTGCTACTTTCTCTGCCTACCACTATGTGGGCTCCTAGATAAATAGTCTTGGCTAACAAAACAGGAATGTTTGTATAGCACACTTGAGGCATGTCAGAGTATATTATAATAATTATAAAAATAAGAATAGTCACCTTTAAAGAAGTGGGATCTCATTATTATATATCCCACAGAAAATAATAAATCATAACAGTTCTTTCTATATAAAAGTTGAAACAACTCTGAGACAACACAAATCCCTACAACACTCCTGTCATTGGTTTTACACCTCTGATTTAGTGAAACACTTCAGTTTTGTTTGTAAAAACATCCACATCAATAACATTTGGAAACAATGGCGAAATTGTAAGAATATCACAGACATTATATCAAGCAGTGGCAAGGCAGAAGGTCAATAGAATTAACAGCTGAAAGAATACTCAAACTGTAAACTGAAACAACAAATATTTAACAATCATAATTACCTCTTTTATTAATTATGTACATGGAGACAATCACGGATAGAATCTGTTACGAGAGTATTTAAATTTTATATCAACAGACACTGTGATAATTTTAGACAGCAATGTTTTCCAAGATAAGACAGACAACACTTTACCCAAGTGGCAATATGCATCGCTGTGATATACAAAACTATACACAAAACAGACATTATTCAACACGTTGACATGCAGGACTATACAATATAGACATGTTCTACCACTGTGCTGTGAAGAACAATAAAACCTGTGACATCCAACAATGTGGCATAGTGACATTAAAAATGTGGCATGCAGGGTGACATTCAAAATTGTGGCATGCAAAGTGACACACTATTCTACCTACCTTTGCACTTAACACTGACAATATTATGATAGTATCAAACTTGTGTAACAGCTAAAGTGATATCACACTGGCATGTAAACAAAAAAATAACTGAATCATGTGACATCATATTTCAAATTAATACCATCTTGAGTTTCCTTTTTATAATCCTGCACAAACAAAATAATGTTTGTGTGTGTTTTAAGCTCCTTTCAGGAATAAGAACCCAGCTATTAATATATTATTTCCAATATTGCAATTATTTTACTGAGAAAATTAGAAAATTATGAACTGGCAATTGTGAATATCTTTATTTCTTAGGGATTTGGCTTGTCAGTAATCCACTAAAATATTGAATACATCCTATTAGAAGTGGCATACAGCCATGAACGAGACACAGTTGTATTACAGTTTGCAATATCTGTCTAACTGTACTGGTCTCATAATTTTCATTTAAAGTTTAACATTTAACTAAAATGCCTATTAAGTTCAGACTAAGAATTCAATAGAAATCTGACTTGTTATTTTAAAATGAAATAGTATAGTTTATTTAAGAGGTAAATGTGGATATGTTTCCCCTTTGGAAGTAACATACTCATGCTTTTTTAATTGTGGTTATTGTTCCTTATGCAAAAACAAAAACATCAATGAATGAAAGAGTTTATAGTAGCCGTATATACAGGAGCATTGTCATTAATGTAATTACATTATGCAGCACGCACTGTAATGGGATTTGCCATTCTACCTGTATTTGTTTATATAGCAAACAATGACTACCCATGCTTATCACCTGATGATGATGTTAGACAGATATTTTATTGAAACGTTAAGCTCATGCACTAATTTCTTTTGAATTTGAAAGAATAGGACCGATATCAAATTATATAAGAACATGAATGAAACATTCACAGAGCTTTCATAATAAGCTACATAACAGTTATGACAACAGCTGCTCATGCAGGTATACAGCACACAAACCATAAACATCTGGTGATCAAAATATTACTAGTATAACTAAATGATATAACGCCTTTAATACATTAATGTGATCTAATATCCCCCGTTTTCTTTTTGGAAGTAGCTCACCTGAGCTTTTTTTTTTTTCATTTTGGTTATCTTATTGTGCAAAATTGTTGACGATGAAAGAGATCATAATAGTAGTTTAAACAGGGTAATTGTTATTAGTATAACTACATTTTGCAGCTCTCACTGTAACAGATTTGCCATTCAACCTGTCTCTGTTTCTGCATGTAATTTAGAATAAGACAATCTCATTTCTGACAGCACTATTTAGTTTATATAATTAAACGGTTTCCAGGTTTGTTTTGCCATTCTAAGGAAGCAATTATTGTTTACATTTGCAATAATTACCTTATCATAATATAATGATTTATAATGTATGTAACAATATTTTATACACATACAGTTGCTAATTTTATTAACAAGGTGGATAACATTACAGAAGTTAATATTATCATGTGTTATCATGCAAAAGATATGTGTCTAAGCATGAATTGTTATGGATGTAAACAATAAGTAAATACATGCAGACATACATACACATGCACCCACACACAAACATAATAACTAACTGACACTACAGGAAAATAACAGGAATATATCTAGTCCAGGTAAATGGGTATATTCTTAAGCAAGTGAATCGGTACAGTTATCTCGGAACAGTCATAACATCTGATGGGAGATGCCTTGAAGAGATTAGAACAAGAATTGCCATTGCGAAGGTAGCCTTTTGCAAGATGAAAAACATATTGACCAATAAAAAGATATCAATTGAAACGAGAACAAGAGTGTTGAGGTGTTACATAGAACCTGTACTTTTGTATGAATGTGAAGCTGTGAACAATGAGCAGTCAAGCTGAAAAACATCTGATGGCTGTGGAAATGTGGTTTCTGAGGAAAATGCAAAGAATACCATGGACAGACAGAAAAACCAATGAACAAGTCCTACAAGAAACAAATGAAGATCGTAAACTGATTAGAGACATTAGACACCGACAGTCAACATTTTTTGAGCATGTTATGAGAAGAAATGTCTTGGAGAACTTGGTGATGACTGGCAAGATCGAGGGGAAGAGACCAAGGGGAAGACTGAGAAGTAAATACCTGGATGGCTTGGCCATGTGGCATGGTCGAGACAGGAACACGGAGCTGATCCACGACTCTGGTGATCGAGTGAGATGGCAGAACATGACCGCCCACGTTTATCGGCATGGCACATGATGGATGATCTAGTTCAACCAGCTAGATACATCTCCAGTGATCATATCTCCAAGATACTGCATTTTTGATGTTCTTATCAAAGTATCATATGACCAGCATAGCATTCACATGCATAAAAATGCATTGAACTTTAAACAACTGTCATATGCTGTACTTAATCAAATTACTATACATTTAGTAAAACTGTCTTCTTCTTATTCAGAAGGTCGAAGCTGGATCTGTACGTAGACAGTGGACTGAGTCGCTGCGGAAGTCTGCTGTCCGCAAAGTCACCTTCATCTTCGTCCCGGGACATGCGGGAGTCGAGGGAAATGAAAGAGCTGATAAATTGGCTGGCTCTGCACCCCCTGTAGATGGCCAGCCCATGGATCGTGCGGATGTTATTAACGCCCTTAAAGATATGGCGAGAACAGAGGATTTTGACGCCAGTGATTCCACATCGCTCTCCAAGATGAAAGACCTGGGAGTAAGAATCGGCACAGCCAGACGCGAGAGGTACATCGGGAAAACAAAGCGCCTCGTCAACCAACACAGAACTGGCACTATTAGCCACCGGACACTGATGCATATGCTGGGGGGAGGATCTGAGCACCTATGGACATGTCCGGAGTGCAACGAAGATACCCCAACTGATAACTGATAACTGATAACTGTCTTCTTCTTCATCTACTTCTACGTAAGTGCCTCGTATAGGGCAGACATCATTGATCATGACACTCCATCTTCTGTCTTCTGATATTGTGATGAAGTTGGTGCTGCCTATATTACTTCTTGTCAAACTTTTTAAGCTTTCCACATACAACTTTGTCTCCCTGTGCCTCTCTTGACCAAAGTTTTTGCTCGTAGGATGAATTTCTCTATTCCACATCTTCCTGTTGATATACCCCATAATTTGATTTGTCTTTTCTTGATGGTTTTGTTGAGAGTTCTTGTAACATCTGCACCTCTCAGTATCTCATGTGTTTTTCCTCTGTCCATGGTATTCTCAACATTCTTTTCTAAACCCACATTTCTGCTGTTTTAATTGTCTTCCCCATGTCTTTCTCATTGTTCTGTATTCCCATCCAAACAGAAGAATAAGATATACACATATCTTTTCCATAAGTGGGTGTTTGTATTTGTCATCTTTCTGTTTGTCATGATATTACTCATTCTTGTGAAAGAATCTGTGGATATGTTGATTGTTTTCTTTATCTATGCATCACATCTTCCATCAGATATCAGAATATATTAAACATTATTGACCTGTTTGATATTTCCACCTTGCTATGTATAAAGCATAGAGGAATGTTTGCTATTAAATAAACTAACAACATTTAAGTCCTGCTAACATTTAATGATAATGTTTACTACAAAAGCTTCACAAATAATAATTTTAAATTGAAAGAACATGTACCATTGATAACAATATCAGATAATTAATTATATTATATGAACATTTATATCTATTCATTTAACAGAAATCTGAAGTAAATTCTTTACTAAGCAGAGCAATATCAGTTTATCACATTTCTCCAAATAATCAAAACAGTGTCATGTTTTATTTTGATAATCAAAAGTCTTAAGTTATTTCTGTAGCAACCAAGCAATGTTTCTGTTATAGATTCATTTTCAAAATGTAACAGTTTTGTCATCATAAATTGGGTAATTATTCAAAGTCTGATGCATAGCCTGATACTGAGTCAGTTAAATATTTGAAATTCTGATGGATTTAAACAATCGCCTAGAATTCAGAAATAGGAGCCACATCTGTTGGCAGCAAAGGTACAGTTCCTGGTGCTGTGTCTGCAGGGAAAATAAAATATAGTGAATCACTGATACAGTAAAATGTAGGAAACATTTATTTATTTTATATGGTATCCTCTGTGCTTTGTGTCTTTATTCTTGTTAGGCATTCGTTATAATGTAACTCAAATCCACTGAATCTATCATAATTGCTCCATCAGATTGTCTTTTGTTGGCCACTTTTCTTTCATCCTTTTAAGTTCCACGACATTGCAGCTGTTGTAATTGTATGAGTTCTCTTAAAAAAGGACATAATCAATGCATCGAGTCACTGACTATATTTTCTCTGCCTTAATTTCTTTTAAATTCCAGAAATCTTATCAATGTATGTTAGGCCATAGAATCATTGTATTTTTATTAGTACATACTTTTATGTTGTATTATCATCGTCATCATCTTCCACTTCTGCCGTCAAGCATCGTGGGCAGGAATAATTTGCGCTCCAGTGACCAATGAGTGGCACTGGATAGTGTAATTTTGTGTGATTGTACAATGTCTTTGATGTCGTCAATCCATTTTCCTTCTTGGATGTCCTCTTGGTTTCCTCACAGATGATCTTTGATGTAAGGCCAGTGATGATAGTTGCTGGTGTTGCATTATAACGACATGGCCAAACCACTTGATCTTCTGTCTTTCAATAAATGTGGCACAAGGTGTTAATCCCACTGTCTGTCTGATAACAGCCTTTCTTACTGGGTCTCGGATTGTTATGTTGGCAGCTCTCCTCAGGCATCTCATCTTACAGGTGTTGATTTTGTGAAAGTGTGATTTGGATAAAGTCCAAGTTTGAGATTGGTAGCAAAGGATTGGTGTGAATATGCTATTTATTATCTGTCGTTTTCCGGATAAGGGTATATTTGGAGGTTTCAGTAAGGGTGATAATTGATATGTAAGTGCACTAGCTTTTTGACATCTGATTGTGATTTTTCTGTCCAATCTGCTATCTTCTGTGATCATACTTCCAAGATATTTGAATTCTTTAACTTGTTTCAGAGTTGTGCTATTTATCTGTATACTTAGTGGACCAGGCGATCTGCTAAATTGCATTACATTGGTTAGGGTTGTACTTATACTCATGTTGTATCTGCTGCATGTTGAACTCAGATTATTAACATGATTTTGTAGTCTGCCCTCATCGCTGTAAAACAGGCAGATGTTGTATATAACTTTAGATGTTGTATGTAACTTTAAAACAATAGACTTTAACAATAATTTATTGAGATGTGCTGACAAACTGAGTAAACATCAGGCCACATTCATATAAACTATGCATAAGCATAGTAAAGTTTATGGAAGAGTATGAAAGGGATGCTGAACATTAATTGGACAGCCAAAAAACATTAGGACGTTTAAAGGGAAGCTGAGTGGCAAAGACAACTTATCACACACATCAGAAAGAGGCAGTCATCTTCTTTTTGCCACGCTATGAGAAGACAAGAACTGGAACATGTTGTGACAATCACAAAGATTTGCGGAAAGAGAAATAGAGGAAGACAGCGTGAGAAGATTCTTGACAGTTCTTGTACCATGGCACAGAAGGGAGTCAACACACAAATTAATCCATGATGTTAGAGATCATAATTTGTGGAGAAGCATGATCTCCAACATCAACTGGGAAAGCATTGGATGATGATGGTATGGCACAAAAATAATAAACAACTGCTGATCAAAATACCACTAGGTCTAACCAAATGAATTAACTTCTTCAATGGATTTAATGGGATCATCTCCTAATAGCACTTAATGTTGAGTATTTTAGCAAAGTAAATAATTAATTTGAATAATGAAGACACAAACAATAGATTGCACGATTTGTTGCCTATCATATTTCGCAGCATCTCGTCAGGGACATTCTGCAGAATTCATACAACATAAAGTAAAATAACTAGATAAATCCTTCAAGCTGAAATATATATAAATAAATTATATATAAAATATAATAAAAAATATATAAAATAAAAATAATAAAACATAAATAAATAAATCATTAATGTGATAGCTAGTATATTAATTATTAACATTATCTCCCTTACTATATTGCTGTGATGAAATCTCCTGTGGGTCATCTCCTAAGGATTTTTGCAAGACCTTAAAAACCTTGGATGGTATATTGCCTCCTTTATAACGCTTGTCTGCCACTTCATCATTGCTCACTGTGTCTGGATAATCATCATTAGTGCTATCCTCCCTCTTGTATTGTGATGACATAGCTATTTAGAAGGCAAATGTATGCAGTCTTGAATTTAGTACTCACACAAGCTACTCTATAATTTATTTGGCAGATGATGCCTATGAAAGTATGTGTGTTGCAGTTCATTTGTGTAATAAAAATTATGAAATTTAATAGAAATAACATAGAACATAAAATTCATATTTCAATAAGATTAATAAAAGTAAAGTAAGGGCACTTGTTTACACACCTTGAAGCATACTGGGTATATGACAGTAGCATATTTAATAGACCAATTGGCCCTCCAGTGGTGATGTGGTTAAGGTCACGTCAACTGCCTTTACATCCCAAGACATTTCTTGGTACCTATTTTAGGCTGGAACAACCTGGAAACCCAGGTTAATTACCAAAATCTGCCTTGTTGCAAATTCTAATCCACGACCCTTGAGCTGGCATGCAAGCTTACTAGCAACTGCACTATTGAGGTTTCTACTATAAGACTAGCCCAACATAAATTCCAAGTACCAAATCATTATTTGTCTTCTGTGTCATTATCGTAAACTTGCAAGGATTTTCCCTGCATGAACAGTCTGCTACAACAATATTCTTTTTATGAGAATTTGCTAAATTTTCTCAGACTGAGTTCTACTCCTTTTATTCACTGCTGTATTTCTTATTTTAAATTGGTCATACACATTGGTTAATTTTGTATTTTTGTATGTTTCTCATCATCAGATATATGTTGTCATTTTGTCTGTAATAATTTTAACAATGGATAGTTGTTTATGTAGCAACATGAGTCTCTGTACGTCCCTATTGTGAATTTATTTCTATTACTCTCTTTGATTGGGCATTATTCTATTTAAAGTAATGTTTACAACGTTGAAGTATGCATGATCCTAGCATACACATATATATACATTCAAGAAATAAGATTACAAAAGTAATCATATATATATATATATATATATATATATATATATATATATATATATATATATATATATATATATATATATATATATATATATATATCATCGTCATCATCAAGTGCCATGTCAGGTGGCGTATGCGTTCATGGCTCTCCACAGATCTCATATATGATCTATTCTTTCTGCTCAGAAATGTATATTCCCTCTGACTCTAGCTGAGAATCCTCAACAAGAAATCTCTCCATGACACATACAATTGTTAGTGTATAATATTGTGTCATCTCTTTCTTAAGCCGACTCTGTGGCGAAGAGGTTACAGACACAGTTCGTAATCTCGCATATCACGTTCAAAAGGCATCTGCTGGCAATTTGACAGCAGACCACCTTGAATAGGATTTTATAAAATGGTATGAGTTTCGGTCGTTCAGAGAACAATGGAAAACTTCTGAACATAAACGTGCCAAGAAATCACAAACAGCCAAAAATGCTGGGGTTGACTGCGATATCCTGTAAAGGATATGCAAATAACTTTAACATCTCTTTTGGTGTCTAAATCTATCAGTTGTTAGATACCCAGTTCTACCAGCCCATTGTACAACTCATTACACTCTCTGCCCAATGTGATGATGACTTGATTGAAGGTGCATTTATGTCTACTGCTGTCAGTCCATTCCTGTCCTTATGCATTAGGTTAACTGTGGCACTACGCGAACATTATTTGGTACCTTCTTCCTGCCATCCATGACCTGCCTAATTTTATTCAGCTTCCTTTGCTGGCATGCTTGCGTTCACTGGCTTGTGAACTCCAGCATGAAGTCCTGTATGTCGGATGAAGACATCCTGTTGTCCAACATCAGTGTGATGTCATACCGGACTGAGGTTTGCAGTATCCATTGTCCATGTCTGGCTTATTGATGTGCAAACTGGTGGTTCCTCGATGTGCAGGCAGACACTCTCTGACTTCGGAAGAATCAGCGATCCTACTATGTTAGCCAGGACCCCGAAGGGACCTGTTGCCCAGGATGCATGACTAGGACGTGTTTGTAGGTCTTGGCCAGTACAAAACCTGACCCTGGTGCCTTGGAAACACCTCTGCATCCCTCAGCTTCCTTTGAGATTATTCAGCTTACTGTGGAGTGGATTTCATTCATGACTGGTGACTCACTTGTAGGCCTTGACCTTTGCCAGTGCTTGAAGCATGCAGTTTTTATAAAAATAAAGCTAGCATGATAAAATCAATATGTTATCTGACTATGCATTACTAAGATTGATGGGAACTGCAACTAAAACGCAGGCTTCACTTAGATCAGTAAAAAGAATTAACCAGAACTTACTAGCTGGATCTGGATCAAGTTCAGCCCATGTTTGTAGAAGTCTGAATGAAGGTGATGGAATGTTCCTGCCTTTGTACCTTACAGTAGCATCATCTAACTCTCCATAGCCTTCATCTGCATCTCCTGTACAATTATATATATATATATATATATACACACACACACACATGCACACACATATACATAGTGTCCATATATATAAAATGGCAATATTTAACATTCACTGTCATTTAGCAAGAACTTTTCAGAAAATCCCAGGCCACTAGAAAGGCTCAATGCTTGTGAATTCTCTAGATCAGAACTTAAGCAAAGCAATTGTAATTTTATTTGGATAATTAAATAATAATTATGAACAGGAATTGAAGAATTTTAATGTAATTTATTCTCTTAAAATAGTGCTTGTGGATTTAAATAAATTAAGTTATAACTGGATGACTGATTATTAGTGAAAGAAAAGTATAATCAACAGAAAGAACATTAATTGTTGTATTATGATTGAACATAATAACATTAATATAAGGTAGCTACAAACAGATACTGAAGAACTTATTGTATACAAATCACTGTTATTTGTCCATCAAGAATGATGATGACCATTCATTTCATCCAGTGGGGTTGAAAGTATGGAGCCGTGAGTTCTAAGATGGCTGATAAAGACTATTTTGGCTCGAAATGTTCTTTGACAATGTGGGTAAAGAATGTTTGACATTCCAGGAGGAGGTTCTCCTGCAGTGGCTTTTCTGTCCAGCTTTTTCTTCACAGCTCTTGCAGTCATGGTTGCTTCACAAGTGACTGTACCCTTGTGTAATGATGTACGCCACGAATTACAGTCTTTAGCAGCAGTCTCCCAGGTGTCAAGATGAATTCCAAAAGCTTTAAGTGAGATATTTAGAGTGTCTTTAAAGCATTTCCTCTGGCCGCCTTGGGAGCGTTTACCACAACGCAGCTGGCCTGTAAAACATTTGTTTAGGGAGCCTGTGATCTGGCATACGAGTTATGTGACCAGCCCAGCGAATCTGATTTTTCATTAGTAGATTGTGGATACTGGGCATGAACGCTATTTATAGAACTTCAGTGCCTGGGATCTTGTCTTGCCATTTAATCTTCAATAGCTTCCTAAGGCAGACTGTGTGGACAAATCACTAACAACATAATCATTTACACTGCATAATAAAGATTCATTATACAAAATAACAATAAACACTAATAATTATACCTCTGAAGGGTTGAACAGGATATTGTTGATATAAACACAATAAACATCACATTGCATTTTCTCAAAATTTGTGTACTGCAGCAACTACTTGCTTTTACCAATGTTTATAAGCTGTTAAACATATTTCCAGAACTCATCTTTTGCAGCTTCTCTCATTGTCACATTGGTGATCAAGTATCCAGGATCTTAGAATCGCTGCCTGTCAATGGCAGTTTGAGAGGAGGAAACAAGAAAACGAACAAAAACCAGGTGGTGCCAGATGCAGAATATGGAGGATGTTCCTGAGTAGACACAATGTGCGTTGCAGGGTACTTTTTTCAGCAGCAAAAATCAGCTGTTTTTATTGTTTTTTAAGCAGGCGGTGTGCTGCTACAAAAATCATCAACAATACTAACATAACTTTCATGAAAATATGTATGCCACTAAATCATTGTGGTATATTTGATATGGTTTCATTATATGTCTCTGATGGTGACTTCTCAAGAAACCATACAATTTGGCATTTACATTTTTATGTTTCCAGCTCTGGTGAAGCTACCTGCACAATATGCACACGCTCACACGTTTCTATCAATTCGGTCCGAAAGAAAATGAACAGATTATAACAGCAATGCTGTCTCACTAATGTCACTACCATCTCACAAAGCTTTTCCATGAAAACAAACATTCACACAAAAGTCAGCTATTCCAGAAGCTTTTCTGAAATATGTGTCTTAAAAGTTGCTTAAATGTCGACAGTGTCGACTTCATTGCACCAGGATTTTATCCCATATGGCTCAGTCTCTTTCTGCAGCGCTGAAAGCATCGCACAAAGCACGAACTCCGTAGCTCCAGCGATGACCCACAAGAGTCTCATCTCATCTCATCATGTTCCTCTTGTACCTTGCGGTGTCGAGGTGAAGTATAAACAGCGAGAGAGTGCCTATTTATGGGCTTCATGTATCAATATTCCCATGGACTCTGTTATTCCCTGCGTCCATCGTTTACTGTGGTCGGCCTCTTCCTCTGCTTCCCCTGGTCTGTACATCATTGTTTGCTGTGGTATACTGTTAGTTGGTAACCTACTTGCATGGCCAAGCCATTTGACTTGCTGCTTTCTAATAAAATCTAGTGCAGCTATAATCCCCACTTTAGTCCTGATTTCTTCATTTCTGATCTTATCTCTTCTTGATACATTGAGTATTCTTCTCAGGAATCTAATTTCTGTTTTTGTGATTTTTCTTTTCTCTTTTTCTGTCATTGTCCAGGTTTGGCATTGGTAACGTAGAGTTGGTAGGAAGATTGTGTTGTAAAGTACTTTCTTAGTAGTTATTGATACATGTTTGTTCTTTAGTATTGGTGCCATTTGTCCAATGAGTTGGTTTGCCTTATTGCATATAATCTCGTCTTCTGATTTGCCATTTGATGTATTATACTTCCTAGGTACTTGAAACTCTTTACTTGTTTCAAGGGATATTCGTTTAGGTGAATCGTTGTTGCTTTTTCTTCTTTAGTTACAGTCATTGTCTGTTTTACTTGTGCTAATTTTCATATTATGTTCCCTACACGCATTTCGCTTAGACCTATTCATTTGTTCTTGTAATTCAGCTTCTGATTTTGCTAATAGTGCTTGGTTGTCCGCAAACAGGAGTTCTCTAATGGTTAGATTTGCAGATGGTTCTTCTTCTGTGTTCTCGTCATGTGGTGTTCTTGCAGTCTCTGTTTGGCTGGTTTCTTTACATATGTTGTTTATATATGTTATGAACAAGAGAGGAGACAGGACACAACCTTGTCGTAGGTTGTCTCAGAAAAAATTCTGAGGACGTGGCCCAGAATCAAACCCACGATCTTCGGAGCCCGAGTCAAACGGCTTGACCACTTCACCACAGAGACTCCTAATATGTATGTGTGTCTGCTGCTCTATGCTATATCTGCAATATGTGTCTTCTAGTATGTATATACTTATTTAAAAAAAAACCTATCTAAAACTGATAGTGTACATACCAATATCAAGCATTGCTTTCCCATTCAGTGTTGCAGCTAATTCATCATGTGAGGACATCCTCTGAAGGATACCAAAAGTCTTTGAGGGGATCTCTGCCTTTGAGTTGAGGCCAGAAAATCTCATCTCATCATCATCTGCATTATGGCGCCTCTCAGGGTCTTTGTTTCTCTTTGCTTTTTGGCTGAGTTCTGAAAAAGTGATTTCAACATTTTCAAATAATTGGTTGCAATTAAGAATATAATTTACAGTAATAATGTTTATTTTTCTCACTAGTGTGTTTAAAGTAAAGGTAGTCCCATAGATTTGTTAACCTCAACCCAAAGAAATATTGAAAAAACACAACTTATATCTTAACATAGCAAAAACAAAGATAAGACTACTATTGAAAAAGAAATATATGTTAATGAGGAAAGATTGGAGGTGGTGGAACATTTTTAATATCTTGGGTCATTGATTACCAACAATAGTGACACAATGAAAGAAATTAAATGACGACTATCAATTGCTCTTCAAAGACTAAAACAACTGAATAAATTATGGAGTGGAGCAGAAAGAACTACAAAAATTAGATTTTTAAAAGCATGCTTTTTTCCCATTGCAACATATGCCTGTGAGACCTGGACATTTACTAAACAAGCTGAACAGTGCATAAATGCTTTTGAATATAAAAGTTATAGTCGGGTTCTAAGAATATCTTGGTTACAGAAAAGAACAAATGCATCCATACTTCAAGAGCTGAATACTGAAGAGGGTTGGCTGTTAAAGATGATAAAACAAAGAAAATTGATATATTTGGTTGCATATTTGATATATTTGGTCACTTGAAACGTCATGAAAGTTTAGAGAGAACAATAATGAAGGGGTATATGCCTGGGAAGAGAGGAAGAGGAAGGCCAAAGAGAAGATGGGTGCAGGATGTGGTGGATGATCTACAGATGGGTGTATCAGACATGGGACATCTTGCTTGTGATTGAGAAGCTTTTCGGAAGGTTGTTATGGGAGCGATGTTCTGTAAAGGACTACTGAATGAATGAATGAATGAAATCCCATAGCAGAGACTACTTATTGGAGTGTGACATGTTAGGATATCACATAAGACCATGACACATGAGATGGGGTGGTCATTTCCTTCCTCATTCATCATATTTCCATCCCAGACAATTACCGGAAAATTCTGTAAATCATTAGATGCTTACTTTTATGATGCCAGAATTCTGTAGCATGCTCTAACCAAACAAAGAGTGAGACTAACATCCTATCTGGCTATTAGGACTCATAGAGAAGAAAGAATCATATATCACATATATTTGGACACTAACAGAGTTAAGTACATCTATTATTTGTTTCATGTGATAAAACAGAATCATATGTGTGCACACATGAATGAAACAGTCATAAAGCTTTCATAATAATCTGCACAACAGTTACAAGAACAGCTGTTCATGAAAAGTGTTACAGTACAACAATGACAAACTACTGGTCATCAATATACTTATAAGCATAACCAAATGATTTAACTGCTTCAGTTAAAATAATATGACTGCTGGTATATTCATTATCAGTATAATGCTCAGTGGGGAAGGGGTTATGAATTGCAATTAGTAATCCTGCATACCACATTCGAAAATACAGCTGCAGGCGATTTGGCAGCAGACTGCCTTGCATTGAGTTTCCATACAATGGTATGAGTGTCAGTCGTTCAGTCAGCAATGGCAAACTACTGAACATAAAACTTGCCTAGAAATCACAAGTAGCCAAAAAATGCTGGAGTTGAATGCTGTGTCCTGTAAAGGATATGCAATTACCATATAACATTTATCATTCCCTTTAATTTAATATGATGTTGATTGTTTTCAGTCTAAGTGTCCATTGCTCATGGTTGCCACATATATTTTATTCAGATTATTTTAACTGAATCTTGGTTTTCTATTGCGCAATGTTTAAACGTTTACTGCTTCTTCCTGTTAAATCTAGAAAATGTGAGCTGAATGTGTGCTTTTAATGGGCAAAGACTACTTGAATGAATCAAGCATAGGTTAGATAATTAAGGACAAAGTACAGTGGTACCCCGGGTTACAAACTTAACTTGTTCCAGAACTCGGTTCGTAACCCGAAACGTTTGTAACCTGAAACATTGAAATCAATGAAATAGAAACAATCTATTTCAAGATGAAAGAATCGTTCTTTTTTATTAACACCTGGTCCAGATCAATAGAAAATGTTCAACTTTCTCTAAAATTTGAGGTCTTTGCTTCTGCAGCTTAGTTACGCCTTTAGCCACATCGAAGATTTGAGTAACTCTTTGTTCTTTATGATGGTAGAGATATATGATTTCGCCATGCTGTACTCATTTCATGTATCATAATCATTTCTTTAATTACCTCCACTGCTATACGTTTCTGCTTACTGTCAGCACCACTACCGTTCTTCGAACTCTTAATTGATGGGGTTAACAAGGAAAATAATGGAAGAGATCAACTGAACACAGTGCCACTGCTAAGAAATCTTTTACTGTTTTACTGCTGTGTAGTAAGGCCAATGAAAGTGAGGCTACGCACTTGTGCAAAACTAGGCTACTAGGCTAGTGCTAAGCGATGTTAGTACTTCATTTGTACTGCACGCGATGTTTGTCTCAAATGTTAATTCTTGCTCTCTCTCTCCTTTGTTCGTAACCCGAGGCACTGTTTGTTATCCGAGACAAAAAAATGTTGATGTTGTTTGTAACCCGAATATTTCGTGACCTGAGGCGTTCATAACCTGAGGTACCACTGTACATCTTTTGGGGTTTGGTTGGTTGATTGATCATGTATTCTCAGGACTAATGAATTTTAAACTATAAGTCTGATACAGTGGCATTTTTACTGGATTTTAGGCAGCCTGGTATGCCTTGCCAGTCAAGAAGATCTGATCATTCAGGACCACATCGATTGACGGATGTCAGTCGCTGCGATCAGGCAAATTTTGAAGATTAGCCTATGACGGGTGACATTGCGATATTCTATTGTGATAATTTGGTCGCGTCTAGCATGTGCCACATGGTTTAGTGGTTACATCACACGCCAGTGATCCAGGTTTTGATCCCGGGTCCAGTCAAGGATATGCACTACTGATGAGCTCAAACGAGTATAGTGCTTCCATGTTGACGTGGACAAGGCCTTAGATTCGTACCGGAATACGATCAGCGTTGCCAGTAGTGGCTTGTGCTCAATGTTCAAATATCAAATCCCGAAACAAAAACAAAAACAAATAAATCAATTTGATTACTTCTTTAACAAGCATCACCAAAAATACTGGGTGTGTTGGCTTAAAAACCTGCTGCTGTCTGAATGCTGCTGCTCTCTTTTTTGTTTGACTTTTTTGCTAGCTGTTTCGTAAAAACAATTAAAGCAAAAACCTCTTTTACACATCTACAGGCATTTTGGATATATGATGCTAGAGCCATATTGTTATAGACCGAACAGCACTCAGTGTGTGATGTGGCCAGTATCATGGCAGCTAGCCCTTTAAGCTCAAGCGAATGTAAGCCTGAGAATCAATAATGCAGAATTGTTTTGAGACAAACTTGAGCCAGCTAACTAATTGGTATATTGACCAACCTTCAGGTTCATCCTGCTCTGTCTCTGTCATCCACTGCAGCACTTTGAATGACTTTGACTGCTTTTTAGGATTTGTGCCCATGTTAATGTTGATAGGAGACTCATCGATCTCAGATCTGGGTCCAGTTTGCCGGGAAGGGACGTAATCTGACTGTACAAGTCCAACTGGTTTCTTTGATGTTTTGACTGTTGTATCGACATCATCTACATCAGATTTAATGCTTGTTTGCCGGGATGGCAGATAATCTGACTGTAACTGTCCAACTGGCTTCTTAGTTGCCTTAAAGGTAGTATCAACATCGCCTGGGTCAGATTTAGTTCCTGTTTGCCTGGAAGGAAGGTAATCTGATTGCATCTGTCCAGTTGGTTTCTTTGGAACCTTAGAAGTAGAATCCTGATTACTTTCTTTATTGATATAAAAGTCGGACTGAATTTGCCCCGCCGACTTCTTTCGATATCTGTAAACATAATGAAAATAATTAATCTTTGATACAACATTTAATAAGCCAACTACTTTATGTTATTGTGCATATATGTTGTATAAGCCAACTATTATATGTTATTGTGCATTCAATCTTCAAATATTAGCATGTATTTAGAACAGTAATTGTATGCACTTATACCCGACGTGTGATGAAATGTAAATTGTGAATTCTTAATTCTCTTCAAGGCTGCACTTCTGAAGCAAAATTAATCTTCCCCAACATACAAGAGCAGTTGTACTTATTGTAAGTTCAAAACAATTTCATTGGCTGGAACCGTACGTTCGGATGAAGTATGTATACCAGATATTACACTTATGGCTAACAACTACGTTCTTCACTTTTGTAAGTGCATTTGATTACCTGTACTGTTGTCTGGAGAACAATCGCCAGTAATAGTATCATATTTATTCAGCTTCCTCTTATAATCCAAAACAATTGGCTTTCATCATCCTGTCTATCCACAGCCTCCTGTCTCATGTACTGTTAATTATGTTCCTCCATGTCATGCTGCTAATATGTCTAGCATCATCTCTCGTGGCCTTCCCCTGCCTCTCTTCCCCTCTAAGTTCCCTGCAGTCATTATGTACTCAGCTTTCCCTTCTCATGATCTGTCCAAAGAATGTGGATTAATTGTTTTTTTGATACAAATTAATTTTTTTGTGAGTTAATTTCTATCAAAGCATCTTCATTATGCTTTTATCTGCCCATGGTTTGTTTTTTTGTGCTCGCTTGCTTTGAACTCAAGCGTAATCCACACACTACTTCGAATAGTGCTGAAATGAATTTTGCATGTAAATTAGCTTTCCCTATTAACAGTGTCTCTCGCCATCAGACGTGATTTCATCATTTTTCAATGAAACCACATCTCTGAAGCTTTCACATAATTCCTCACTATTCTGATCATTGTCCTTTATTCACTTCTGTTCCTAAAGACTGACTCAATATAGATCTTAAGAACTCATGTTTTTCACCTCAACTGTCAAAGATATATTGCAGAGAATATTCTTCATTTTGCTTGGGATCTACTTAGCTATTTGAAATAAGTACTCAAATATTTTCTGAACTTCATGAGAAGGAAATGTGCTGAGAAAATGAGTTTTACACTTCACTTTATTATAAAAAAAAGTCGCTTAAAAGTCGACAGGGTCGACTTCATCGCACCGAGTTTTAACCCATATGGCTCGGTCCCTTTCCGCAGCGCGGAAAGCGTTGCACAAAGCACGAACTCCGTAGCTTTTAGCGACGACCCACAGGAGTCTCCGAAACATTTAACTCTTAAACCGAAGGGTGCGGCCCGGAATCGAACCCACAACCTTCAGAGCACGAGTCAAACGGCTTGACCACTTCGACACAGAGACTCCCAGAGACTCATTTTATTATGCAGAAACCTAGTATATGTGAATACCTAACACTTCACACCTTATGACAGTGTCAGTTATAGGATTACCTGTAGCTTTGTGAACATGTACAGACATGGTATCAGGGTATTGTTGAACATGCAGGCAATGATATAAATAGCTCACAACTAACCAATGTGATCACAGGAGAAAGTACATTTGGACATTCTAAAAAGTACTAAATATTTAACTGACATTTGGTAAATTAATTATTCCAGCTGCTTACCCGCCAAATTGATCTTGTGTTTCTGTTTCTTCTTCCTGGCCTTGCTGGTTGGTTTGACCTCCTTTTGGCTTTGGTGCTGTTGGTGGTCCTATTTTTCTGTAATATTAATCAAGATCATTCTTCATTCCTTGCAACGTATCATAGAGTGTAATGCCCAAATATAATAAAATACACAAAATTACATCTTTTACAGTTGATGAGATTCTAGATTACAGTTTGAGTTTCATGTTTGTAATAATATATAGAACTGTTTCAAATTGCACTATTATTAGATCTATCATGTATTAGATCTATCATGTATTAGATCTATCATGTATTAGATCTATCATGTATTAGATCTATCATGTATTAGATCTATCATGTATTAGATCTATCATGTATTAGATCTATCATGTATTAGATCTATCATGTATTAGATCTATCATGTATTAGATCTATCATGTATTAGATCTATCATGTATTAGATCTATCATGTATTAGATCTATCATGTATTAGATCTATCATGTATTAGATCTATCATGTATTAGATCTATCATGTATTAGATCTATCATGTATTAGATCTATCATGTATTAGATCTATCATGTATTAGATCTATCATGTATTAGATCTAAAGGATTCTGAATTTTAAAAACAGTAGTAGGATTTATTTTATAATTTCTTTTTGGGTTCACTCACCTTGAACTCAAACATAGTCAACACATGTGCTACTAATTAGAGTGCACTGGATTGATTTTTGCATGTGGATTAGGTTCATTGCACTAGTACCAGTGTCCCTCACCATCAGCGACTCTAGAGGTACTTGTAATTTACATCCCCAAGTCAATGATGAGAAGTCAGCACTTTAGTCCAACTGCTCGGTGTAGGGGTTGAATCCGCTACCTCGGCATCAGCACATGGGATGTTTAAGAATAAGCACTCTTATCCATTCGGCCATGCTGACTTCAGTTTTTTATTGTCTATTGTCTATTGTGTATCCCTGGGTGCATGTTGCCTCGTTTGTTAATCTACCCTTGTTGTTAAGATTTGTAGTGTGGGTAACACCCATGGAGACATTCCAAAGCCAGCTGTGCTTTCTTGGTTGTATCGGATTGTTTTGAGGACTCTTGATGTATATCCATCACTTTCTTAATCTTCTTTTGGCACTATTTCCAGATGATTTTGCTTGTTTGCTTTCTTTTTAGCATTTGACAAAATTTCATTCTCACTTTTTATTTAGTTGCTTGTCCTTCACAGGATGTAGCAGTCAACCCCAGCATATTGGTTGGCCGTGATTCTTGGGCAAGTTTTACATTCAGTAGTTTATCGCTGTGTTTCGAACCCAGGTATACAGGATTATGAACCTCGTCCGTAACACCTTTGCCACGGAGAGCGATTCACTAGATTCACACTAGATGTCCAAAAAATTAATAGCAAGGTACAGAAAATGTGGCTCTAATGTGGCACAGATTTGCAGTTTAAAAATGTGAGAAAGAAAAACATGTAAATAAATATCTATAATTACAATAAAATCGAAAAATAATTGCAATCAAATCATATATGTCGAAAGAAACATTACTGTAAGAGTATACGGAGGAAAGTTCCTACTTACTTTTTCAGTTCTGAAAGATCAATTCCATATGAGAAAGGCTTTGGCCCTCCACTTTTGGCAGAGCTGAGTACTGCACTGAGAAGCTGGTCTGGAACTTTCTGTTCTTCAGATTCCTCATTTGGCTGCAATAAATATCTCTGATTTATCAAACACGATTTAAACTTCCACATCATGAAAATAAAAATCCCTGTCTCATTGGGGATTTTAACACACGACCACTGGACGAGCAGGCAAGCAAGCATGCAAAACCATTGTGCTACTAGGTTTGGCCTGACAATCAGACAAGTGTCTGAAACTATGCAATACCTAAAGGAGCTGCAGTGGCATGGTGGTTAGCTTGCATGCCTGTCAAGACAGTAGTCTTCTTTCAATATCCTGCAGAGGCAGGATGATGTTTTCCAATGATTTTGCCTCTGGGGTCGACCCAGCCTCATAAAATGGGTTCCAGAAAATTTTCAGAATTTTCTGGGAATTATCATGGGGGATAAGGTGATGAATAAAGGAACTGACCACCCCACAGCATATGTTATTGGCAAGAATATGTGAAGGCCTAATATGTCATACACTAATGTGCAGTTATAGTTAATTAGACAGCGTCTATACTATTACAATAATAAAGTACCCAGACAATCACACAGTCCCAAGACAACCCTCAGAGTACCAAGACATCCCTCACAGTGCCAAGGCAACCAAACAGAATATAGATAATTGCACAGTACCAAGACAACCACACAGTATTCACTGACAAAATATATAGACAATCATATGATATCTAAGCAATGACACAATACCCTGATGATCTCACAGTACTTGACATAACATTTAGGTAATCCACTAGTACCTGGACAATCAAGTGGTACATGGTAAAGTACATGTGTTTGTATAATGACAAGGTGCCTGAACAATCACAAAGTATCTAGACAGTCACATGGCATCTAGACAGTCACACAATATCTAGACAGCCACACAGTTCTAGACAGTCACACAAAATCTAGACAGTCATACTGAATTTAGACAGTCACACAGTTCTAGAAAGTCACACAGTATCTAAACAATCACACATCTAGACAGACACACAGTTCTAGACAGTCACACGGCATCTAGACAGTCACACAGCATGTAGACAGTCTCACAGCATCTAGACAGGTCACACAGCATCTAGACAGTCACACAACATCTAGACAGTCACACAACATCTAGACAGTCACACAGCATCTAGACAGTCACACAACATCTACACAGTCACACAACATCTAGACAGTCACACAACATCTAGACAGTCACACAGTAAGTAGACAATCACACAGTAAGTAGACAACCACACAATAAGTAGACAGTCACACAGTAAGTAGACAATCACACAATAAGTAGACAACAAACAAGGAAGTAGACAATCACACAGTAAGTAGATAGCCACACAGTAAGTAGACAACCACACAGTAAGCTGACAACCACACAGTAAGCAGACAACCACACAGTAAGTAGACAATCACACAGTAAGTAGACAACAAACAAGGAAGTAGACAATCACACAGTAAATAGACAACAAAACAAGTAAGTAGACAATCACACAGTAATTAGACAACAAAAAAGTAAGTAGAAAATCACACGGTATGTAGACAATCACATGGTAAGTAGACAATCACCCTTTAAGAAGACAATCATACAATAAGTAGACAACAAACAAGTAAGTAGACAATCACACAGTAAGTAAAAAATCACATGGTAAGTAGACAATCACACAGTAAGCAGATTACCACACAGTAAGTAGACAATTACACAATAAATAGGCAACAAACAAGGAAGTAGACAATCACACAGTAAGTAGATAGCCACACAGACACAGTAAGTAGACAACCACACAGTAAGCTGACAACCACACAGTAAGCAGACAACCACACAGTAAGTAGACAATCACACAATAAGTAGACAACAAACAAGGAAGTAGACAATCACACAGTAAGTAGATAGCCACACAGTAAGTAGACAACCACACAGTAAGCTGACAACCACACAGTAAGCAGACAACCACACAGTAAGTAGACAATCACACAATAAGTAGACAACAAACAAGGAAGTAGACAATCACACAGTAAATAGACAACAAACAAGTAGACAATCACACAGTAATTAGACAACAAAAAAGTAAGTAGAAAATCACACGGTATGTAGACAATCACACGGTAAATAGATAACAAACAAGTAAGTAGACAATCACACAGTAATTAGACAACAAAAAGTAAGTAGACAATCACACAGTATGTAGACAATCACATGGTAAGTAGACAATCACACGGTAAGTAGACAATCACACGGTAAGTAGACAATCACACGTTAAGTAGACAATCATACAATAACTAGACAACAAACAAGTAAGTAGACAATCACACGGTAAGTAAAAAATCACATGGTAAGTAGACAATCACACAGTAAGCAGATTACCACACAGTAAGTAGACAATTACACAATAAATAGGCAACAAACAAGGAAGTAGACAATTACACAGTAAGTAGATAGCCACACAGTAAGTAGACAACCACACAGTAAGCTGACAACCACACAGTAAGCAGACAACCACACAGTAAGTAGACAATCACACAATAAGTAGACAACAAACAAGGAAGTAGACAATCACACAATAAATAGACAACCACACATTAAGCAGATTACCACACAGTAAGTAGACAATCACACAATAAATATACAACAAACAAGGAAGTAGACAATCACACAGTAAATAGATAGCCACACAGTAAGTAGATAGCCACACAGTAAGTAGACAACCACACAGTAAGCTGACAACCACACAGTAAGCAGACAACCACACAGTAAGTAGACAATCACACAATAAGTAGACAACAAACAAGGAAGTAGACAATCACACAGTAAATAGATAACAAACAAGTAAGTAGACAATCACACAGTAATTAGACAACAAAAAAGTAAGTAGAAAATCACACGGTATGTAGACAATCACACGGTAAATAGATAACAAACAAGTAAGTAGACAATCACACAGTAATTAGACAACAAAAAAGTAAGTAGACAATCACACAGTATGTAGACAATCACATGGTAAGTAGACAATCACACGGTAAGTAGACAATCACACGGTAAGTAGACAATCACACGTTAAGTAGACAATCATACAATAACTAGACAACAAACAAGTAAGTAGACAATCACACGGTAAGTAAAAAATCACATGGTAAGTAGACAATCACACAGTAAGCAGATTACCACACAGTAAGTAGACAATTACACAATAAATAGGCAACAAACAAGGAAGTAGACAATTACACAGTAAGTAGATAGCCACACAGTAAGTAGACAACCACACAGTAAGCTGACAACCACACAGTAAGCAGACAACCACACAGTAAGTAGACAATCACACAATAAGTAGACAACAAACAAGGAAGTAGACAATCACACAATAAATAGACAACCACACAGTAAGCAGATTACCACACAGTAAGTAGACAATCACACAATAAATAGACAACAAACAAGGAAGTAGACAATCACACAGTAAGTAGATAGCCACACAGTAAGTAGATAGCCACACAGTAAGTAGACAACCACACAGTAAGTTGACAACCACACAGTAAGCAGATTACCACACAGTAAGTAGACAATTACACAATAAATAGGCAACAAACAAGGAAGTAGACAATCACACAGTAAGTAGATAGCCACACAGTAAGTAGACAACCACACAGTAAGCTGACAACCACACAGTAAGCAGACAACCACACAGTAAGTAGACAATCACACAATAAGTAGACAACAAACAAGGAAGTAGACAATCACACAGTAAATAGATAACAAACAAGTAAGTAGACAATCACACAGTAATTAGACAACAAAAAAGTAAGTAGACAATCACACAGTATGTAGACAATCACATGGTAAGTAGACAATCACACGGTAAGTAGACAATCACACGGTAAGTAGACAATCACATGTTAAGTAGACAATCATACAATAACTAGACAACAAACAAGTAAGTAGACAATCACACGGTAAGTAAAAAATCACATGGTAAGTAGACAATCACACAGTAAGCAGATTACCACACAGTAAGTAGACAATTACACAATAAATAGGCAACAAACAAGGAAGTAGACAATTACACAGTAAGTAGATAGCCACACAGTAAGTAGACAACCACACAGTAAGCTGACAACCACACAGTAAGCAGACAACCACACAGTAAGTAGACAATCACACAATAAGTAGACAACAAACAAGGAAGTAGACAATCACACAGTAAGTAGATAGCCACACAGTAAGTAGACAACCACACAGTAAGCTGACAATCACACAGTAAGCAGACAACCACACAGTAAGTAGACAATCACACAATAAGTAGACAACAAACAAGGAAGTAGACAATCACACAATAAATAGACAACCACACAGTAAGCAGATTACCACACAGTAAGTAGACAATCACACAATAAATATACAACAAACAAGGAAGTAGACAATCACACAGTAAATAGATAGCCACACAGTAAGTAGATAGCCACACAGTAAGTAGACAACCACACAGTAAGCTGACAACCACACAGTAAGCAGACAACCACACAGTAAGTAGAGAATCACACAATAAGTAGACAACAAACAAGGAAGTAGACAATCACACAGTAAATAGACAACAAATAAGTAAGTAGACAATCACACAGTAATTAGACAACAAAAAAGTAAGTAGACAATCACACGGTATGTAGACAATCACATGGTAAGTAGACAATCACACGGTAAGTAGACAATCACACGGTAAGTAGACAATCACATGGTACTTAGCCAACAACACATCACTTATACAACTACACAGTGCTTATACAACTACACAGTGCTAATACAACTACACATCGCTTATACAAGTACACAGTGCTTATACAAGTACACAGTGCCTACTAGATAATTACACTGTACTTTATTAGGAGTTGAAATGGAAAGAATGGTTCCTGGAAGACGACCAACATGATGATAGACGCAGGGCATTAAAGACATTCCGAACATGAAAATGCATGAAACAGGGAAACTGGCATAGTATTAAAAGGCTTTTAAATGTGTTGTGATATGAGCACATTCTGCAAGGACTTACTGTCTGAATATGATTACTGAGACAAAGACAGCATGCATAGACCATCTCGGAATACATCACGAAAGCACAAAAGAATCTGCCAGCTATGCAAGATAATTCTTGTCAGCATGCTACAGTTTTCTATTTGCCTATTGTCACTATGCCTATACTTGGTGTTGCATTTAAAACTGCAGCTTATTTCTCCTATTAAATGTCTTCAAAAAATAAGTACTCAATACATAATCAGGAAATATAATATTTATCAGGCCTGACTTATTTTAGAGTTTAATCAAAAACTGACATCACAGCTCTTGGGAATTCCCATATGTGCTCTGTCATCTTCAAGAGCCAGCGTAGAGTCCCAATATTTGTGACACCAGTTACAGCCTGATTGTGTCCATCTGTGTCAATCAATGGGTGTGGAAAAGACTGGCACTCAACAGGACACATGTTGCGAGAACCTGATAATAGGATAACTGGAAAGTCATTTCTCTGGAACATAGATAACAGAAGATATAGACGGAGACCCAAAAACACTCTAAGAGAATTGGAAACAGCGATGATTAACATGAGGGAGGGCATGGAGGAAGCTGCAGAAGATAGCAACAGATAGATGGTCTGGTTGGTGTGAGCTGGTTGAGAGCCTGTGCTCTAATTGGGGTTAAAGGGCAGGAGATGAACAAATGTGAGGCAGATGTCCGGATGAGTCAATTTGATAAGAGTGTGTGCAATCTACAGTGCAAGATAGTTCAAGTGGGTGTATACTCTGGCTGTCTTATTTAGCAACTGTGCTTAATAAAGGCAAAATTAAATGTAGATTATCGGTGATGATTAGTGCACCAAGTGGTCACTGCAGACATGAAAATGCATGAAGGAAAGTTTAACAGCAGAAATTAATATAGTGCCTTATTTTGTCTGCTACTATCTGAATTAACTGAGTAGGCTCTCTTCTGGCTCTTGTATGCTGTTTACTGGTGTTTAATCGCTGCTGCTGCTGCTGCATCTACTACTACTACTACTACTACTACTACTACTACTACTACTACTACTACTACTACTTCTGCAGGTCTCAGGGTTGAACCAGATGCAGACAACCGTGACTCTCCAATCCTCTGTTGTCTTATATTTTGATGAAGTTGGCTTTGCTTTTATTATTTACTGCTCAGCAGTTTTAAGTTGTCCACATTTATCATGCTCTATCTTCTCCTGAATCTCTTGTCTAGTTTTTTCCCCGCATAATGCTAATTTCTCTATTTGACCTCTTTTGTCAATATACCTCTTACATTTTATTTGCCTTTTCTTTAAGATTGTAATGAGTGTACTTGTAACACCTGCAGCTCTCAATTCCCCAGTGTTTGTTTTCTTCTCTTCCATGATATTCTCAACATTCTTCTCAAATACCACATCTCCACCTCCTTGAGTTTCTTCACCATTTCAGTACACATTGCCCAGCATTCACATCCAACCAGAAGAACAAGTGACGCCTAAACATTTCAGTAAGCAGGCTTTTGTACTTGTGACATTTGTGTTTGTCATGCTATTCTTTTATTTAAATGCTGGAGAGGGGTCTATAGGCAGTGAATGCAGTTTCATAATCCTGCACACCAGGTGAAAAATCAGCCATGGCAATTAGGAAGCAGGCCACCTTGCTTTGATTTTAATACTTGTATAAGCGTCGTCATTCAGAAAGCCGTGGCAAACTACTGAACATAAGACTGCATATAACATCAGAAAGCCAATATAAATGTTGGGGTTGATTGTGACACCCTGTAAAAGGACATGCAACCAACTTTATTTGTAAAACATGTAGCATATACTGTAACTAGAGGATGTCACGTCTGTTTATAAGTTTAATATTAGTGATGAACGTGTGAAGTGTTTGATTTTGGTAAGCTATAATGATTTACATGGTATATAAATAGTTATGTTGTTGCACTTTTATTGCTCATGTGTTGCTGTATTGTTGCTATATCTTCTTCTTCTTTCGTTAGCTTGAAATTTATCTGTAACTGTAATGTTGTTTCTTGTATTAATTAAATGCTATTTTTTAGTTCAATCAGTGGTTGACAGAGGTTGCTATATAATTGATATATAGTTACAATATTTATTAATTACCACTATGTTACATCTCTTTTCCATGTCAAAATAACATGCAATTAATGGACGTAACAAATACAAAAATGGACACCAAGCAAATATGTCATTGAAACACCCAGCAAAGGGCTTACTGTCTACACATAACAAGTACATTTGTAAACTAAGTAAACTTGTTTACCTGGAAATTTGGACGCTTATAAGGAACAGGATTCCAAACAGGTGGCGCAAGTGGTGGTGGGGCGAATGAGGAAGTTGGTGGTGGTGGTGGTGGTGGTGGATGAGGAAATGAGGAAACTGGTGGTGGTGGTAGAGGAAATGAGGAAACTGATGGTGGTGGTAGAGGAAATGAGGAAGCTGATGGTGGTGGTGGCAGAGGAGGCGTAGGCTCTGATAATTCGGTGGATGGAGCTATGTTTAAACTGAGGACTCCATCTCTTATGCCAGAATAATCATTCTGACTCACACGAGAATCATCGCTCAGGTCTGAACGAGGACTTACAGATCCACTTGTGGGAGTGTATGGCATGGCTGTGTACAAGATTTCAGCTTTGGATTGTTGAGTGGATGCTCCAAAATCTGTGATTCTGTTCTCATTGCTTTGATCATACTGGTGATTTGTTTGAATTTGTGCAGGATTGGAATAGTAGCTAACTGTAACCGGCTGTGCAGGCTTAAAGGGACGCGCAGTAAAGTTAGTGGGTACAGCAATGTGGGCACTTTCTTCAGCAGTTTGGTCAAAACTGACTTTTCTAATAACAGAGTGGGAAGTGGCAAACCCAGAAGCTGGCTTGAACTGTGCAGATGTGAAAGGCATAGGAACCTGGTTGAATGATGAACTGACAGGAGCTTGTGCTGGTGTATATGGTTTAGGAGCTGAGTAAGGCTGCGGGGTGCTTTTGTATACACTGAAGCTGTTGTTGTTGTTAGTGTTGTATGTAGGTTTTACAGTTGGCATAGGTGTGTATGTGACATTTCCAGAACTGTTGGTATTTGACAGATCATCACTACTGCTTCCACTCTGGTACAGTGTTGCTTGGACACTAGCATGTCCTGATGTTGGCAGACTTGGCTCTTTGTTCGCTAACTCTGAAACAGAACTCAGGTCCTGTCTTGGACTTATAGATCCTGAGAATGTCTGAGGACTTACAGGACGCGGCAAAGAATTGTAAGCTGGCTGTGCTGAGATATCAGTAGTTTGTAAAGACTGTGGAGCGGGACTGGCAAGTGGTTGTGGAGGAATGTGAGGGCTAGAAGTAAAGGCTATGCCGGTGCTGAACTTAACATCAGCTTGTCCATTGGAGCTGACAGCATTTAGACTTCCATTGAATGTCGTCTGTTCATTGGCTTCAGGCTCTCTAAATCCTCCTACACTAGATACATCATTACTCCTGTATTCACCTACTCCCCGTGGCAAGGAATTGGTATTATAGCTTGTATTTCCAGCAGTGTTGAAATAGCCACGAATATTATCAGGTCCTCCTGGAGAATCATGTATTAGCTCTTGTTTTTTGTATGCTAAAGTGTAGTCTGGGAAGTTTAATCCTCCATTTCCCATGTCCTCATCAATACTGTGGCTATTGCTGTAAACATTTCTCTGTTGAACTGGGGCTATATTTTGTATTTCAACTTTTGTGGCCTGGTAAGGTTGGCGCTGAGACCCAAAGTTCCTGGGGGTGGTTGCATAGTGGGTGGTTTCACTGTTGCTGTTGTAGTTGTTATTAAGGGGAATGCCAACCCCAAAGCCCTTAGGAATGGCATTGTAATCGCCAACCTGGATTGATAATTGATTTCCATATTCGTAATCAGAGGAGTGAAATGAGTCTGTAAGAACTGGCCCTCCTGGTCTGTAAACAATAATAACAAAATGTAAATATACATATATATTTTAGGTAAATATTTAATGTATTTTGCTTTCATATATTTTAATCATGAAAACAGTGAAACATTATTTGATATGGTCAAGAAACAAACAAAGAGAATATAGTTAAGGCCTATAATAAATTAATGTGACTGTTGACAAGGGCAAAAGGAAAAAGAGGAACGTCCTAGGACAAACTACATCACACAAGTATGCAAGGTACCTACTTATGCTAAGCTGAAGAGATGTTGCTGGGAATAAGAGAACTGGGAGATGGTCAGATGGGAGATGGTCAGTTAGGAGATAATCAGATGGGGAATGATCAGATGGGAGATGGCCAGATGGTGATCAGATGGGAGATGGTCAGATGGGAGATGGGAGATGATCACATGGGAGATAACTTCATGACCAAGCTTCAGACTGACTGACTTCGTAAAAGAATGAATTAACATTTTCTGAAACGTGTATATTCTGATAGTGACCAGCAGGAAAATTGGAGGGGAAAATAGCCAGGAAAAAGTCTAGAGAAAAGTGTGTGAATTAATGTTCTTTACTTTGAACAACCTGAGATGGATTCCTGTATCTAGTGTGTGAATTGCTGGTCTTCCTGGTCATGGAATTAAATGACTTTCTCCGTAATCCCGTTTATCCACGTAGGGTAATGCAGCGCGCGAGAATTGGAAGCGGTTCTCGTCACGTTGGTAACTTACGGGATAAGTGAGCCGGCCACTCAGAAAGCAATGGCAAACTACTGAGCATAATCTTGCCAAGAAATCAACGACAGCGGTAAAATGCTGGTGTTGACAGCGGTGTCCTGTAAAGGATATGCGAAAAAAAAGTGTGTGAATTAATGTACTTTACTTTGAACAAACAGAGGTGGATTACTGTATCTAGTAATAGACAACAGTGTGTAAATTAATATACTTTATTTTCACATCTAAATACAGAAACACAAACAACAGGTAGCACAATTTATTGCCTGGCTCGGACAACATATTGATTGTTGCTTCTAATGTTAAATTCACTATAGGAATGCATTGCTTCTAATTGTACATCTACATCTACACCTTAAATACATCATTGACTGTAGGACAAGTTAACAGTCCGAGATGGCAGCCTGTATTTATTCAGGACACAATGCTTGTGTGAATTATTGTAATTTATTTTCACATCTAAACCATAAATTAGGTTCTTTGTGTCATATCATCATCATCATGTACCATGTCTATAAGTGTTGGCAGTCATGTTTTGCCATCTGACACGATTATCAGAGTCGTAGATCGGCTCTCTGTTCTTATCACGACCATGTCATAGCCAAGCCATGCAGGTAGTTCTAGATTCTCTCCCCAGTCTTGCCAGTTGTCACCAATTTCTCCAGTTTACCTCTCCGCGGCGAAGCGGTTACGGACGCAGGTCCTAATTTCATATACCGAGTTCGAAACACAGCTTCGGGCAATTTGGCAGCAGACCTCATTGCGATTTTTCTTTATGAAATGGTATGGGTACCGGTCGGTCAGAAAGCAATGGCAAACTAATGAACGTAAACTTGCCAAGCGATCACACGCAGCCAAAAAGTGCTGGTGTTGACTGCATGTCATGTAAAAAGGATATGCAACTAACTTTAATATGGCGCGTCCAAATAATTGTGTCTATCTACGTCTAATTTCTCTAAATCAATTCATGGTTTTCATTTGTTTCTTTATGACACTTGGTCATTGGTTTCTCTTGTCTGTCCATGGCATTCTTTGCATTTTCCTCAGAAACCACATTTCCACAGACATCAGATGTTTTTCAGCTTGTCTGCTTATTGTCCACGCTTAACCTTCAAACAAAAGTGTATGTTCTTTGTTGCGTTTCAACACTTTTCTCGTTGCAAATGTCATCTTTTTATTAGTCAGTATGTTTTCCATCTTGCAAAAAGCTACCTTCACCATGGCGATTCTTGTTCTAATCTCTTCAAGGCATATCTCATCAGATGTTATGACTGTTCATAGATAATTGTACCGATTCACTTGTTTAAAAATATTCCCATTTTCTGCATATTACATTTTGGTATTTGCGTGCTTGCTTGTTTGCGTTTAAAAATATTCCCATTTTCTGCTTATTACATTTTGGTATTTGCTTGCTTGCTTCAGCACGAAGTCCTGTATGTCGGATGAAGATATCCTGTTGTCCAACATCAGTGTGATGTCATACCAGACTGAGGTTTGAGTGAGTATCTGTTGTTCCATGTCTGGCTTATCGGTGTGCTGACTGTTGCCCAGGACGCACGGCTAGGACTTGTTAGTAAGTCTTGGCCAGTATAGAACCTGACCCTGGTGCCTTGGAAACGTCTCTGCGTCCCATTGTGGTATTCCTTTCTGTCTAGTAACTACCTTAATCTTGTCTTTCTATCATACAGTTGTGCGATTTTTGTACTGATTGTCATATGTCATATTTAGTTAAATATTCATTTTGTGTATAATATTACATAGACTTCGTTTTTTTTTTTAAACATATGTTATTTTACTTAGAATGTATGTGTAAAGAAGTCATGTCTATTGTATAGTTATAAATGTCCATGCTAAATATAATTTGGTCAACATGCATTTGAATAAAATATCGCAGACTGTTTTTCAACATATGTTATGTCGATCTATAATGTATGCGTAAAGAAATGTCAATCAAACAGTTGTGAGAGTTCATGCTGACCATCATCTTCCATGAACTGTTATAAATTTGATCCTTGACCGAAACCCTCAAATGTCATATTGCACTTCCGACATGTATTTCTTATATAGGAGTTTTAGTTCTACTTATATATTGATTAACCTGTCACCTCATCTCTCTCTTCAGTAATATCTCCACAACTGTCAGTGGCAGGTTGCAGTGAGAGACACATTCTATTAGTGGTTGTTTTTTGCATATCTCATTCAATGGAGCGTGGAAAAGACTATGAGGCTGGATAGAAGATACATTGAGAACACCGTACTACAGTTTAACTAGAGAGTCTTTTACGTGGAACTGACAAGGTAAACGAAACAGAGGAAGACTTAAAAACACACCGAAAATAGAACTAGAGACACAGATTAATATGAGCGGTGTTTATTTTAAATCCGTGTGTGCCTCACCGCGCGTAATTGCGTATGTTGAACATTGATCATGTCATAGTCATGTGATAAGTACTGACCAATGAATAAAAGAGCACGTACATATCGTCCCATGATGCATAAGTTCTGTTTCTGACTGTTGAGAAAATGACCGGGTTGATCCAAAATCCGCCCAAAGAAGCTCAAAGAGCGGTGATTCAGTTTCTTTCATTTGAAGGATGCCTACCAGTGGACATTCATCGAAGAATGCAGGCAGCGTACACACAAAATTAGTCTCCACAAATGTATGTCGAAGACAACAGTGACAGACTGGGCACGAATGGTTCGGAAAGGACGTCAGTTCACGACAGATCTTCGACGGCCGGATCAAGCGCATATTGTTGCAACAGAAAAACACCATCGCCAACATTGATGCAGCAGTACAGATGAACCGTTGTCGAAGCATACTTTCGCTAGCGAAAGAATTTGATATGTCAATTGGAACAATTCAAAAGGTCGTTCGTAAGAAACTGCAATATCAGAAGGTGTGTTCACCGTGGGTACCACGGATGTTAACCGACCACCAACAAAAGGACGCATGGGATGGTGTTTGAACCACTTGCTGCGTTACAGAGTGGAGGGTGACGCATTTCTCTTCCGCATAGTGGCAGGTGATGAATCATGGTGTCACCACTTCGAGTCGAGCAGCAAATGAGAGAGCATGCAATGGAAGCATGCTGGATCACCAAAAGCCAAAAAAATTCAAGTTACAGGTTTCCGCTGAAAGGTTATGCTGAGCGCATTGTTTTACCATGAAGGGCTATTGTTGGCCGACTTTAAAGAACCTGGTGTCAACATCAACTCTACCCACTACTTGCAAACACTACACAAGCTGCAAAAAGCCATCAAGAATAAACGACACGGCATGCTTTCTCGCGATGTGATTTTGTTGCACGGTAATGCTTGTCCGCATGTCGCAAAGATTGTGCAGGAAGCATTAGCAAGGAAGAAGTGGGAAATTCTGCAACATCCAGCCTATAGTCCTGATTTGTCACTATGTGATTTTCATTTGTTCGGATTTCTAAAAAAAAGCTCTCAAGGGGCAACAATATCATACAGATGCAGACGCATTGAACGCGATAAACACTTGGTTCAGTGAGCTGTCACAATCCTTTTTTTTTTTGGACGGCATTTGCCGCCTACCTAAGCAATGGGATGCTTGCCTGAATGCCTACGGCGACATCTTCTGACCAACCCATGGTGCATAATTCATTCAAAATGAATGCTTTGTTTAATTCTACCACACCTGTTAATGTTTCCTTCATGCTTTTGTAATAAAGCCATTGGAACGGGTTTCAAATGGACGTCCCTAATAATATGGAGAGGAAATAGAGGGAGTTGCTAGAGAAAGCACACGAAAGGAGGCTTTTGCATGAGTTAGTTTGAAGAATAAATTCAGTAGTAAACATCGGTGTGCTATATCACATAGCAAGAAAATAAATAAACTTCGAGAAAACAACACCGCATTCTCGCGCAGTAACCCATTGTGTGACATCGCTTGCACACTACTTGCCTCAGAACATGTAGTTCGTGAATGAGAACAAGATATACTCAAATAATGAATTTAAGAATCGACATCACTGTAGTCGGGACATTCCTACACATACTCTTGAAGTCGATTTATAGATTCAGTATAGGACACAAAAACATAAAGTACACTATAGGAACTAGCTACAATGATGATCCAGTGATGTTGTATCTAAAAGGATATGATGATACTAAAGTGGTACTTACTTCTTAATGGTGAGCTGCAAAACGTTGCCTGATTCCCTCACCAAGTCCTGGGCGTCGCTGTGTTCCAAGTTGGTGGCCATCACATTGCCAATCTTAATGATCACGTCTCCTGAACCTAGTGCCGCTGCCGCCACACTGCCCGGGGTCACCTACAATATGAATCGTATACACATTAAATTGGACGGCGATTAGTAGTGGTACGACGTTGTAAGTTTTCACACGGCGCCTTTAGAAAAGTCTACAGATGATGTTACGTTAAATATGGAGTAACTGTCCTTGATGTGGTAATACAAAATATACAGACTAGAGTTGGTTAAGACTGTGTAGTAAAACAGCGAATAGACTCTACATAGACAAGAGTAAGTTCAGCCATTATCATTAATAGATATGCTACTATCGTCTTTGTAAGGGGCAGTATGTGAAGATTGTATTATCTGTTTCTGTTAGCTACCTACATGTTGTAACCCGCTTTATATATATATATATAATAGATTGTTAATTGACGTGTGCGGTCATGCTTATCCCACAGACCGTATATCATATCAAGTACTGACACACCTTCAGTGCCAAATACAATGTAATGTGTTATATGTAATATAGTTTAAAGAAGGCCAAAGACATGTGCATGGTATTAAATAACACAATACGATCTGCATTGTGTGGACGGCTTTATAAATGTCAGAAGTTTAAATAGAAAATATACAATAGCTACGCATTAGTATGCCCGCTTTTCCATAAATAAAATTAGAAGTTTTCGGAGTTGCACGTTGTTTAAACATTCTATTCCAACCGCGGTTGTAATGTTCATATTAGTGTGTACTACTAACTGGTGTTCGCTGTAACACCCCTTCGTCGGCACATTGAATAAACGTAGCTATCTGTGACCTATGTTCTTCAAGTGAGGTTTAGATTAACTATAGGTATGCGTGCACTTATCTACTATTGTTAGCAAACAAAGTAAAATATTTCTGTGTAACAGGCACGTATTATCTTTTACTATTTTATTGATATGGCGGTTAGACATATTCAAGAGTGTTGAAGTACACGTCTGAGAAGGGTAACATGAGACGTGTGGGTGGAGCGGGGGCTGAGGTTGAAGCTCTGGGAGGGTGGGATGAATATTATTAGAAGACGAACATGGTAAACAAACTATGAAAGTTGTATCTACACATTTATTTCGAGCCAGTCACTCCAAACGACGGGTTAGCTTCGGCGAAAGAAAGGGCGCTGTGATGCCAAGAGAGAGAGAGAGAGAGAGAGAGAGAGAGAGAGAGAGAGAGAGAGAGAGAGACAGACAGACAGACAGACAGACACACACACACACACACACACACACGAACACATACTCAAGCGCTCGCATATTCACCGTACACATATTCACAGAAAATTAGTCTCCACAGCCATATCTTTCACGGATAAAAATGTATTCAAACGTATTGCTTCCAAGGATCTTGCATATATCAACGGGTGCTGTCATTGAAATATTCACATTTGTTCGCCTGATGCATAAGCAAATACAAAACGATTTTACAATTGATTGATTGATTGATTTAGGAATCGACATCACAGCATTCGGGGCATTCCCATAAGTGCTCCGTCCCCATCCTCAGCAGCCAGCGAAGAGTTCCAACACTAATAGTACCAGTAGCAATCTGACTATAAGTCCGTCTCGCCTTTCCTCTGAGAGTTGAGCGTCGGCCAGATCCCCTCGTCACTCGTTGTCTCATTCTTGCCAGACCATGGTAATCCATTTGCTCCTCCATTCGGAAGTCTAACTTACACCTGAGCATGAATCTGAATTTACATCTGCACGGTAGACGCAGATATCATCTGTACAGAAAGCTATGAAAAATTACATTGTAGCCTGGAGGAATTGTGACGAACTGCGGTGTCTACTAATAGCATTCACGTTGATATTTGAGAATATGAAAGGCAGAGGAGCAGGGCGTGTACTGTGTGTGTGTGTGTGTGAAGATGATCAACATTCGTTCAGAAGATCAACCAGAATCTTACCAATAAAAGTCCAGAGGCAGCCTGTCAGGAGCATAAAACGTGGGGATGATGGGTAATGTCATCGCGAGATGACGAAGCTCATATATAACAAATGGAGAAAACATGGCTGCAGACGGCAGCTCAGTTCTAAGATGGCTGATAAGGCCTATTTTGGCTCGAAATATTCTTTGACAATGTGGGAAAAGAATGCTTGACATCCCAGAAGCGGGATCTCCTGCAGTGGTTTTTCTGTCAAGTCTCTTCCCTAGATTATTCCCTAGAGCTGGCTGGTAGATAACTACAGTCTTCTCCAAGTTGATATTGAGCCCAAAGTTGGCACAGGCATATAAGAAAGCCGAAACATTGTGTTGCTTGTCTGCCTCTGAGTTGGCATCAGGGTGACCAGATTGGCTTTTTTGAAGCCAAATTTGACAAATTTGGCTTTTTTAAAACAGGTTTGGCGTCAGAAAATCAGTTTGACTTTTTGGCATTTTCTTGGCTTTTTAAAAATTTTAATGGTATATATGTCTATTTTTGAATTTTTCAAGTTAATTGTTGTCTTGTGTTACTATTTTTAAGCAAAAACAAATGCAAAACGATAAGCTTATCTGGCCATGTTCTATGCGCACTGACGCACTGCGCAGCTTACTGTTTAGTAGTTAAGTTTTCAAATTAATTATACCTTCATCGCAATCGCAAGTCGCAAGTATTTCTTATTAAATATTATTGACTGAGCCTATTATCATGCCAAAGTGGAAACCATCTTATGATACTAATCGGAAATATAATGATCAATGGGAAAAGACATTTGTGTGGCTCAAGAAATCCACTGACGGTTCTGAACAGGCATATTGCAAATTGTGCCATTGTAATATTGCTCCAAGATTTTCAAATCTCGCAAATCATGCAACAACAGAAAAACACAAGCGGGGCGCGCCATCTTCTTCACACAAAACACTTTCAGTGGTGACAATAAGCAAGAACATTGATGACAAAGTTAAATTAGCTGAAAATTAGGATGAAATTGAAAAATGTAATCAATCATTAAAACATTGCATTGGTTTTGCATCCGATGGTGCTTCCAGTATGGTTGGATGCAACAATTCAGTTTGGTCCAGAATGACAGATGTATCTCCTTCATGTGTTCAGTATAAGTGTGTTTGCCATTCATTAGCATTGTGCATCAAATATACAGTGTCAAAACTACCTTAAAACATTGGACTTTTGCTGACAGAAATACCAAATTGGTTTAGACATAGCAATCTAAGACGAGAAGCATTTAAAGATTTATTCAAAATTATGAACTCATCGACAGAATTTCAGCAAGCTAGAACTGCATCACTTCCTTTGAGATAATTTCTTCTATTCGCTGGATTGTCCGGGGAAAAGTAATGTTCAACATTCTAATAAATTGGGAAGAACTCAAGGCTTATTTTATTTCTGCTGAATTAGCAAATTATTACACTAAATTTAAGTCACGACTTATAAAGGAAATGCTTCTAGATCAAAGACACTACCTTTATTTTCATTTCGCAACCCCTATTATGCAGGAATTCGAAAGGTTAAATAGCCTTTTTTCAGAAAAGTAAGGCAGATCCTCACGAATTACATGAAGAACTATTTTTGCATTATAAGCGTCGTAATATTAGGACTTATGATACCAATAATAAGAAAAAAGATGTTTCTAATGTTGATTTTGGCATCAAATTCCTGTCAGAGTGTGATAACTACATTCAGAAAAATTCTGATACAAAAATTAATTGCCAACAAGAGGTCTTAGATCTCAAAGAAAGATGCTTATCAGTGCGAGAAGAAGCACTTTATCAAGTTAGAAAGCGGCTTCCTTCAGCAAGAAATATATTTAAAGATCTAACCAATTTTAACCCTGGAATAACCTTAAACCAGGCTTCTAGACCACTATTTTCGAAATTGCCCTTTTTGAATTTGGCTGAAGAAAACCACACTATTATTGAAGAACAATACAGAAAATTTTATAGATTGGAAGGAAGAAGAACAATTTAAAGAAAATGGACTGCCTAAAAATGCAGAGCAGTTCTGGCAAGGAGTCATGAAACATCCCCAATTTAAAGAGCTTGCTTCTTTTGTTCTTACTTGCTTAATAACACTTATTAGCAATACCGCAGTGGAGAGGATGTTCTCTCTTTTAATATGCATAAAAACCAAAGCAAGGAATAGACTTCAGCTGTCTCTCTTAGAAGCAATTATTAGAATTAGAGCAGAACCATTATCTTCAAACAAGTGCTGTAATGAATTTGTACCTTCATCCAAAATGTTGAATGATTTCAAAGCTGGAATAGTATATTCTAATGAATCCTGTACTGAATTTCAACAATGAAGAGGAATACTTATTTGAAGAAGAGGTCTTCATGTGATATAAGTATATTTTTAATATATCTTTTTACTAGGCAATGTTTGGCTTTATTTTGGCTTTTTTATTTCGTGACTTGGCTTCTTTTGATCACGGCGATCTGGTCACCCTGGTTGGCATATAGAGCGCAATCATCAACAAACAGCAGCTCTCTGACGGTGTCGCTGATTTTAGCTTTCAGCCTTCTGAGATTGAATAACTTTCCATCTATGCGGTAGTTGGTGTCTATTCCAATGTCGTTGTTCTCGAAGGCATTCGTCAGCACAGCTGAAAATATGAGGCTGAACAGTGTTGCTGCCAGGACACATCCTTGCTTCACTCCATTGGTGACAGGAAAGGGCTCAGACAGTTCACCATTCTCCTGTAATCTTGCCTGCATACCATCATGAAATAGCGGCACTGTTTGGACAAATTTTCGTGGACAGCCATATTTCGCCATAATCTTCCACAGTCCTTCTCTGCTGACTGTATCAAAAGCTTTGGTAAGGTCAATGACAGTGGAGAACAGTTCGGAGTTCTGTTCCTGACATTTATCTTGCCTTGCAGCGAAAATCACGTCAACAGTTCCTCGTTCTTTTCTGAAGCCACATTGACTCTCAGGAAGAAGACCTTGATCGAGCTGGACCGTGAGGCGATTGAGAAGAATTCTGGCAAGTGTCTTCCCTGCAGTTGAGAGCAAGGTGATGCCTCGGTGGTTGTCACAGGACTGGCGGTTTCTTTTACGTTTGTAAAGGTGGACTATTGTTGTAGGGGTACACTTCTTGCAGGGGTAAACTTCTTGTATGGTACACTTGTTGTAAGAAGTACACTTCTTGTAGGGTGCACTTCGTGTAAGGGTACACTTCTTGTGAGGGTACACTTCTTGTAAGGGTACACTTGTTGTAGGGGTACATGTGTTGTAGGGACATATTTGTTGTATTGGTACACTTGTAGGTGCACACTTGAGAGATAAGTGTCCAGAAAAGCAAACTACGTAATCATAATCATTGTCGTTAACAAACCCTTTTCAGAACTTCGCTCTCATCACACCCGCCGGAAAGACTCTTGATCCTTCAACAGTTCCTTAACCTAATGACTGTCCATGCATTCTTTAATATAGTGTGTCTATGGTAGTAGAAGAAATTATGCCTTCTATTGATATTTCTTCTAAGCCACTACGAAGTGTAATGTAGCCAATGTACGTCAGCTTCTGAAACATGAGGCTGTTTGTGAGCGTTTCCTTCGATGTTCAGATCTTTCAGAATGTCAGTATGTGATAGACATTACAGTTGCTTGGAGAGTTCGAGAAACAAAGAAGCGCAAGATAGAACGTCAGTGCACATTGCAGAGGCAATGTGTTCATGATGCTCATATATGCCAAATGTACATGTCAAACATCTTTCGTTGCAATATTTTAATTAACTACAATCTTTCACTGATTGCAGAAATTGATATATATCGGATTGAAATTGGCTGCGGGTATTATGGTAGTGTATGCTGCTGTCATTGTAGAGGTCAGATTGAAAAATGTCTAACTTGTTTTTGTCTTTTTATTTCGCGCATTCTTTTCATTTTGGCATAAATAACATACTTGTTAATAAGCGTAGATATGAACTGTATTCAATGTATTTGAGCACAGAAGTCGCAAACAATATTGTGTGATTCATTGCCTGGCATATTTCGCTGCATCTGGTCAGGTGCATACTGCAGAGATATCATATATCATATGACGTGAATCAACGAATGATACTTTGGCTGGAATACTTAAAACACAGTCACCGGTATTGTTAAATGTGGAGCATTTGTCATCCCCACGGTAATTTTGAATTTAAAGCAAACTTATTTCTGTTTGCAGAACACTGGCTAGAACCGCCTAATTGCTAAGGTCTGAATATATAGCAATTGTTTACATCAGCCAAAGTATTACTAATTTCATCATTCATTATGATATATAACTGCAGTATGCTTCTGAGAGATGCAGCGAAATATCCCAGGCAGTAAGTCGTGCAACACATTGTTTGATACTTCTGTGTTTACATTCACTAACGGAACACATTGTCTTGAGTATTCAATGTATACACAGCACTGTACTGTTATTGACAGCAGTTATAAAGCAAAATGTACGGCACCCGATTAGTTTCGATAACCTTGTTGTCCATCTAAATATGGTCCAATTGACAGAAATTGTTGCATTAATGCTTGCTAAAAATGTTAGAGAGAGAGAGAGAGAGAGAGAGAGAGAGAGAGAGAGAGAGAGAGAGAGAGAGAGAGGGGGGGGGGAGGGAGAGATGTTCCTGATTCTACAGTTAGTGACCTAAGTAATTAGCAAATGGTGGCTAGCAAGATTGAATAATACGAAAACAGAACAACTGACGTAACCACTGTCAAAACATGAACAAAGGTCAAGAAAGAGGAATGTTAAACGAATTAAGCAAAAAGTAACGAAGACGAAGTGACAGAGGAAATGACAGCACGATGATGAATCCATAAGAATGTAACCATGAAGAAGATGAACAATAGAAGCTTAGGCAACTGAACAAATAGAGACAACAATGTGAAAAAGAAATGCCAGACTATGAATCTTCATAATAGGGTAAACAAAAACACAAGATGATTATGACAAAAATATCAGAAAAAAATTGTGATAAACGAATGCAAAACAAAGCCAAGTCAATAGAGAAAAAGAAAGAACATTAATTTTAAAACTAAAACTATCGAGTGTACTGCCAGATACCAAAACCGTTTAAGCAAATAAACACATTTACACATGAAACAATTTTAAAACTGATAAAAGCAATACGTTACAATTTCAGAAAATGAAACCCATCGAAATAGCACACATAATAATACACAAAACTGGATACCTTACAAATAAGTCTTTGTGAAAACGTCAACACAGTTGCAGCAAAATAAACATAAGAAAATAATCAGATAATCCCAGCTTTTGAAACGTTTTATACTAACGTACAGACTAGCCCTTCCGTTGTCTCCTTTTCCGTTTTGTGTGTTCCCACTTGAGTTTAGTGCGGAGATCACGCTGCGCGGTCACTAAACGTCCCCTGCAGCCAACACAATTTTAATCGCCAGTTTAGCAGCCTAGGTCATCGCGAACCACTCTGTCATACACGTGGATAAGATAGGCACTCGAATAGTTGTATATGTATGCATAAGATAGGCACACGAATAGTTGTATATGTATGCATAAGATAGGCACACCAATAGTTGTATATATGCATTCAATGGTGCGCCATCTTTATCTGAGCGTGTAGTTATAGGGCAGTTATAGTTGTGATTACAGCTATTCATCCTTTCTTGTTATACATAGAATGATTACAGCTAGCTTGCCTATCTTGTTATACATAGATTGATTATAGCTAGTCCGCCTTTCTTGTTGTAGATAGTGATTATAGCTAGTTCCTGTTTGTTGTTGACAGCTGTAATTACAGCTAGCCCGCTTTTTTTTTTTTACCTACACACGTAAGTAAGTGTGTGTACAATGATGTCTTGTCATGCATAGTTGTGATTACAACTAATCAGCTTTTCTTGTCATACTTAGATGTGATTACAGCTAGTTCTCCTTTCTTGTTTAAATAAATCCATAATCAGAAATGCATCTTTCTGGCTGTTATATGTTGACACAATATGTATGAAAGTAGATTCATCTCCGATTTGACTGACCATCAAAATTAGCGTTCCGTGATTTTGATTGACTGGCACCTTGCTGTCTTGACAGACGATAGTTTGTGAAATGGCGTTATACCTCTCCATAACATAAAGCCTGGGCTACATTCAGAGACCATGTGTTACCCATGCAGCATGGTCCCTCTCGCGGCCTGTCTAGTTTACTCCAGAGAAAAGGTAACACAAATACATCTGGAACAAGACAAGCTGCAGAAGCTGCCGGATCAGCAAAGCAATGCTCTAAATGTCCGCCTATCGGAACTTCCATCTTAGACCAGTTACCGACCAAGGCTTAAGGCCTCGTCTGGCCTGCTATGACATTTAGTCTTTAGTTAAGTTGCATTTCCTCGCACACGGGTAATTCTTGTAGCCTCCCAATTGCACACCTCCGCCCGGTTTGGTAATCGCCGCCCAACATTCGACGCTAACAGGCTGTTAATATTTCAGTAATAAATAAGGCATAGATTTGTGAGTAAAAAGAAAGACACTGAAAGCTTGCAACAAGTAAAGAGAGCAACATTGTCACAATGAGGCACTAAAGACAGGTCTAAACTGTCAACATAAAAAATAAGGGCGTCAGTGGTTTACCTGCAAATGCCCATTATCGTCTGCGCTGACGTCTCGCCTGATGCTGTTTGTCACACCCAGAATACACATTATCACGCATCGCTGCGTGTGATCATGCACGCTGATTACCCCGATACTGCTTGCTGAGGCCTCTGTGTAGATGGCCTAATTTTGCTTCTGATAGTAAGGTATTTTGGTCTACTTTTTTCTTTCCCCAATACAGAAACTGGTTCTATGTTTGACATACTTTTACCATCACTCATGCCTTTGCCAACAAATACATTTAAAAACAGACATGCAGGTAAACACAGCCGGTGTTCTGTTGACTTGTCTCCCTATTTAGTGTATTCAGCGAGGGGGATGCAAAGCTCGTTTCAAAGATTGAGCTACCTGTAACGAAGGCAGGATTATACAACACATAGGCCGAGTGATTTACTCATTAACCTGTCACCAGGTAGCATGCGGTTTGGGAGAAGGTGGGTGTAGGCAAAGGAGAATATTTCTGAGGTGATCACATCAAGCAGTTATATACAGGCTACGTATTGAACCAAGGGAACGGGCTTGGTAGAATCAGCGGGGAAAGAAGACCCTGTTGAGCTTGACTCTAGTCCGACTTTGTGAAGACACATGAAGGGTGTAGCATAGGTGGGAGCGCAAGCGCAATTGAAATACCACTACTTTTATCGTTTCTTTACTTATTCAGTCATCGGTAGAGATTTGTTCGCAGCAGACGAGCATAATCTCCGGCGGGCCTATTCTCGTCGGTCGCGAGATCCGCACAGTGGAAGTATGGGGGATTTGCTTGCAAATAGACAGGCAATATCCCCTGCGGTAGCTCTGGCGGGCCTATTCCCGCTGGTCGCGGGGGCCGCCTAAAGTCAGGTGGAGAGTCTGATGATAGTGCACGCTTTACACAGGTCCGGACACTTGTGATCGACAGATGTGCGCGCCCTCATGGTCCGGGCTCGTACGAGGCCCTCACCTGCGGGACTTGGCTGAACGCCTCTAAGCCGGGTCCCTTGGGTGTCAGGGTCTGGCCATAACTCGCCACCGGCTCGTGGTGGTGAGGTCTCTGAGGATTGACGCTGCAGCCGCCAGCGTCTGCAGCATACCTTGTGCCAGACTGTATTGGTTACCCATTCCTCTGGGCAAGCACAAGGTTAGGCCGAGAGAGGGGTCATGTCGTTTGGGCGCCACATGTTCCTCTGAAGCTCTGCCCAGACATTGTGATGGAATATTGGCCACATTCCAACTCACATACTTTAGTCTGTCAAGACTGCAAGGTGTCAACGACGTATTGAACCCTAGCAGATAATACAGGCTACGTATTGAAATATAGCAGATAATACAGGCTACGTATTGAACCCTATAGCAGATAATACAGGCTACGTATTGAGCTCTAGCAGATAATACAGGCTACGTATTGAACTATAGCAGATAAATACAGGCTACGTATTGAACTATAGCAGATAAATACAGGCTACGTATTGAAATATAGCAGATAAATACAGGCTACGTATTGAACCCTAGCAGATAATACAGGCTACGTATTGAGCTCTAGCAGATAATACAGGCTACGTATTGAACTATAGCAGATAAATACATACTACGTATTGAACTATAGCAGATAAATACAGGCTACGTATTGAACTATAGCAGATAAATACAGGCTACGTATTGAACTATAGCAGATAATACAGGCTACGTATTGAACCCTAGCAGATAATACAGGCTACGTATTGAACTATAGCAGATAATACAGGCTACGTATTGAGCTCTAGCAGATAAATACAGGACTACGTATTGAACTATAGCAGATAAATACAGGCTACGTATTGAACTATAGCAGATAATACAGGCTACGTATTGAACTATAGCAGATAAATACAGGCTACGTATTGAACTATAGCAGATAATACAGGCTACGTATTGAACTATAGCAGATAAATACAGGCTACGTATTGAAATATAGCAGATAAATACATACTACGTATTGAACTATAGCAGATAAATACATACTACGTATTGAACTATAGCAGATAAATACATACTACGTATTGAAATATAGCAGATAAATACAGGCTACGTATTGAACTATAGCAGATAAATACATACTACGTATTGAACTATAGCAGATAAATACAGGCTACGTATTGAAATATAGCAGATAAATACAGGCTACGTATTGAAATATAGCAGATAAATACAGGCTACGTATTGAACTATAGCAGATAAATACATACTATGTATTGAACTATAGCAGATAAATACAGGCTACGTATTGAACTATAGCAGATAAATACAGGCTACGTATTGAACTATAGCAGATAATACAGGCTACGTATTGAACTATAGCAGATAAATACAGGCTACGTATTGAAATATAGCAGATAAATACATACTACTTATTGAACTATAGCAGATAAATACAGGCTACGTATTGAACTATAGCAGATAAATACAGGCTACGTATTGAACTATAGCAGATAAATACAGGCTACGTATTGAACTATAGCAGATAAATACAGGCTACGTATTGAACTATAGCAGATAAATACAGGCTACGTATTGAACTATAGCAGATAAATACAGGCTACGTATTGAACTATAGCAGATAAATACAGGCTACGTATTGAACTACAGCAGATAAATACAGGCTACGTATTGAACTATAGCAGATAAATACAGGCTACGTATTGAACTATAGCAGATAAATACATACTATGTATTGAACTATAGCAGATAAATACAGGCTACGTATTGAACTACTAGCAGATAAATACAGGCTACGTATTGAACTATAGCAGATAAATACAGGCTACGTATTGAACTATAGCAGATAAATACAGGCTACGTATTGAACTACTAGCAGATAAATACAGGCTACGTATTGAACTATAGCAGATAAATACAGGCTACGTATTGAACTATAGCAGATAAATACAGGCTACGTATTGAACTATAGCAGATAAATACATACTACTTATTGAACTTGGGAGTATGGAAACTGAACCGTTCTTTATCTAGGGGGCTGCGTGGTCTCGAGGTATGGTGTCCGCCTCGAGTGCTGGAGGTTCCGGTGATGCCCCGGTGATGACCGGGATTTTTCCAAGTGGACTTCTAGTAATAAAATTCCCCTGGTCTCTGGGTAGCGAGATCGGACTTCCGTGTGTATTGTTGCGCACGTAAAATATCCCTTGGCCGTTGGAAATCGAAAAAGAGTAGCCTAAAGGCTCTGCCCGGGCAAAATTTTGAGTTAAAAATCTACCCAAAGTATTTCAGGATCCTCGCCGGTGCTACGGAGTTCATGCACTGAGCTGAGTTTCTCCAGACTCAGGTCTGAGTTAGGAGAAGAGCGGTGTGTCTCTGTCCTGTGTCTGCCATTGGCATATATACAGTAGTTTTCCTTATGCAAGACCCTTAATTTGATATATAACACAACCTGTCTGCTGCCATATTAAGTCTTTTAACTTAAGTGGCATTCCCTGGTGCTTCATTTAAACTGAGTAGAGCTGGGAGCCCAAGTCGATTGTAAACATTCACACCGATGCAGATTCGAACACAAGACCACTGAGCCGGCATTCGAGCGTCTGGGCACAACGTCCAATACTATATACACAATGATGTTTGGCAGTGGTGAAAGCTCATGCTGTGTCATTATCACGGAATTAGCCAATTCTTGAGTCTGCTGAATCACATTCACGCCGTTTTCCTCTGTAACATCGATCAATAATAAATCGTATTTGTATTTATTTTATATATCGTATAATTATTATACGTATATACATATTTTATACTTGTGTGTCTTTCTTTAGGCTATTGTGCGTCTTGTTAGAGTAGGGAATCTGTTGTGTTTCTCTCTATCACTGAGCGCTGACTGAACGGGATATGCATGCCGTCATGGTTATCAGTTGCTAATCTTTATCAGTTGCTTTGTGATCGGAGAAGGGAATGGGATGGTCTGTGTGTTCTGAGAACAATTCGATGAAAGACTATGAAAACATGACCAGTTCCGTTCAGGTGGATTGTTCTATCAGCTAGGTAAGCCAATCTATTATCCTAGGTGGTTATCCAGATCTAAAAATCATCTTTCCTGTGAATGAAAGTGCTGTCATTTAATTTCTTCCATAATAGGTCAACCGTTAGTTGAGCCGGATAGAAAAATGGTTAAAGGTCTTTCAACATTCTGTTCTAGTAGTTTCTTGGACTTTTTAATATCCTGAAGTTTGTTAAAGATAGACTATTATAAAATCTCACATGAAATCTAACTCTACGGGCTAATAGAAATCGTTTCACTCCTTTCTCGGAGGAGCAATTGGATCACCATAATCTGGTAAAAATGCGGCAGCGAGGCTCGACGTTCAGAGGAAAGGCGAGACGGACATATAATCAGATTGCTACTGGAACTATTAGTGTTGGAACTCTTCACTGGCTGCCGAGGATGGGGACGGAGCGCTTATGGGAAGGCCCAGAATGCTGTGATGTCGGTTCCTAAATCAATTAATCAATCAAATCTCGAAGAGTTTAGTTAAATTCAGCCTCTTATCATCATGTGGCGTGCGGTAATCCGGAACTTACTATCTTCTCTGTTTCCTTGGGTTACTTTGTAGCTATTGTCCTTATTTGAGTATACCTACTATGAGGACTGGTTCTGGGAGGAGGATGAATTAATAAGACTGTTACAATTCTATGTAGGATTTATATAGAAGACCGTTCCACCCCCTCATGATGATATTCGCTTAAAGATACTATCAAATTTAATCCAGACAGATTCTTTCAAGGACAGTTTCCAATATGATCTCTACAATTCTCATCGCTCGTGTCTGGTAGTCTTGATTACAATTATTATTATAATGTTGACAGTCTTTGGTGATTAACTGTACGAGTGAGAATTTGTGTCTCTATCGGTTTATAATAAGTCTGACTCAGATCTTGATTTATGTGTTTGTTTTGAGCTAACTTTCTATTCCACCCTTCTCTAATCTACGTGCAACATCCCCCCAGGTGTCACCATTATGTAATCGTCTGTTCTGATAGAGTGACGGATAGATTAGGACAATTATCTTACTATCCGGTATTAGCTCATAGAATCGTATGGGATCCTGTGACAGTCAGACTTGCTAAATGTTCTCCGGAAAACTCAATTTAAAACAAACTACCTACACGCCTATATTAGTTCTAGCGCACGCGATCTCACTTGACATCTAAAAAAACCCATTGCCCACAAGGAATGGCAAGCAGCAGGGATAGGTAACCGTCAGAATGATGATTAAACCCCCGCAAGTTTAATGAAATACTCAACAACCTCTTTGTCCTGTGTATAATCTGGGCCTGTGCTTGTTGACAAAAATAGCCTATGCAAACTGTTTCATTGATTGCACACTGAAAATGCCTCATTCCGTGACATTCCCATGTTAACAGTGGAGGGTTTTCATCCACAATTTTTTTTCTTTCTAATATAACTATTGCAGCTGTTTGTTATTAATGGTTAAAAATCAAGGAATGTGTTCCATTCATCAAGCGCCATGCCGATAAGCGTGGGCAGTCATGTTCTGCCATCTCACTCGATCACCAGAGTCGTGGATCAGCTCCGTGTTTATGTCTCGACCATACCACGTGGCCAAGTCATCCAGGTATTTACTTCTCGGTCTTCCCCTTGGTCTCTTCCCTTCGAACTTGCCAGTTGTCACCAAGTTCTCCAGGTCATTTCTTCTCATAACATGCCAAAAAAATTTCGACTGTCTACGTCTAATGACTCTAATCAGGAATGTGTTAGATTTTGATATATCAATGCTTTGTTTTAACGAGCTTAAAGAATGGTTAAGTGTAGGTAAGTAAATGACACTTTTACATTCCTTACGTCGCATTGGGTTCACAGTGGTAAACCTACGTTGTTAGAGACAAGTGGCATTAGTAGTAGGTGTGGTCAGTATCAGAACAGCCGCATTGACTTCCCTAAACTTGTCCTGGTACCCATTATAAGCTGGGTCGATCTGGAAGCCCAGGTCTATTTTAAGTATTTGAATCCACACAGACGCGGACCAAACCCGTGAACACCGGGCCTGTATAAGAGCGTCAAGCCAATGCGCTATCCCAACTACACGGCTGGGTTAGTGAATTATGTAGCGGGGAAAAGGATTCAACCTCATTACCAGTCAGTTGGACTTAAACGTTGACTTCACGATCAAAAAGCAATGTCAAACTACTGAACGTACAATTATTTAAAAACTGAACCGGATTGGGGAGAGGGGGGAGGGGAGGATATGATTGTGGTTTATATGTGTGTCTGTGTATGTGTCTGTGTGTGTGCCTGTGCGTGTGTCTGTGTGTATGTGTATATGTGTCTGTGTGTGTGTGTTTCTGTGTCTGTGTGGCTCTGTGTCTGTGTGTCTCCACATCAGCGTCATTCCTATTGATACAAGCCGCAGGCAGTTTTCAGGGCTCCACGGCCTAAATGTCAATGCAGTGGGCGAATGCAGATAAAATTCAGCCTTCAAGCGTATTCATCAACACAACAATAGAATAGGAACCAGCTTGTTGTACAATAGATGTTGCCTCACATTTACACTCTGTCTTACTCGCCTCCCCCACATTCACACTCTGTCTTACTCACATCCCCCACATTCACATACTATCTTACTCGCCTCCCCCACATTCACACTCTGTCTTACTCACATCCCCCACATTCACATACTATCTTACTCGCCTCCCCACATTCACACACTATCTTATTCGCCTCCCTCACATTCACACACTATCTTACTCGCCTTCCCTCACATTCACATACTATCTTACTCGCCTTCCCCCACATTCACACACTATCTTACTCGCCTCCCCCACATTCACTCACTATCTTACTCGCCTCCCTCAACATTCACTCACTATCTTACTCGCCTCCTCCACATTGACACACTATCTTACTCGCCTCCCCCACATTCACACACTATCTTACTCGCCTCCCCCACATTCACACACTATCTTACTCGCCTCCTCCACATTGACACACTATCTTACTCGCCTCCCCCACATTCACTCACTATCTTACTCGCCTCCTCCACATTGACACACTATCTTACTCGCCTCCTCCACATTGACACACTATCTTACTCGCCTCCCCCACATTCACACACTATCTTACTCGCCTCCTCCACATTGACACACTATCTTACTCGCCTCCCCCACATTCACACACTATCTTACTCGCCTCCCCAACATTCACTCACTATCTTACTCGCCTCCTCCACATTGACACACTATCTTACTCGCCTCCCCCACATTCACACACTATCTTACTCGTCCTCCCTCACATTCACTCACTATCTTACTCACCTCCCTCACATTAACACATTACCTTATTCGCCTCCCTCATATTCTAACACTAATTTACTCGCCTCCCTCACATTTACACAGTACTTTACTCTCCTCCCCCACATTCACACACTGCCTTACCCGCCCTCCCATTTTCAAATTGCAATATTGTTCTTTACAAACAGAACCTGCCCACATGTGAATGGTTAACACTCAAGAGGAATGTTTGGTTAGAGAAAAGACACTGTTTGATACTGTACAAAAGACACTGTTTGATACTGTATTTTCAAGTGGTTTATGAAGTTTAAGACGATCTCTGTGTACCTAAATATTTGTTTAACAAACATTTAAAACATGGTTGCATATCCTTTGCAGTACATTGCGATAAATCCCAATTCTCGGTTGAATTACTGGGCAAGTTTGCCATTGCTTTCAAAATGAGAAGACGTTTAAGGTCATGGAAACGATTACACTACCCCGTCTTCAGCGCAATGTAAGTTTAAAAGGTAGCGCTAATATCCATTCGGCCATGTTGACCTCTGAAAGATCCATAATAAAGCTCAAACTATTCACATGGAATGTTTTAACTCTCAAATCACAGTATTTAAAACAGCAGGCGTATCCGTTATGTTTGTGTGAATTATATATATATTTGATAGGCAGTTAAATATCTAGACAGGAGGGTGAATGGACGATCACATACACATAGGTACATAAGAGGACAAATAGGATAAAAATTGATAGATGGACGGACGGACTGACAGGGACAGACAGACCGAGTGGCTGAGAAGTCGGCGGGCTGACCCGACGTCAGACACGACATGCAGACCAATTAGGCCAAAGTGTGTAATCTAAATGCTTAGTAAGAGGCTAAGAAACAAAGACAAGTTACCACAAACATTAGGAAGATGCAGCGGTTTTTGTTTGTTTGGTTGGTTTTGGTTGGTTGGTTGGTTGGTTGGTTGGTTGGTTGGTTGGTTGGTTGGTTGGTTGGGTGGTTGGTTGGTTGGTTGGTTGGTTTGTTTGTTTGGCGACAAAAACTTAAAAAGGTTTATGGAAAGATTTAACGAAAGACAACGAAATGATACATGTCGTTAAAAATTGTAAGATGTAAAGAAGCACGATTACCCATGCCAGTCGACAAGGCACTAGCTGATGATGAACGTGAAATCTGAACTGCTGAACGGATCAGAAACAATTAGAACGGCTAAAACATTTACCAATCAACTACACATATTTATTGACTGCTTGTGGAGAAGGGAGGGAAGAACCACAATTTCATAGTCAATGAAGTAATCGGCAAGGAAGAGCTACAAGAGACGATTGCGCCGGATACGACATACACTGCGTAAAGCTGTTAATGCTATGAAATAAAATCCTGCCTCTGGAACCCATATCGCAACAGAAGTAGTGAATAAAACAGAGACCTTTCACGCGACTTAAGGCGCATTGAGCATGTAGTGCTAGGCCCACATGTGTATGCATCCAATCGGAGAGTGATGTGTCGGGAGGGAGGGGATCTTGCTGGGAGACCAGGTCAATTTAAAAAAAAAATCCTCTTCGATATAAGAAATAGTGGGCGACTTATAAATATAAAACACACGGAGGGGAGAAATTGTTTCGGAGATCAATAATACAGGCTGGACTTGTAGAAAGTTTCAGGTGACGGCAACAGATAGCAGGGCTAGTCGTGAGTTAGCTGAGGACCATATGCTTCATTAGGCTACACGAAGAAGAAGAAGAAGAAGAAGAAGAAGAAGAAGAAGAAGAAGAAGAAGAAGAAGAAGAAGAAGAAGAAGAAGAAGAAGAAGAAGAAAAAGGGGAAAGTGGAGGTGTAGGAGGAGGGGAAGGAAGAAGAGAAAGAAGAAGACGGAGGTTGAGGAGAAGAGGAAGAAGAAGACAATGCAGTACAGCGATGACTGAAAACAACTTGTAACACATCAAGTAAAGTAAGCGGACATTCTAATAACACCATACAGCCTGAAGTTAAACATTAAAAACAGCGCAACCAGTCTTCATGGTAAGCTCTTTGCCCGCCTTGTTCAGACAATTAACAGCTCGACTATTTCTTCTACAGAGGAAAAGTACTTAAACTTGCCGGTTGGGATTTACTTGAATAGGATACTTGTGCATTTTCCATGTGTCAGTGGGCTAGGTGGATTCTCAAGGTGCAGCCTCATGTTGACGTCAGTGACGTGACACTGAAGACCGTTGGATGTTGGAGAAGAGTGTGTACATAATGTACTTTGTTTACTGGTGGCAATACACGCATCATAATCATCGCCATCAAGTGCTTCACACCTCTATCGTTCAAATGCGTTAGATATGTGATTGTGTAGGTGTGTGTGTGTGCGTGCGTGTGTGATGTGTGTGTGTGTGTGTGTGTGTGTGGTGAGAGAGAGAGAGAGAGAGAGAGAGAGAGAGAGAGAGAGAGGAAGAGAGAGAGGAGAACGTTGATACCGTTGCTAGACTATATAATTTCTAATATAAAATATAATTTCCACTATTTCTTCTTATTATACCAAATTCTACCTCTGTTTTATTTTTTTTCTTCTTCTGTGTTTGCTATAAACCGACACCAGACAACAGTACTGCTATAAACTAACATGAAGTTACCAGTGTTTCTATAAACCGACACAAGACAACAGTACTGCTATAAACTAACATTACGTAACCAGTGAGGCTATAAACTAACATCAAGTAACTAGTGAGGCTATAAACTAACATCAAGTAACCAGTGAGGCTATAAACTAACATCAAGTAACCAGTGAGGCTATAAACTAACATCAAGTAACCAGTGAGGCTAATAAACTAACATCAAGTAACCAGTGAGGCTATAAACTAACATCAAGTAACCAGTGAGGCTAATAACTAACATCAAGTAACCAGTGAGGCTATAAACTAACATCAAGTAACCAGTGAGGCTATAAACTAACATCAAGTAACCAGTGAGGCTATAAACTAACATCAAGTAACCAGTGAGGCTATAAACTAACATCAAGTAACCAGTGAGGCTATAAACTAACATCAAGTAACCAGTGAGGCTATAAACTAACACTAAACAACCAGTATTGCTATAAACCCGCACCACGTCACAAGTGTCCGTTCAGGGTAAATGAGGAAGAATTCCCGGTGACTCACTGTAAGTGTTATATGATGTTTCATTGCAATTTAACGCTTAGAATACATGACTGAAGTGATAAAACAAGAAACTGACTCGGAAATACCAGCCACCATTCCAATAATTTAGACAAGATTTCGGGTGTTTCCGTATCATTTACGGGTTTTCCACGCTGGATGCATGTGATGTTCTCAAACTGGGGTTTTCACAAACTGCTAAAGTTTAAAGGACGGTATGTTTGTGTGTTTCTGTGTTTCTTTCTTCTTTTGTTTTTAGATTTTTTTTTTTTTGGAAACCAGAATCTTATAAAAATAAGGTAAATGACTCTTTCTCGCGTCATGAGGAGTATGGGGATATGGTACGTAAAACAAACATATAGGTCATCTTTTCAGGTAAGTCATATTTGGTGTATGGAAGTAATTAATAAAGACCCTTCTACACGCAGTAAGGCATATGGTGCTAGTCTCTAGCATATATAGCTAAGCCATAGTTATAGACTAAATGACACTCGATGAGTAATGTGGTCAGTATCACGCCGGCTTCCTTTACATACCAGGGCTTTACCTGGTACCCGTTGTAGTATGCGTCGACCTGGCAGCACGAGTGCAATGGACATTCGATCACACGACCACCGCGACGGCTTGCAAGCGTGCTAACTATTAAGCTATTGTAGCTGAGTGTTCAGTAACAGACCTCTCTTATTGTGGCCACTTCGTATTGACGATTCTTTAGAGGCTATCGTATGGGTGTTTGGAGCTGACTGATGGAACTGACAGTGTTTGGAGCTGACTGGTGGAGCTAACAGTGTTTGGAGCTCACTGATGGAACTGACAGTGTTTGGAGCTGACAATTTTGGGGGATGATTGAGTGTTTAGAGCTGAAAATCTCATTATGAACTTAATTCACCTACATTAAAATCAATGCTGTATAATGTTAAGTTCTATAATATGTGTTTCCCAAAAAGAAGCTAACTGCAAGAAAGACCTCGAGCATTGAAATGAGTTTGCTTGCAATGAAATAATAATGGTGAAGTCGTCGCCATGGTTATGATGGTGGCCGTCAGTGGTGATGGCAATGAAGACTATAATGACAGTAGCAACCCAATGCCATACTTATGAAGTGGCAGGTCATTATGCAGCTCTTCTTGAGACCCGTAGAGTGGGTTAGTAAACTGTGGACACGCTGCGGTAGCTTGTCTCTGTTCTTCGTCTCGTCTTATTCTCACGCTGTAGTTCGCTGTTTAATTATGTTATCATCCAATATTCGGTTCTGTGAATTTTAAGTTTACATTTTTTAACACCACAAGCCACCTACTTAATGTAATTTCTTTGGTAGACCGATAGAACATCTACCTATTTCCTTGAATCTCTCGAAAACGAGTACTAAAGCCACATAATTTCTGGAATGTGTTTAGTAGACGAGTAGAAGAGCCACATACTTAATGGAATATGTTTTGTAGACGAGTAGAAGAGCCACATAATTAATGGAATATGTTTAGTAGACGAGTAGAAGAGCCACATAATTAATGGAATATGTTTAGTAGACGAGTAGAAGAGCCACATAATTAATGGAATATGTTTAGTAGACGAGTAGAAGAGCCACATACGTAATGGAATATGTTTAGTAGACGAGTAGAAGAGCCACATAATTAATGGAATATGTTTAGTAGACGAGTAGAAGAGCCACATACTTAATGTGGCTCAGTTTAGTAGACGAGTAGAAGAGCCACATAATTAATGGAATATGTTTAGTAGACGAGTAGAAGAGCCCATACTTAATGGATATGTTTAGTAGACGAGTAGAAGAGCCACATACTTAATGGAATATGTTTAGTAGACGAACAAACGAACGAACGAATGAACAAACTTTATTTTCAAAAGGTTAAGAATTGGGCACGCAGGCCCGTCTAACATTCTGCCCTTCTATCACTCTCTTTCATACATTATTTCATTCACACATCATTCAAGGCTAACAGAACAACAACAATATAAAAGATATGCATTATAAAGGCATGGGCAAAATGCGAACATCAAAACTACACGACACAGTAAAATTAGATAATGGTCTGACACTTGTTATTAGCCATGTGGAATATACTGGCCTACCAAAAGGGGACTGGCTGTTATACTAGGGTTTTGTTATACCGACGAGTTGAAGAGCCACATAATTAATGGAATATGTTTAGTAGACGAGTAGAAGAGCCACATACGTAATGTGGCTCAGTTTAGTAGACGAGTAGAGAAGCCAAATAGTTAATGGAATCTCTTTGGTAGACACGTAAAAAAAGCCACTTTTTTCTTGTTGAATATTATATATATCCCTTGCAGGACGTTGCAGTCAACACCAGCATTTTTCAGCTGCTGTTGATGTACTAGGCACATTTTACGTTCAGTAGTTTGCCGTTGATTTCTGGACGACCGGCTCCCATACCAGCACGTTATAACACAACTCGACACGGTCTGCTTCATAAATCGGTCGCGGCTGCGTTTCGAACGCCTGGTAAGCGGCTCACGAACCGCGTTCGCAAGCCTTAGGCCACGGAGACCGTCAAATAAGCCACTACTTAACGAAATATGTTTGGTAGCTAAGTAGATATGTCGCCTGCTTAATGGAACCTCATTGGCAGAGAGGTAGACCAACCGTCTACAAAAGGATTTCCTTGAAAGCTTGGTAGAATCGCTGACTACTCATCATTATATAGCAGTTAATTTGCACAACGTCGCTTTAATCACGGCTCGCCGAAAAGCCTCTCGATCTCTTACCGTGTCTTCCGCCACATGCACCCACATGACACAGGTGTTTACATAGTGTTGTGTTCATGTTCATGCTAGTCAGCCCCTGACTCATTTTCCATGACCTTTCTCTTCCATCACTGTTCTATACCAGCTGTTACCTAATAACAAATGCCAGCGTCAATAGGCCAAATCAGAAAATCAGAAATGCAGATGGCATGTAGAAATAACATCAGTATTACATTACGCCAAGGTTTGTGATGATTCCACCATGCAATACGTTTACAAGACGCTATCCATCAGAAGACAAGGCGATTGTACAATGGTAAGAAAACACAAGACCGACAGCAGAATTGATGGAAACATGGAGTGACAGATGCAGCAGGCATCGCCTTGTGCTGAGTAAACACTAGAATCTTTGGTTCATGTGTGTTTGTCCACTATTGCTGATGAAGTTTGTGTCGATTCTCAGTCGTAAAATGCTGTTGAAGGTGTCTAAACCGAATGCTCTGAGATCGAACATGTCGGTTGCAATGAATGCAAAGGCAAACACTCGAACCAAGGTTGTTGTTGTTGTTGTTTGTTTTTTTTTGTACGTTTGCTCGCTTTGAATTCAAGCGTAATTCTAGTGCACTGGGCTGAGTTTTTTTGCGTGTGGGTTAGCTTTTCCTGTTACCAATTTCCCTCACCATGAGGTGAATCCACTCCGACTTTCGAGGTACGTGTAATTTACGTCTCTTATGAAGGAAGAGAAGTCGACATTTTAGTCCAACTGACCGGTGTAAGGGTTGAACCCACTACCTCCGCATCAGCGCAGTGGATGTTAAAGAACAAGCGCTGTTATCCATTCGACCATGCTGCCCTCCCTCAAGACAAGCATGAATGTAAGGATGAATATTACGTGTAGCGAGATGACTGCGGATATGAGTCACGGACCATTTCGCAAACACTTAAGAAATATTTCAGTGCTCTTGAACTTAAATGTTATAGAAAAGTGTTTAGAATGATGTCATACCACGAAGGCGAAACATAATGACAATTCTACTAGATCCGAACATTCATTAGAATGACGTCATGCCACGAAGGCGAAACATACTGACAATTCTACTAGATCTGATCATTCATCAGAATGATGTCATAACACGAAGGCGAAACATACTGACAATTCTACTAGATCCGAACATTCCAGAACACTGGTTTATAAACGGAAACACGTTTTGGAAGCTGCAATTACTTGGCCAAACTAAACGCCACAGTAGTTTGAAAAGAATTGATACTCCCAGGGGAGGGAGGGGTGCGTCCACTGAGGTCATGACTCCAATTCGACATTGTTCTCTCCGGATCCGAACCCTGTACGCTAGCTTCAAGATAAGTGTTAACCGTTGATTGCAATCGTCCCTTATATTGTACTATGTCTGCCTATCTGAGAGCAACCCTACCCTCGGGAAAGCCAATGACTTGCATTTGGTTCTTAGTGATCTGCTTACTGCTTACGAAACCTTTTAACTTAGTCCCTAGAAAGCCAACTTCTTTCCAAGGGCCTTTTGACCTCTGTCGCTTCCTCCGTACACCAGGCTACATCCTGATGGTAGGCCTTGCCATCATCCTTTCTTCTTACCAGTAAGTCCACATTTGTACACCCTCAGAAGAAGCCAGCACAAAATCTTAAGTTGGCTGTTGATTTGCCGGATGGGTCGTTTATTCCCTCGGCCTATCTCTTCGGCAGAAAAGGGCAGTCGCATGACGCCATTCTCTACCATCAAAGACTGCCGTGTGGCTGCGATGATGAGACTTTAGACGACATTTCTCTATTCTTGTGCCCACTGTTCCTACCTTGCAGAGTGACCAATTGGGCAGTCACGAGAAATACACATTGTTTTCGATCTTGGTTGGGTTGTGAGAGCTTGATTAGGCTACGCTCTGAAGGAAGAGCCACGGACCATCTTACTTAGTCTATTTGTTCCATAAGCTGATTCTGTTGTTCCGTAACCAGCATGAGTCTCCTCTGCAACATCTGTTTCAGCACCAGAGTTCTCAATTATTTCTTTCAGTTCCACCTGTTTAAATAACCGTCGTGTGTAAGACTGGTGACCAGATCGTTGTACTATGTCATCAAATATATGTTCTGCTCCTCAATTCTTATTCGACAACCACTTAAATCAGCGTCAGATGCCGAGCCGGTGAAGAGTTTACAATGTCTGGTCATTTCTTAAATGTCTAGATTGTGTAAAGATATCGCCATTGCCCTTCAGGTCTACGGCTAACTCTCAGTCTTTCGCACTATCGAGGATGGACGGCAGATTAGCAGGTCTTACTACTCTCTGCTCAACTTTTGGAAAGTATAACGTATAGGCCTTAGCTGTGCTGTTCTAGTTCGCCTGCAGTCTCCCTAGATCCACTATGGCTGTCAGCTTAGTGAATACTTTGTGGTGGTGACAAGTGAATATGTCTTGCACAAAAGCTATCTTACACGAGGACGTGTTCCAGAATCTACTTCACTCAACAACCTATGGACAAGAGGGAGGTTGTCGTGAGGCTGTGGGACCAGGTGGAGAAGGTAGGGGAACAGATTTAGAACCCGTATGTGGAAAGGATGAGATTGCCGAATGGGGTGGGTGTAAAAAGGGGGGGGGGGTGGTGGCAGGCATTCTGGTAGAATCTCAAAACTGAGAGGGAAGTCCAGGAGAAATTTCAGTCAGATAGCGGTGGGAACGATTAGTAGTGGGACTCTTCCCTGGCTGTTGAACGAGGGGCGTGGAGGAGCGTTTTTGGGAATGTCCTGAGTGCAGTGATGTCAGTTCTTAGCTCAACACAACTCAGCTTCACTCAACAGACGGGCTATGTATTTCCGTCTGGTCAGGGCGGCAGCTAATGGTAGGATGTCGTAAAGCGATCTGGCAATGATGTGTAGTCGCAGTGGTGTCAAGTACCAAAGGTAGATCCCAAAGATTCATAGTTACAGACTTGTCATATACTATATGTCGATCCAGGGCATGGACATTTGCAAGACCCCTTCCACGTTACCAACTGTCTTTGTCGGACTGTTGAACAGCCTTTTGTACTATGTTGTCAAACTCTTCCACAGATGCCCTGTTCCATCATGTCTATGTATTCCCTGGCTGACGCCCTGGGCCACAGCCGGACCATGTCTTGTCCGAAACCTTGTTTGTTGGACTGGATATATCTTATCACTGTGGGCAATATCTGGGCTGAGTCGACAGCATTGTTAAATGTTAACATCCTTCCTGCTACTGCACGACAGCCTAGAATCTTATAATTAGTTAGTCGACAGATCATCCTCGTTGCACATCGAACCATTCAGTCCATAAGTGCTCGGATCCCCTCCTCAGCAAATCCTGCAGCGTGTAGCGGCTAACGACGCCAGTTCTGTGTTGGTTTATCAATCTTCTTTGGCTTCCTGCGTAGTGTTCTTGTTTGGCCACCCCTCTTTTAATTTGCTGCTCCTGCAGTTTTTCCATTGTTGTAGATTCACAGTCATCACTTGGTTCTCGCAAAAGTCTCACTTCTCGTAGAGCATTCAGAATGTCAGCCTGGTCCATGGCGCGTCCGCCCTCCACAGTAGCCTCACCTGCGAGCTTGTCAGCCCGCTCATTTCCTTGTACTCCCGCATGACCTGGCACGAAGATGAAACTAATCTTTGCCAGCCGAGACCGCTTCAGAGGCAGCAGCCATTCTCTTCGGATCGACCCCTCCTCTATCCTCTTGATCATGTTCATTGAGTCGCTAAGGAAACAAGCCCTAGTGAATGTCTGTGTCTCGAGCCATGTTATTGCTTTACTTACTGCCATGACTTCCATGGTCAGGCTACTTGTGGTTTCAGTGAAAGCACCAGAGTCCTCCTTCACAATTCTCCCTCCGGCCCGAGCTGTAAAGGCCCATGAGCTTCTCACATGTCGGACGACCGACCCATCTGTGTAGATGACCGCGTCACCGTCTAGCGAATTCTCGAAAATCAACGCTTGTACTTCAGCCTCAACAGCAGCCGGATTTTCTTGTCTGCATTTTCTATCTAGTTGGATGCAAACTGAAAAGGATGTGCAGAAGTCTGTTGGCACTTGCACCCACTCCTCGCCAGGTTCTAAGTCCTCAAGTGAACACACCTGTTAAAGAATGTCTTCGGCTTGACCCATCCACGACCGTCCTCTTTTTAACCTGCTGCCCTTCACCTTCCTAATTTCACTATGCAGTGGATGTTGTGTGTTTGCGTTAATACTGAGGTAGGCGCGTGCCCTGCAAACTTGTATTCTCTCTTCAATGGTTGGAAAATCAAGAAGGTAGCGCATCGCCCTGCATGCTGTATTAATCTTATAGGTACAACGCCAGCCTTTAATTTGAGATTAATACTTCTTTATGTTATCTGTTTATTGTTTTATGTTCAGTGTTCCGATAATAAAGACTTCGGTCAACACGTTCGCCTGTATCTGTGATTTTCCCCATTCGACGAACTTCGTAATCATACTTGATGTTTTTATTCAGACTCCAGTAACAAGTCGGCAGCAGCCAACCTCCTTTTTAGATATCATTCTAACTGGGGCAGACCTGGTTTGCGTTACTATGTGGGCGGTATGAATGTTCACAACATAACATAAGTATACTGCCACCGCCTTTGTTCTGAGTAGCGGGGATGGACGTCTTGACCACTCGGAATAGAGCATTAATTTCAAGAGGCACCTTGTTTGAAATCGAATGTGCTGAATGGGACACTGCTCGGGGTAGTTTTCACATTATAATGTTCGGCCATAATAAGAATGAGTATAGCATGTATTCTGGTTTCAGATATGTTTCTTGCCGCTGCTACAAACGTTTGCGCACTGTACTGAAATATTCCTGATGTGAGAGGACCCAGCAGCACTTGCGGTAGTATCCATGCACAAAGGAACAATTGCTCATTGCTAAATTCGGACCCGATACTTTGTAACTTGGAAGTGTACGGCCCTGCATACAAACCACTCCGCTCCATAATATATGTATATATATATATATATATATATATATATATATATATATATATATATATATATATATAAAACATTTGGATACGTGTTCATTTCATTCAAAGGCTGTCTGTGTTGACGCTGTGGATGCGTGCATTGAAACGAGTTTTAACATAGAGGATTTCAGTGAACGTATTAAATGTAGATTTCACGTAACGCTGCAGCAGCTTCAAATTCTCTCCCTGCCCCGATCTCTCTCTCAACGATGTCTGTCATACAAGAGAGTAATTGTGTAGCCTGGAAGCATACAGTTTCACCCTGGGCCGGTTTCGACAAGGCTAGTTCTTCAGTTCCCTACCTTTGTAAAGTGTTTTGAATTATACTCTTTGTTGTCAAAGGTATGACAGAGACTGATAGACGGCCAAATAGACGTACATTTTGTTTTATGAAGAATCACTTTCATTCTTACTGATATGTCTAGAAGTACTCCAGTCTCCTATCATAAATCACAATAACAATCTCTTAGCACTGTGCACAAACTTCCCAGCACCGGCGTTTGTTGCAAGACTACCAAAATAGAGCTAAACCATCACCTGACTCTAATTCGTCATTTCGTGCACAACAACTCGAATTAACGGAGTTCTAACAACAACAACAACAACAACAACAACAACAACATAGTGAGTTACTAATGCAGAACACTTGATGATACTATGAAACAAACAAGTATAAACAAAGGCAATATTCCAAACATAATGGTCTTCTCTGAGACAACAAAATGTCAGAAAACCACAAGGCGCATCCATACATACTGTAAACAATGGCACGCACATAACATCACCACATGGCAAAGACAGTTTCATGAGAGATACTTCCTCAGGGATGTGTCTTCACATGGCCCAGATCAACGGTGAATTGCCTTATTGGCGACTGGTATCCTTCCTCGGCAGGTCTCTCTGGCTGAGGGGTTACAACACTTTCTCCGTAATCCCGTTTGTCACGCAGAGTCTCGTAGCGGGAGCGAGCTGGGAGCGGTTCGTCCCCCGCTGGTGACTTGCGGGACACTGAGCCGGCCGCTCAGAAAGCAATGGCAAACTACTGAGCGTAATCTTGCCAAGAAATCAACAGACAGCTGAAAGATGCTGCTGTTGACAGCGATGTCCTGTAAAGGATATGCGAATAAAAAAAAAAAAAATCCTTCCTCGCGCCCTTTTCTTCATAGATAAATCTCAGAAATGTCTAAAATAACCTGGTACATATTTTAAGAGGCTGGGCCAAACTAAGAACAGTACTGATATTATCATCAGTACTATCAGCGATACCAGTGATAACATCATTCCTGCCATTACTGGAGATTCGACTCTAATAACTGTCTTGGTAACGAAGATAGCCACTATAACATCTCGGATCTGTAATTACATTATAACTACTTGAAGAAGACAGCAAGAGTGATATTATTATACATACTGTGAACGTCCAATGGTCTGAAATGACATTTCCTCTGTATGAAAATATCCTAACTCCGTCACTAAGGCAGGAAGTCGACGTAATCAAACTAGAACTTCTGCTTTCAAAACACAACTCTGAACATGTTGCAGTCACAAAACTCAACGAACCAGTTTTATGCAATAATGACCTATCTACGTCGCTGCAATACACTATATTTATATTGGCTTTTCTTTTAATCGGCTAGCATTTCATTGGAAACTGTAACAAGTAACATTTACCTGATTGGAAACTATCCCAACTCGGAGTTTTGTCAGTTAAAGGATACACACATGAACATCAGTTATAAATAAGTGTAACAGAAGTGTGACAAACTGGCCTGGGTTATCTTCATTATACTATCTTAGATTCGATATTCTGTCAATGTTAGTTGCGTTCCTAGGCAAGTCACAGAAACGTGAACATGTGAACTAGTTTAAATTCAAAGTACGTCCTGCTATGGAGAATTTTTACATTGGTGAGACCTGCTAGCACCACGCTATTGGTTGAAAATATAAACCAAACAATCCAGACGCGGCAAAATATTTGAAAGGCCCGGACAGGAATATCGTGTCACTTTACCGTCTCTCTTCAGGTGGGAAACCCAGTAGCATTTTTTATCGGTGAGCTATAAACTCCCATAAGAATGGCGGTTCTGTGCTTTAGATTCTGGTTGCAACACACGCGTGATAAGATCACACTGAATGCCTCGGAATATTTAACAGCGTTTCATGTTGGAAGTGTGTATGCCTTTATGTGATACTGCTGGGTGTGTGTTTAATATGTTTTTCTTGTACTATCATCCCTTGTCTGTCCTATAAGTGGCGAATTATGTTAACTTTCACATGCATATTCTCTTGTGTTCTACACTAGAATGCACAGACAGCGTTCACACACGCACTTACAGTTGTGACATCTCTAGGAAAGGCCAGTGTGAAGGAAATAAACATCACACGGAATGGAACATCTAAAGTGACTTGTTCTCCTCATCATGATGGGATGAACAAAGATGGGGGATAAGGAGAAAGAAGAAGAGAAGAAAATATACATTCAAGTATCTAGTCACAAGGATAATGTCAGATTTAATATGTATGTACCACATATGTTTAAAAAAGAACAAGCAAAATATGTGTTGTGTGAAGAAAACGAAACGCTTATTAAATAAATCCCTGGAGGTTAGGAGTCTTTGGAGGTTAGAAACATCATTCTTGACATACGGCTGTGACTCATGGACAATTAATTAACAACAACACAACCGAGTGATACCCCAGAGATGTGTTTTACACAAGAATACACTGGGCATCCAAAATGGGACGTTTTGAAAGAAGCAATGACACAAAGACACAAGGTGAAGAAGGAGAGAAAGAAAGAAAGAAAGAAAGAAAGAAAAGTAGAAGAAGAAGAAGAAGAACAACAACAACAACAACAACAACAACAACAACAACAACAACAACAGGAGCAGAATACGAAAAAGAATGAAACAAAAGAATTGAGGTCAGTTATAACAGTTTTGTTTGACTTCTTAGATATCACGCTTTCAATCATGTAAAATAGAACGCTAGCATACCTCCTTTCTCTCTCTCTCTCTCTCTCTCTCTCTCTCTCTCTCTCTCTCTCTCTCTCTCTCTCTCTCTCTCTCTCTCTCTCTCTCTCTCTCCCCTCCTCTATTCACCCTCCCCGAGTCGGTGCATAGCAATCTGAACGTGTGCTTCTCACACGGGACACAAAGAACCGTTCAACGATGATTCTGAGTGAGGCTTAAATGTGGAACTAAACAGCAATTTGGAGTTCAAATTCCAGCTCCTTCTTGGTTAGTCACGGAGTTGGAATCCCGTCAGTCACCGTGAGATCAACTGATAGCTTCTACCAATCATGGCACAACGATCGCATTTCTACCAATGGCGACAGTACCTAACAACTATCTATCTATTAATGACTAAACCAACGTACAGGTATACTAAACACTAAAGAGTACGTATAACAAACGTAATCTTCCAAGGGCAATAGTTTATGGACACCTCTGCATTCAGACATGCACGTTTCACTGTTCGCATATCATGAAGTGATATCTTATGAACATACTAGACAAAGAGATATTCATTCGGTCTTCACAACTATGAAAGAGTATAGCATACCGGGCGCCACACCGTGTTTTCCAAAGCGGCCCCTATTCCATATGCCAGGTCATTTTTTTTTCTCACGCTCCATGTTGACATTATATATTATAGTCATGACACACTGTCATAGTGATAGACACAAGCGTATTGATCATAAAAAGTATCACAAGATTGTTGCCCTTTTCCCGACAGTTTCCAGTGCCACTTATTCAGTATTTTCTATATCCTGGTTCGAGACTAATTTAAACTTCTCCTTCTGCTTCTGCTAGTGGAGATGCTGCTGCTGCTACTACTACTACCACAACTGTGCTGCTGTTACCACAACAACAACTAATACTACTTCTACTATGCTGCTGCTACAAAAACTACTGCTACTACTGATCTTGCTAGTGTTGCTACTACGACTACTACAAGTATCATTACTGCTGCTGCTGCTGGTACTGCTACTACTACTACTACTACTACTACTACTACTACTACTACTACTACTACTACTACTACTACTACTACTACTACTACTACTACTGCCAGTTCTTCTTCTGATTGTTTTTATCATTATCATTTCAAAAATCATTATCATCACCACCGTCTAATCGTTACGCAGTCAATTACTATTTCTGTTTAGTCGAACATAGCTTATGTGAGGTTTATAATTATACCAATATATTAAAATGCAGCAGAACCATAACCTCGCAGAGACATCAACGATCATTTAGTACAAGAAACACCACTTCTATATGCGCACCTGGAACAGGATAGTTCAACAGTGCAGGCGGTTTGAACAGTGCTGAACACAAACACACCATCAGACACTGCTGGAATGTAAATTGAACATATATAACGCTGGCTGTACACACCCCGTGGAAGATCACTTCAGGCCCCTTTCAACTACTACTCTCCCGCCCCGGAATGTCAAGCAAATAATGGGGTCGAAATTTGAGTATAACGGGTGGGTCTTTCTCTGTTGCTAGTAGTCTCTGGCGGAACGTGTAGATAAACATCATGATGGGCTGCTGACTGACAGAAGCACACACGTTTCTCAATTGACAAGCTAGGACAATGAGAGGCTAGGGCCCAATTGAATCAACTATGGTAATCCACGACTGGATGCGAGGATTCATACATTTATGGATGTAAAGGTTTATAATTACACTAATTTAAAATAACAAAAAGTAATGCAGCTTTACAGAATACAATTACAGAAAACACAGGGCGTTGCGGCGACTAGCCTTCATCAGCAACAAACATATACACAAAACGCAAAATATAATCACGGGGAAGACACTACAGTGGCTACATATAAGTATAAGAACAGGGTGAGAATAATGAAAAGATGAAAAGAATTAAAATAATGACGAGAAAATGAAAACATAGAAAAACATGTGCTCCTTAACACAGAATCCCATGCTGTGATATTAACAGTTAGTACTATAGTACATTTATTCCAAGGATATACGCGAGTAACAAAGCGAGGCGTGAGTGTTACAGTTTCCACAATCCTGTTTGATTGTTGTTGATGTAGGGCGGTATCAATTACAATGTGGTCAAGCTGTCTGACTCAGGCTCCGAAGGTTGTGGGGTCGATTCTGGGCAGCGTCCTTCGGTTCACAAGTACGTTTTTTTTCGGAGACTCGTATGGGTCGTCGATGGGGCTACATAATTCGTGCTTTGTACGACATTTTTCGCAGTTCGCTGCGGAAAGGAGACTGAGTCATATGGGATAAAAATCCGATGCAATGAAGTCGACCCTCTCGACTTTTAAGCGACTTTAAGCGACTGTAAGTATCAATTATTGAAAATGTTCCATATCCTTTGCAGGACGTTGCGATCAACTCCAGCCCGAAGTTGATTTACTAGACACTTTTATGTTCATTAGTTTACCATTGCTATCTGAACGAGAAGTCAAAATTGGATGATAAATAGATTTAACTGCCACGGGCTTATAAATCAAACTGTGAACATAAATCGCATAACAACCTCTTTTCATTTAATATTAATACAAAATGTCGGCTACCATACTGACAACTTTTAAGTCATAAGTGTGACACACATATACTTCCCCTTTTCCACCATCCTTTTACTTTTTTTTTTTTGGGGGGGGGGGGGGGGGGGTATTGAATCAGTTAAGCCCTAATGTAGTTAGTTTAGAGCCATTTTTGTTTGTGCCAATTATTGCTTTGGCTATCGTTTTCGGTGTGTTTTTTTTCTTTTCTGTTTTTGTTTTTAGGTTTTTAATGTTCTCGCCACAACGTCGTACGATTTTGTTCGTGTACAGTTGACCAATTACTCGTCGTATTGTATTATCCCCTTGCATTCTTGCATTCATTCTGTACCTCCCCTTTTCATTTGTGAATGGTAATATCCGCTGAACGCGGCAAAGCTTTTAACTAGTGTTAGTTTCACCTCGTGGTAGATTAGGTTTAGAAGCTCCAGTCATTAATCAGAAGTGTCTGTCTATAGGATGCCCCACGGGCACATGACGATGGGTCTTGGTAAGTATGTTGAATTTTACCTAACCCTGGGACATAAACACATAAACCTGATTTGATCGTATGTTGTCTCTGTACTTGATAACACAACCTCTGTTCCTCTATTAACTTCTTTTCTGACATCATTAAGTGAAATGCATTGCATTGTTTCGTCAGGCCCGTGGCTCAGTAAATCCTACTTTAACAAGCATTGTTGTATGATTGCTTTCCCTACTTTTGACTGTCCCAGTCAACACAGGTTTTTGTCTATCTTCGTCTAGTTGCATTCCCTTGACATATCCGTCATGATGGACCCTCCCAGGCTCAATGAGACGTTCTAACGCAGTGGATACACAGCAGAGGGTAATTTCTTTTAGTAACTATCAAATATCATGTGCTTACATTCCATGTCAGGTGTTAATATTTTTTTTCCCGCGTTTCCATCCTGTTTCAGGATATTGCGGACAACATCAGCATCTTTCAGCTGTATGTTGATTCCTAGGCTAGATTACGCCCATCAGCACGCCACGACTTTCTGAGCGACCGGCTCCATACTCTCATAAGTCACTGGCGTGACTCGAACCACTTCTAATTCTCGTCCGCTCACGTCGACCACGAGAGTATTCGGGATTAGCCGAGAAAGCTGCTAACTCCTCGGCCAGGCAGCCGGCAAGTGTTAATATTTACGATACATTAATTATATGCCTGGATGATCTAGACGCCGACGATAAGGACAACAGATTAAAATCAAACGTATTCTTGGAGGAAACAGCAAGAGTAAGACCAGGAAAGAGTATAATCTCTTATAGAAATAATGAGAGTTGTGAGACGAGGCATGTTTTATCCCTATGTCTGTTCAATATTTATATAGTAGATAAACGGGTATAGAAAGGTAAAAGAATTGATGGGAAAGTTATGAAAAATATAATATTTGCAGTTAGTGTAGTCGAAACAGAGTAAATCTGCAATAATGAGCACCTCGGGCACACACAGTAGAAAATGAACATGGTTTAGACATAAGTGTCATAAATATAAAGAAAACAACTGTGGTTATTAGCAAAGGTAGTATAGTATCCGCCGGTTCCGTGGCGAAAGTGTTACGGACGCGATTTGTGATCCCGTATACCCGCGTTCGAAGCACAGCTGCGTGTGATTTGGCAGCAGACCGTGTTGCGCTGTTTTTCACGAAATTGTATGGGTGCTGGTCGTTCATAAAGCAATGGAAACTACTGAAAGTAAACTTGCTAAGACATCAACAACAGCACACACAAAAAAGAAAATACAGGTGTTGACTGCAAACGTCCTGTAAAGGACATGCAACTAACTTTTTAGTATAGTATCAAACAGATTTGATAATTGCATTGAATAGAACTGCATTCGAGCTCGATAATAGATTTTGAGGCAGTCGATAGTTGTTCTTACCCAGGTAAAGTAATACCGGTCAGTTGGACTAAAATGTTGACTTCTCGTCATTGACTTGAGGACGTAAATTACAAGTACCTCAGAAGTCGGAGTGGGTTCGCCGGATATCAGGAGATACAGCTAACAGGGAAAGTCTAATCCACAAACAAAATCAGTCCAGTACACTCCATACCAGTGGCAAATACTAAAGTAGTAGCACGTGCAAGTACTACGTTTGAGTTCAAAGCGAGCGAACGCACAAAATGGGGCTGGGGGGGGGGGGACAAACAATGGCGGCTGTTTGGAATAATTAAGAAAGAGAATAGTAAATACAATTCAACAATATGAAACTCCTCCGAAGTCGGAGAGTGTCTGCCTGTACGGCGAGGAACCACCAGTCTGCACACCAATAAGCCAGACATGGGACAACGGATACTCACGCAAAACTCAGGTCCTGTATGACATCACACTGATGTTGGACAACAGGATGCCTTCATCCTACCTACAGGACTTCGCGTTGGAGCTCAAGCCAACGAACACAAGCAAGCAAGCAACAATATGAAACAACTAACGAATGATAATTGCATATGATAATGTGACATAAAGTACAAATTACTGTATGGTGGAAAAATAGGGACTATGAATAAATAATTCGTAGAGTAATGGAAACTTTCAACATGTGGTTTCATAGACGAAAATAAGAAATATAATAGCAGAAAATAAAAACAAAAGATTGAAGAAAAGTATAAATACAATAGACAATGAAGAAAACATGACTCAATCAGACCAAAGTCACAGAAGTTAAGTACTAGAGCTGCTTACAGAGATACAGTGAGGTGTAACCTCTTGGATCCTTTATTCTAGACCATGACAATTGAGGTGGGGTGTAAACTCTTGGATCCTTTATTCTAGACCATGACAATTGAGGTGAGGTGTAAACTCTTGGATCCTTTATTCTAGACCATAACAATTGAGGTGGGTGTAAGCTCTTGGATCCTTTATTCTAGACCATGACAATTGAGGTGGGGTGTAACCTCTTGGATCCTTTATTCTAGACCATGACAATTGAGGTGGGGTGTAACCTCTTGGATCCTTTATTCTAGACCATAACAATTGAGGTGAGGTGTAAACTCTTGGATCCTTTATTCTAGACCATGACAATTGAGGTGGGGTGTAACCTCTTGGATCCTTTATTCTAGACCATGACAATTGAGGTGGGGTGTAAACTCTTGGATCCTTTATTCTAGACCATGACAATTGAGGTGAGGTGTAAACTCTTGGATCCTTTATTCTAGACCATAACAATTGAGGTGGGTGTAAGCTCTTGGATCGTTTATTCTAGACCATGACAACTGAGGTGGGGTGTAAACTCTTGGATCCTTTATTCTAGACCATGACAATTGAGGTGGGGTGTAAACTCTTGGATCCTTTATTCTAGACCATGACAACTGAGGTGGGGTGTAAACTCTTGGATCCTTTATTCTAGACCATGACAACTGAGGTGGGGTGTAAACTCTTGGATCCTTTATTCTAGACCATGACAATTGATGTGGGTGTAAGCTCTTGGATCCTTTATTCTAGACCATGACAATTGATGTGGTGTAAGCTCTTGGATCATTTATTCTAGACCATGACAATTGAGGTGGGTATAAGCTCTTGGATCCTTTATTCTAGACCATGACAATTGATGTGGGTGTAAGCTCTTGGATCCTTTATTCTAGACCATGACAATTGATGTGGGTGTAAGCTCTTGGATCCTTTATTCTAGACCATGACAATTGAGGTGGGTATAAGCTCTTGGATCCTTTATTCTAGACCATGACAATTGATGTGGGTGTAACCTCTTGGATCCTTTATTCTAGACCATGACAATTGAGGTGGGGTGTAACTCTTGGATCCTTTATTCTAGACCATGACAATTGAGGTGAGGTGTAACTCTTGGATCCTTTATTCTAGACCATGAACAATTGAGGTGGGTGTAAGCTCTTGGATCGTTTATTCTAGACCATGACAACTGAGGTGGGGTGTAAACTCTTGGATCCTTTATTCTAGACCATGACAATTGAGGTGGGGTGTAAACTCTTGGATCCTTTATTCTAGACCATGACAACTGAGGTGGGGTGTAAACTCTTGGATCCTTTATTCTAGACCATGACAACTGAGGTGGGGTGTAAACTCTTGGATCCTTTATTCTAGACCATGACAATTGATGTGGGTGTAAGCTCTTGGATCCTTTATTCTAGACCATGACAATTGATGTGGGTGTAAGCTCTTGGATCCTTTATTCTAGACCATGACAATTGAGGTGGGTATAAGCTCTTGGATCCTTTATTCTAGACCATGACAATTGATGTGGGTGTAAGCTCTTGGATCCTTTATTCGAGACCATGACAATTGAGGTGGGTGTAAGCTCTTGGATCCTTTATTCTAGACCATGACAATTGAGGTGGGTGTAAGCTCTTCGATCGTTTATTCTAGACCATGACAATTGAGGTGGGACAACTCTTGGATCCTTTATTCTAGACCATGACAATTGAGGTGGGACAACTCTTGGATCCTTTATTCTAGACCATGACAATTGAGGTGGGTGTAAGCTCTTGGATCATTTATTCTAGACCATGACAATTGATGTGGGACAACTCTTGGATCCTTTATTCTAGACCATGACAATTGAGGTGGGTGTAAGCTCTTGGATCGTTTATTCTAGACCATGACAATTGAGGTGGGGTGCAAACTCTTGGATCGTTTATTCTAGACCATATCAATTGAGGTGGGTGTAAGCTCTTGGATCATTTAATCTAGACCATGACAATTTAGGTGGGGTGTAAACTCTTGGATCGTTTATTCTAGACCATAATAATTGAGGTGGGTGTAAGCTCTTGGATCCTTTATTCTAGACCATGACAATTGAGGTGGGGTGTAAACACTTGGATCGTTTATTCTAGACCATGACAATTGAGGTGGGTGTAAGCTCTTGGATCATTTATTCTAGACCATGACAATTGAGGTGGGGAACTCTTGGACCCTTTTTTCTAGACCATGACAATTGAGGTGGGTGTAAGTCTGGATCGTTTATTCTAGACCATGACAATGAGGTGGGGGTTAAAATCTTGGATCCTTTTTTCTAGACCATGACAATTGGGGTGGGTTAAGCTTTTGGATCCTTTTTTCTAGCCCATGACAATTGAGGTGGGTGTAAGCTCTTGGATCCTTATTCTAGCCCTGACAATTGAGGTGGGTGTAACTCTTGGATCCTTTATTCTAGACCATGACAATTGAGGTGGCGTGGTAAACTTTCTTCCCAGCTACGTTTATTCCCAAACAATATTCCAGGACATTTATGAAACTGAGTAGTTTCCAGAGCTTCATAATTATAAAATAAAGATTACTTGTATTAATCTTGGAAATATGTGTGTGTGAGCGAGCGAGGGTGAGTTTTAGTGTGTGTACGTGTGTGTGTGTGTGTGTGTGTGTGTGTGTGTGTTGTGTGTACGTGTGTGTGTGTGTGTGTGTGTGTAGATGGCGATACGATTAAATAAATGCTTTCACCTAGACAAATAGACACGGACGATAAAACATTCCAGACTATCGTTTGGCTGCATGATATCATTCTCTCAGTTCATTGATTGGGATTTTGAAGGGAAACCACCCAGTATATTTATAAATTAAATCGCATCAGTTATAAATCACACCATCTGTTGATGTATATTGAATACTGTAACGTAGGAAGGTGATTACCGTATCAGTAACTGTTGGATAATTGCGTTGGCAGGAGCGAACTTATGGAAATAGGTGGATGCATTGATGAGTTGATAATGGGAGATATCGCCCGTGTGGTATCTGGGCCTCAGAGTGGAAATACAGAATAGTAACATTGCAAATCAATGTGCAGGTCGTAACAGTCGACCAAGAGGGTTGGGCTTGAGATTGTCTACTTCACACCGTAGACAAATACAATAACCATGGACTGGGCTAGACAGGCTTGGCTTGAGTCATCTTGGAGCTATACTCCAATAAGGGGCTTAAAGACATAATAAGAAGAAGATAATAGGAAATATACTGTTACAACAGAATATTGCATGACTACTTGTTTTGGGTACCAGTGCCACCGTCGTTGCTACTATTATTACCAACAACGAACTCCTACAATTTTTGCTACCAGAACAACAACAACAATTACTACAACAACTACCACAACCACCAACACAACTACTACTAGTAGTAGTAGTAGTAGTAGTAGTAGTAGTAGAGTAGTTGTAGTTGTAGTTGTAGTATTAGTATTAGTAGTATTAGTAGTAGTAGTAGTAGTAGTAGTAGTAGTAGTAGTAGTAGTAATAGTAGTAGTAGTAGTAGTAGTAGAAGTAGTAGTAGTAGTAGTAGTAGTAGTAGTAGTAGTAGTAGTAGTAGTAGTAGTAGTAGTAGTAGTAGTAGTAGTAGTAGTAGTAGTAGAAGTAGTAGTAGTAGTAGTAGTAGTAGTAGTAGTAGTAGTAGTAGTAGTAGTAGTAGTAGTAGCAGTACAGCTACTACATCTTCAAAAATTACTACTATTATCCTTAAACTGAATCCTCTTAAACATCCTACACAAAATGCGTTAATTTATTGAGTGAAGTAATCAATACCACAAAGCTAACCTTTCCGTCTTAGGTAATTTTACAGAGTAAAATTTCAAAGACTTGAAATGTACTAAATGCAGGCCGTACTACAAGAAAGATAATCTATCACTTCTCGGCCTTTTGGCTGAGATCGATGTGTAGATTTATCTGCTCTTGATCTGGCCAGTGTGCAGAGATGGTCATCCAAACCGTAAACTGTAATCACCAAATCACTGACCACTAACACTGGCAGACAGGCCTTGATGGAACACAATGGGCCGAATGGCACATATTGGGACTAAGAAACCCTGAGAGACACAAAAAATGAGGTTGTCATGCACCTTAAAAACTCTTCTTTGCCCTCTGATTTCCAGCCTACCTTTTCCTTTGCTTCATTAAATGTTCACATACATGTTTCTTGTGCTATATGTATCCGTGGTATTATGTGAAAGCGAATCATAGTTAAAAGACATACACTATTCTTCTCTGTCTGAAAACAATGTTCTTACGCTATTTGGTATTGCTCTACAGAATATAAATATACACATTGAAGGAAATGAAATTATTGGAGTTATTTCCCCTTAAATGCTTTCAGCCCATTTTATTTTGTTGAATTGATCACCTTAGCAACATATGCCTGCCGGTCCAGTGGTCGTATGTTTGAACCTCCATGTATCACAAACACGTGCCAATAGATTATCCCCCCCCCCCCTAAAAAAAGCACTCTACAACACAATCTTTCTACCAACTCTATGCTATCAATGCCAAACCTGGACAATGAAAGATAAAGAGAAAAGAAACAATATTTAAATATTGAGCACAACCCACTACTGGCAACGCTGATCGTATTCTGGTATGAACCTAAGGCCTATCCACGTCAATATGGAAGCAATATACTCGAGTTTCGCTCTCGTTTGACATCGTCAGTAGTGCATATCCCTGACTGGATCCGGAAACAAGCCCCGGATCACCGGCGTGTGAAGCGGGTGTGTAACCACGCTGCACACGCTGGACACGCCAAATTATCACAACAGAACATTACAACGTTACCCATCGTAGGCTATGCTCAGAAAACAATATAACGGAAATGATATTCCTGACAAGTAAACTCAACGTATCAAGAAGTGAGAAAATCAGAAATGATTAAATCAAGACTAACAGCAGGTTATGACTTTTCTCCGTAATCTCGTATACTCTCGTGGGTAACGTGATGACGATGAGAATCAGTAGTGGTTCGAATCGCATCGGTAACTTACGGGGCATGTGAGCCGGCCGCTCAGAAAGCAATGGCAAACTGTTGAGCGTAATCTTGTCAAGAAATCAACATACAGCTGAAAGATGCTGGTGGTGACAGCGATGTCCTGTAAAGGATATGAAAAAAAAAAGATTTCATTAGAAAACAAGCAAGTGAAAGTGGTTCGGCCACATAGCTAGGCTACCAAGTGTAGACCACAACAAGCTAAAATATGATGTACAGGCTAAAAGGAACCAGAAGACGAGGCGGACAATGTAAAATGTGGGCAGAGGGAATACCAGAGTCCATGAGGATCTCGATCGATGAAGCCCACAAAAGGGCACTCTCCCGCAGTTTAAGCATCACCTCGAAACTGCAAGGTGCAAGATAAAAAGGTGGTATATACGTATCATTTAAGAATGCACAAACTTTTTAGCATTTCTATCATGAGTTCGGCCACATTGTGATGTCTTCAGAAGTTTGATTCTTTTACTGCTTCGATTGGTGTTGTAATCTCACATAGTTCTAATTCACCACCACCTGATGATGATCAACTCTGCTGCAGCAGTCCGTTGGTTAATTGTAGTTTGTTACTCTTGAGTTTTACTAAGTGTTGAATAATGCTATCACCTCTCTTCCAGCTTAGCTCTGTAGAGTATCAACTACTTCTTAATCCCTTTTGCGCGTGGAACCTTTCGCGACTCTCTCTCTCTCTCTCTCTCTCTCTCTCTCTCTCTCTCTCTCTCTCTCTCTCTCTCTCTCTCTCTCTCTCTCTCTCTCTTTGTCGCTGTTGAGCTCTCTTTCCCTCTCTCACCCTCCTCTCCTCTCCTCTCTCTCTCTCTCTCTCTCTCTCTTCTCTCTCTCTCTCTCTCTCTCTCTCTCTCTCTCTCTCTCTCTCTCTCCCTCTCTCTGTCCCTTAGGATTTAGACTGCAGTGAACAATTTTTCTGTTTACATCCAAACACTATACAGGAGGTCCCCGAGTTACGACAGGGCTCCATGTTTTCAAATTCCCAAATGTAAATCCGTCTTAAGTTGAAACTCAGTGGTGTGATAGTTTTCTTTAGATGGGTTTTTATGGGTGATAACAGTTCCACTTCTTCCCGCTGGGTAGCAGATGATCCTTTGGTACTGGCATATTCAGAAGATCATTAACATATTTAACCCATCTGTTCATTTGGTCTTTATTGTTGGTGAGAACATTCCCTTTACTATGTTTGGTATTTCCACTTAGTAAATTATATTCTCCTACCAATATCCTTGAAGTGCTGCAAAGGTCTCTGAGATTTCCCTTCGCTGCTGCATCCTCTGCTTCATGTGCTGTGCATATAAAAATGGTCTAGTATCCACCTCTTGTGCTTCTTAACCTCTTTGTTAGCTTCTTTATTTTCAATGGGCTCTGACTTTAGCAGCTCTCATTTTGCAATTAATTAAATCTGTTGTTTCATTTTTTATTTCGTCTCATTCATAGAAGGTTGTTGACTTTATCCATGCTTTATGTTTTACATTCTCTACTGGCAGGAATAAGGGCCCAAGTTGAGGGGATAAAGGTCACGAAATAAGTATCACAATAACACTAGGAGAATAGTGATGTGTTTTTTTAAAACAAAGGAAAATAATACGGTTTAAAGCTGTAATTCATACATTAATCCATTGGTTGCAAAAGTGATGTGTTTTCGATGGGTACAAACAACTTTTCGTTGCTTTGCAGGTGGCCAAGAGAGCTTGAGTGCCAGGAACCTTTGTCGAACACAGGGACGATGTTGAAAAGTATGTTGTTGTTTTGGCAATAGTTTTACACAGTAGGAATTAAATGGTTAGAGAACCAGACTTCGGAGAGTGCAGAGTTACCAATTCCTTTGTGTTTACCTTCTAAATCTCAGTATTAGCTGCTGTTATCACTTTTTGTGAGTGCTTCTCTTGCGAAAGACGATCTGGGTTGTAATTTGGATTTACATGTCGCCAGCGCTATGGCCAAGGGGATTCGTAATCCTGCATACGACGTTCTAGACAAAGCTGTGGGCGTTTTGGAAACAGACCGCCTTGCGCTGGTTTAATACAATGATATGAGTGCTGGTAGTTCAGAAAGCAATGGCAAACTACTAACCGTAAACTTGTCAAGAAAGCACAAATAGCCAATAACATGATTGGGCTGACTGCGACGTCCTGTAAAGGATCTGCAACTAACTTGCTTTACACGTTGATTTGCCTCCTATAAAACCAAACAATTCTATCATTTTTAGCCATGTGTCCGGTACAGTTTTCTTCTCTTGGAATATATATTCCACCAGGCAATATTTTCTAAACTAGGCCGGTTTATCCATGTTGAACATTTGTTGAGGTAACAACCCATCTTCACCCTTTCATCTCGATCACTTTATTTCAGCATCTTGTGGTGAATGTTATCAGCACTTGTATCGATATTTACATCCCCTACTCGCACTCTATTCTTGTTCCACTTTGCTCTTGCTGTGCAGCAATTTAGCATTATATTCTTCGCCTCGAGGGTCGCCTTTTTCTTTTGCTAGTTGTTATAAATAACCGAAAAGGCTACTTGCATTTTTCCTGAATCAACCAAGCCTTATGGGTTAAACAGGTAGTTGCATGTCCTTTAAGGATGTTGCAATCAATCTCAGCATATACTGACTGTGTGTGTTTGACTCGGCAATTTTACATTCACTAAGTTAGTCATTGCTTTCTGAACGGCTGATTCCGCATACCATTGAAGTCAGCGAATAGTTTTCAAATGGATCTCGGCTGATGTCGGCCCCTCGACGCGGTATGACAGGTAATTGTGAAAATACATTTCGCTTTCCCGTAAGCCACAGTCGCCGGTAAATGTGTATAAATAAATAATAACTCTGCCAGCCTAGCCATAGCATCATAAGGCTCTTCGTCTCAATAACCCAAGAACCACGCTTCTCACGGAAGATGGTGCCTTGGGGATAATGGTGTCTTAGAGATGATGGTATCTTAGAGAAGATGGTATTTTGGAGAAGATAGTATCTGAGAGATGATGGGTATCTTAGAGAATATGGTATCTTAGAAATTATGTTTATCTTAGAGAAAGGGTATCTTATAGAATGTAATAACTGAGAGATGGTAGTATCTTAAAAATATAGTATCTTAGAGAAAATGTGTCGTACAAATGATGGTATCTTAGAGAAGATGGTATCTTAGAGAAGATGGTACCACATAAATTATGGTATCTTAGAAAGGGTGGTATCTTAGAGAAGAAAGTATCTTATTATGTACGATGTAACAGCTATTTGATATGTTCAATAGTTCTTGCTTTATTGTGGTTGATCAATGATACTGTATACCGGATCTGTCCTACAGCTATGCCAAATTACTAACGCGTTTAATCTTTCTAACTACTTTTTCTCATTAAGAGAATACTAGGATCACACATTATCCTTGAAAGGTTTCCATCCAAAGTTATAACATGCCTTGGTATTTTCTGCATGCTGGGATTCCTGACGTTCCGCCGGCCTATTTACGGCCACCTACATGTGGTGCAATACACGCGCGGACGAAAGTAGCACGCTATCGCCGGGGTCGTTCGCCAGCACATATAATTATTTTAATAGACGAGCGTCGTAACTTGGAAACTTTATAAATCGGAAACTACATAACTCATGAACCTCGTTCAATTGGTGTTTTAATAATAAAGCTTAAGATACCTATTACAATACAGATGCACCATTTACCTAGAATTAATGTCAGGGTGATACAAAAACAGTAACACACAGTGTTGTTTTGTTATTGTTCACAAGCAAGTATGCTTGAAATGAGACAGGAGAGATGTTTAAAGTTATACTTCAGAAAAGAGAATACTTGGTTAACATTTTTGTCACCTCAATTTCTAAGACGTCTTTACATTTAATCAAGATGAAATTACACATGTAAAGTAACTGTTACTCAACGACTAATGTAATGTTACCTCTGGCAGATATCCTGTGATAAACGGGATCGTACTTTATATCAAACATTGTTTTATATAATATGATCCTCTCTCTCTTCTTTCGACTGTCATCCCCACTTCAATTTATGCACCATCCCTCCTATTTGGTCTGTGCACTTCTTGGTTTGCTTTCAATATAGGGATTAACGTTTCTTTCCCCCATTCTCATTTCGTCTTTGCCCACACTCCCCTCGCTGTGTCACTTCCCGTTAGCTGACCTTTGGAGTTCCCGGCGTACATGTTTATTTACGCGTCTTCTGGATTAAAAACTTCTCAAAGCTTTAGTTATATGACCATAAATAATTGCTAATATAGCTGTAGCCGGCTTCGTGGCTTAGAGGTTATGACATTTCTCCGTAATCTCGTATACCCTTGTCGGTAACGTGATGACGGTGAGAATCAGCAGTGGTTCGAATCGTATCGGTAACTTACGGGGTATGTGAGCCGGCCGCTCAGAAACCAATGGCAAACTACTGAGCATAATCTTGCCAAGAAATCAACATACAGCTGAAAGATGCTGGTGTTGACAGTGATGTCATGTAAAGGATATGCCAAAAAAAAAAAAAAGAAGTATAGTTGTATCAGTGTCGTGTGTTTGTGTGCGGACGAAGGCTTTATAGTCGTAACGTCCATATGTTGTTTGTGCTTCTTTTCCTGTAAGGCTGACCAGTTTCACTTTCCATTTTTACTGATTTACTTATTGCATGCAGTGATACAGACCAAGACAGCCCTTTGCAAGATGAAAAACATACTGACCAATAAAAATATGCCATTTGCAACGAGAAAAACAGAGTATTTAGGTGCTATATAGAACTCGTGCTTTCGTATGGATGTGAAGCGTGGACAATGAGCAGAAAAGCTGAAAAACATCCGATGTCTGTGGAAATTTAGTTTCTGAGGAAATGCAAAGAATACCATGACCAGACAGAAAAACCAATAACCAAGTCCCACAAGAAACAAATGAAAACCGTAAACTGATTACAGAAAGTAGACGTAGGCACTCACACATTTTTCGTCACGTTATGAGAAGAAATAAATTGGAGAACTTGGTGACAACTGGCAAGATTGAAGGGAAGAGAACAAGGGTAGGGCAGAGAAGTAAATACCTGGATGCCTTGGCCACGCTGTATGGTCGAGACAAGAACACTGAGCTCACGATTCTAGTAATCGAGTGAGATGGTAAAACATGACCGCATACACTTACCTTGATGATGATGATGATACAGACATGTTACTATAAAGTAATGTAGACGTGTTACTATGAAATAATACTGACAAGTTACCATAAAGTTATACTGTTATGTTACTATACTGTGATACAGGCATGTTACTATATAGTGAAACAGACATGTTACTATATAGTGATACAAATATGTTACTATAAAGTGATACAGACATATTATTATGAAGTGATATAAATATGTTACTATAAAGTGATAGAGACATGTTATTATGAAGTGATACAAATATGTTACTATAAAGTTATACAGACATGTTACTAAGAAGTGATATAGGCATGTTATTAAGACGTGATGTAGACATGTTACAATGACATTATTATAATATGTTATTATACAGTGCCACGGGCATGTTACTATGAAATTATACTGACATGTTACTATGAAGTGATACAGACATGTTACTATACAGTGATACAGGCAAGTTACTATACAGTGATACAGACGTGTTACTATACAGTGATACAGACATGTTACTATACAGTGATACAGGCATGTTACTATACGGTGATACAGACATGTTACTATACAGTGATACAGGCATGTTACTATACAATGATACAGGCATGTTACTATACAGTAATACAGACATGTTGCTATACAATGATACAGAAATGTTACTATACAGTGATACAGACATGTTACTATACAGTGATACAGGCATGTTACTATACAATGATACAGGCATGTTACTATACAGTAATACAGACATATTGCTATACAGTGATACAGACATGTTACTATACAGTGATACAGACATGTTACTATACAGTGATACAGACATTTTACTATACAGTGATACAGACATGTTACTATACGGTGATACAGACATGTTACTATACAGTGATACAGACATGTTGCTATACAGTGATACAGACATGTTACTATACAGTAATACAGACATGTTACTATACAGTGATACAGACATGTTACTATACAGTGATACAGACATGTTACTATACAATGATACAGACGTGATACTATACGGTGATACAGACATGTTACTATACAGTGATACAGACATGTTAATATACAGTGATACACACATGATACTATACAGTGATACACACATGATACTATACAATGATACAGACATATTGCTATACAATGATACAGACATGTTATTATACAGTGATACAGACATGTTACTATACAGTGATACAGACATGTTACTATACAGTGATACAGACATGATACTATACGGTGATACAGAAATGTTCCTAAACAGTGAGACAGACATGATACTATACAGTGATACATACATGATACTATACGGTGATACATACATGATACTATACAGTGATACAGACATGTTACTATACAGTGATACAGACATGTTACTATACAGTGATACAGACATGATACTATACGGTGATACAGACATGTTACTATAGAGTGAAACAGACATGATACTATACAGTGATACATACATGATACTATACGGTGATACATACATGATACTATACAGTGATACAGACATGTTACTATACAGTGATACAGACATGTTACTATACAGTGATACAGACATGATACTATACGGTGATACAGACATGTTACTATACAGTGAGACAGACATGATACTATACAGTGATACAGACATGTTAATATACAGTGATACATACATGATACTATACGGTGATACAGACATGTTACTATACAGTGATACAGACATGTTACTATACAGTGATACACACATGATACTATACAGTGATACAGACATGTTGCTATAAAGTTATACAGACATGCTACTATACAATGATACAGATATGTTACTATAAAGTGATACAGATATGTTACTATGAAGTGATACAGATATGTTACTGTACAGTGATACAAGCATGTTACTATACAATGATACAGATATATTGCTATACAGTGATACAAACATGATACTATACAATGATACAGACATGTTACTATACAGTGATACAGACATGTTACTATACAGTGATACAGGCATGTTACTATACTATGATACAGACATTTTACTATAAAGTGATACAGACATTTTACTATACAGTGATACAGATATTTTACTATACAGTGATACAGACATTTTACTATACAGTGATACAGGCATGTTACTATACAGTGATACAGACATTTTACTATACAGTGATACAGGCATGTTACTATACAGTGATACAGACATGTTACTATACAGTAATACAGACATATTGCTATACGGTGATACAGACATGTTGCTATACAGTGATACAGAAATGTTACTATAAAGTGATACAAACATATTGCTAAGAAGTGATACAGATATGTTATTATAAAGTGATACAGACATGTTAATAAAAAGCAATACAGACATGTTAATAAGAAGTGATACAAATATGTTACAATAACATGATTCTGATATGTTACAATAAAGTTATAAAGACATGTTACTATGACATTTTGCTGACATATTACTATAAAGTTATTTAGCAGATTAGGCTGAGTACGGTAGAATGTCGTACTTGGGTCAGCGTTTCCTATATTCACCCCAGCCCAGTAAGTTAGTGTTTAGGGGTAGGGCAATGTAGTAGGGGTGCTTTTAAGAAGCTGTCTTAGAAGGGAAGCTAGGTTGTATGTTGAGTCTGATAAACAAGTCAGAGTTATTGCATGGAAGACATTATGTCAGCTAGGTTGTATGTTGCTTTTGGAATTCATCATGACACCTGGGAGACTGCAGCCAGAGACCGAAATTCGTGGCGTGCATCATTACGCAAGGGTGCAGTCACTTTTGAGGCAGCCAGGACTGCAATGCAGAAAAGACAGAACAGAAAAAAAAAACACTGCAGAAAATCCTCCTCCTGAAGCGTCAAGCATTCTTTGTCTACATTGTCAAAGAACATTTCGAGCCAAAATAGGCCTTATCAGCCATCTTAGAACTCACGGCTCCATACTTTCAACCCCACTGGATGAAATGAATGGTCATCATCATTCTTGATGGACAAACAACAACAGCAAACAACATGTTGCGTCTGATAAACAAGTCAGAATTGTTGCATGGAAAACAATAAGGTTGCACGATGTAGATTTGAGCGTTACTCGGGTTTATGTTTGATCCAAGAAGGGTACTTAGAGTTTAGAATGTTTCACAGAAAAGCGTGCTGCAGTGAACCTTCTTATCTAATGAGTAAAAGCTTGGTACAATTACTCACAGATTTGAAGGGTATTTGAAAAGAGCACGTTGAAGCAGTAGACATGATGAGCCCAGTGTGTGGAAGGGGTGTTGCCCAAGTAACATAGAAAAATGGGTAATCCAGACACGAATTATGTCTGAAGGGGCTGCTGCCCAAAGACGGTTAGTTTGCAGTTCAGTTTAGAGTGTGCAAGGGGGTACTGCCCGAAGTTTTGATAGTTATAGTCTGTTCAGAAATGAATGCCTTTATTCACGATCAATGTTTATGAAAACTGTCTGTTGCATCATTATGAAAGTTTTCCTGCCGTCTTATATATACCCCCACCCAAGGAATATGTCTTTGATAGGTCCAATGGCAACTTAAATCATCGAAAGCGGCGACATTTCTTGGATGTTTTGGCGATAATGTAGTGAATTCACGCTAACAAACAGGTCTTACAGTAAAGCACGCCATTTCGGATAACGACACAAGTACAAGGCGTAGCCAGATTCGTATGGGAGTGGGTACAATAAACAAAAAAGTCGCTTAAAAGTCGACAGGGTCGACTGCATTGCACCGGGTTTTTATCCCATATGGCTCAGTCTCTTTCCGCAGCGCTGAAAGCGTCGCACAAAGCACGAACTCCGTAGCTCCAGAGACGACCATCGGAAGTCTCCGAAAAAATGCACTCGTGAAATGAAGGACGCGGCCCGGAATCTAACATACAACCTTCGGAGCCCGAGTCAGACGGCTTGACTACTTCACCATGGAGACTTCCGAGAGGGGTACAATGTGTAATAGTTAGTTAGTTAGTCGCAGTTCCAACTTCACAGCAACGGGTCGTCCCCATTATGCTCCGTTCCTGTGCCAGTGAATATCACACAAAACCTCCCCACTGCCCAATGTGAAAAGTGGAAAAGACAGGAGTCTCGACAAACAACAGCCCGCACAGATACACTGTGCATAATGCAGCCGCCAGAATGTCAACACACCAGTCCCCCACGAAACACCCAATTCATCTCTGATGGAATCGGCAGTCATTTTCCTATCTGGATGTTTCCTAGATGTTCACCTACACAGTCCACGAACATACAGTTCATCACCGACGGCAGTGGCAGTCAACCAGAAGCCCAGCAGCCACGCATTTCTGCATAAGGCAAAAACTGGTCAACTCTGGGACATAGCCACCTGCCATCGCTCCGAACATGCAGTCACGTTCCAAAAATAAAAACTTGGGCAGATTCAAAAGCACTTCACACGAAACTCACAGCTCACAGTGTCGCGCCACGCACTCACTCAGTAGCAGGGCGACGGAACCATCAGGTAGGCTACAGTGTTGCTATTCTTTGCTTCCCTTATGGGCCCCGGAAACACACGGGAGACAATGTGTAATATTAATAAAGACAGAAAATTTACAGAGGCATGGGTTAAATAATGTGTAAATTGACAGGAAAGTAGAAGGAATATATTTCTTACCTTATTTTTCATTTTCTTCTTGTTTCTTCAGCTGCTGGTTAATAATGTGTACACAGAGAGTCATGTTACTAGGATGCATTTAGCTTTTTATATTTAGTTCGTGAAAGCTTCCAAATAGCCGTGCGTTAATGTCCGTATGGAGTGACCAGAAATGATACCGCAATTTATCATCATGTGTCAATTTTTAAGGATCTGTTCAGCTGTCTGTCTAGTTCGTTCACACATACACATGGGTGACAGACCCGCTTTGAGTCTTCGTGAAAGATTGTCTACTCTGCTGTTTACCGTTCAGAGACGAAACATGATTACCTGTTTTGCACAATGAAAATAGTTATCATTGTCTCTGCAGTGGGCTTCGTCTTAACGACCAAGATGTTGGTCCTCTTTTCATTGCAGTTTATAGATTGATTCGTATGTACGTGTGTTGTCCCCCAATTTGACAACGTGTTTGCTCTCACGTTTCTTGTTATGCCACAATATGTCAGTCTCCACCGTAATATTACTCTTCTATTGGTATTCAATGCGTTTAGTGGTTTTTTTTTTTTTCAATACCAGGTGTTTGTCACCGTTGAGGGCTTGCGGAATTGAAAATTCATCACCGTGGAATACAAACTATTGCCATTGACATTGTGCTGATCATGTAATGTTTAGGGCCTGCAATTCGATGAATAGTTGGAGCAAAATATCCCAGTAAGTGTACACGTGGATTAAGGTTTGCTATCTGCTCAGACCTTAATCTGTGTCGGACGATTCCAGTAGGTTGATGACAGTTCTCGGTTGCATAAAATTAAATCCATCCTTTCTCCAATAGTCCTCTTCCTCTTTCAACACATGGTCTTCACATATTTTCCAGTAACTTTTATCAATATTTAATAACGCGGACTGGGTTAGTATCTTGAAGTCAGACAATTTGAATGTAGTAATGTCAGCTGCCGCCTGTCCTTTAATTTTAGCCCACACAAGTTCTTGGGGGTTTTAATGAGAATGGTACGGCGGAAGACTCAAGCACCCATGGCCATGCTCTTCTATCAACTTGTCGATTTGATATTTCCTTTTTTTTTATTGCGCCTGTTTTACAAGGAAAAACTACTGTATGTTTTTGTAAATGGTATATTTTCCCTTCGGAGCGATATCTTTATTGCTTCCTTTGTGCTCGATGCCGTAGGTATTTTGTCTTCTTGTGATATGATGCATTGTCCATGATTAGACAAGACATTCTATCTAGGGATGGAAGCACATTAATTCTCGAGCCAATCTCTAAATACATTGCCTTTCATCTCATTATGATAATCCCTATTGTCTGTACGCTTTGATACGAACACGAGTCCAGCATTCCGTAGTAAGCCATTATGAGTACTACCAGCTTAGGCTATGACCAAACGCTGTCTTTTACTACTGGGCACGTATCGCTTTATCTTTTTATCCACTGATTGCCATTCCTTTTCACTTGTGTGGTGTGCAATTCGATCCACGTCTCATCCAAATACACCTATGTCATAATTTTCTTTGCGCATTTCCACTATTTCACGTAGATATCTGCTTCTCATGGCTCCTAAATGCGGTTGCTCGCAAAGTATATTTCTACCTCCCTTGTACTTTCTAAAAGTGGAGCCTACTGTTCTTATAATTTTCCACGAAATTTTTTTGGATAGCTCTATGTTATTGTTCTTTCTCAACCAAACCCTAAGATTTCCTTGCACTCACTGTTTCTTTGGCAATCCAGCATTTGTATAATAGCCCGCCTTATGACATCCTTGTCAAAGCTGTCTACAATTGTCTTTCTACCTACCAGTTTTCTTATCGCGTGTTGGTTTCATTCCAGATTCTTGCACCCATCGACGAAATCTTGTTCTTCTGCGTTCATCCGGAGTTTTTTTCTTTTCTTTTTTTCGGACGTGATTGCGTTATGCCTGTTTACAGCAGAGCTGCGCTCTTGCGCCGTTAGGCCGACACATCTGACTTCTGCGGGCATTTGTTTACCGGGTTAACCTTCCCGGGCCATCGACGAAATGGCCGTTTACTCAAACCCAATGCATGCACTGTTCTTTTTTCGGGATTTGTAACAGTATGAAACAGGTTCCTCTGATCAGCTTCTTGACAAAAATATGTGTACAACTTCATAGCGATGCTTTGAAGTGTACACAATTTCACATTCAATCCCATTAAACAATATTTACACATTCAAATATTAGCTATTAATATTATATTAATGGTAAGATGTATTTATATATTTATTTATATAATCACGATTCATGAACGAAACAACACCTCTGAACAATTCCATTTAACTGCGCGCAGTTCGTGCTACAATGTGAACCAGGAGAATTTTTTTTTTTTTAAAGCTGCGGATGTGTCTGGATGAAGGTGTGATACAGTTAAAAGTTATGGACTTAATCTCTGACCCGTAAATTATATACATGCATGTAAACAAAACATTGAAATCTGCTGTACAATCTCCAGGAAAAAAAATTATTTTTGTTGGGTGGACATAATGATACGGTTATATGCTAAATCTCATCATTTTCCCTCAGTTGGTTACTGAGATATGAAATTTTATATTGGGGCAGACAAAAGTAAACACACTATAGCTGGGAGTTCGCCTCGAAAGTCAGACTAGGGGAAGTTGATTGAGAGGCGAGTAGTTGTGAGTTAGGGAGTGCTGCTCGGAGTCGAGTTAGTTGTCCACCGTGAGTTGACAGTCGAAGTATAGGTTTCACAAGAGATGCCGAGATGTGCTGCTACTGCTTAGAGTTTAGTCGAGTTCGATCTGAAGCAGTTTTGCCTAAGAGTTAAGATGAAGTGCAGTGTGGAATTGAAATGCATATTATAATGTGGAAATGCAGTACAATTTCTAAGCTTATGCCTAGAGTTCAGCAGCTTGGAGTTGAAGTTCGAGAGTTTTTGAGAGTTATTTTGAGATTTTACAGATTTTGAATTGGGGACGTTCATTTGAAACCCGTTCCAATTGCTTTATTACAAAAGCATGAAAGAAACATTAACAGGTGTGGTAGAATTAAACAAAGCATTCATTTTGAATTAATTATGCCCCGGGAAGGTTAACACGGGCAACAAATGCCCGCAGAAGTCGGATGTGTCGGCCTAACGGCGCAAGAACGCAGCTCTGCTGTAAACAGGCACAACGCAGTCACATCCGGAAAAAAAAAATCCGGATGAACGCAGAAGAAGAAGAAGAAGAAGAATTAATTATGCACATGGATTGGTCAGAAGAAGTCGCCGTAAGCATTCAGACAAGCATCCCATTGTTAGGTAGGCGGCGAATGCCGTCCGCAAAGAAAGGATTGTGGTTGCTCACTGAATCAAGTGTTTACAGCGTTCATTACGTCTGCATCTGTGTGAAATCATTTACCCTTGAGAGCTTTTTTTTAGAGGTCCGAACAAATGAAAATCACATGGTGACAAATCAGGACGATAGGCTGGATGTTGCAGAACTTCTCACTTCTTCTTTGCTAATGCTTCCTGCATAATCTTTGCGACATGCGGACGAGCATTATCGTGCAACAAAATGACACAGCGAGAAAGTATGCCGGGTCGTTTATTCTTGATGCTGTTTTGCAGCTTTTCTAGTGTTTGCAAGTAGTGGGTAGAGTTGATGTTGACATCAGGTTCTTTAAAGTCGACCAACATTAGCCCTTCATGGTCAAAAATGCGCTCAGCATAACCTTACCAGCGGAAACCTGTAACTTGAATTTTTTGGCTTCTGGTAATCCAGCATGCTTCCATTGCATGCTCTCTATTTTGCTGCTCGGCTCGAAGTGGTGACACCATGATTCATCGCCTGCCACTATGCGAAAGAGAAATGCATCACCCTCCACTCTGTAACGCAGTAAGAGGTTCCTATTTATGGTGGTCAGTCAACATCCGTGGTACCCACTGTGAACACACCTTCCGATATTGCAGTTTCTTACGAACGACCTTTTGAATTGTCCGAATTGACACATCAAATTCTTTCGCTAGCGAACGTGTGCTTCGACAACGGTTCATCTGTACTGTTGCATCAATTTTGGCGATGTTTTTTTTTTTCTGTTGCAACAACATGCGCTTGACCCTGCCGAAGACGATCTGTCGTGTATTGACGTCCTTTCCGAAACATTCGTGCCCAGTCTGTCATCTCTGTCTTCGACACACAATTTTTACTGTACGCTACCTGCATTCTTCGATGATTGTCCACTAGTCGACATCCTTTAAATGAAAGAAACTGAATCACCGCTCTTTGAGCTTCTTGGGCGGATTTTGGATCAACCCGGCCAATTTCTCAACGGTCAGAAACAGAACCTATGCATCATGGGACGGCAGTACGTGCTATTTTATTCATTGGTCAGTACTTATCACATGACTATGACATGATCATGTTCAACGTAGGCAATTACTCGCGGTGTTGCAGGAACGGATTTCAAATAAACGCCTCTTATGGTTGTTTATAATCTACTTTATTTTATAATATTTTATTTTATTTATATTTTAATTTTTTTATTTTTAATTGATTTTATTTTATTATATTAAATATTTTATTATTTATAATCTATAATCTTATAATCTACTTCTCGGTTTTTTTGTTGTTGTGGTGATTCATTCATTGTCTTATAGTTGTTGGAGGTCATGGGAGTTCAGAAGCAGGCAGTCCTGACGAGAGTTTAGCAGCTTAGCTCAGAGAAATTAGTTCGGACGTCGGCCTTCCCGTGTGCCAATTTGGTCAGTGTTTGATTGGAGATAGTCTGTATGGGGATATTGGTAACTGTTGTTTAATTAATGGAATTTGTTTTCTTTTGGTCACCGTGTTTATCTTTAGATCTGATGGCAGGAGAGGGACTGTTACAGGTGTTGATTGGTTACTGGCGTTACACACTTCGTCTACGGTAACAGTTGTGTGGAGCAGGTCACGTGACAATCAATGATGGAACACATATACGCCACGGCTTCACACCTACTGCACTGTTACAGTGATATAAACATGTTACAAAACGTGATTTTACAAAGTGTGTGCACTTGAATCAATAGAATCGATCCATAACACCAAGGTTTGACATATGAGTAGATGCATGGATGTCTACGCCAGTTTACTGGGTAATTGGTGATGTACTCTAATTAATTCTTCTAAGAACCATTTCCTGCTGTCAACTCTTACAGCATAATGGTGGGTTGTTAATTGATTCAGTGCCAAACAAAACAATTAGGTTTGAACCAAACATGGTACACAATGAAATGAACAAGTATCATAATATAAATTTAAGTTCACTGAGCATTGGGATTGCAGAAGACACCGCGAAACAAAACGAATAACACGACGGCCCTAGTATTGCCATATATCGCCCTTCTATCAAAATGGGAAGTAATATTTGGCAATATATTATCCTTCGGCATTGAATCAGTTAAAATAACTGACGTGTACATATAGACTAAATATGAATAAAATTTGGTGGAACTGCGGTAAAGCTGTGAAAATGTAAACAATATAAAATGACGCAAAGTAGTGCAGCTTTACATAACAGAGTTAAGACACATACAGAACGTTGCGGCGATTAGCCTTCATCAGCAAACAAACACATTTACAAACACAACATACAGACAAGGAGATCTCCTGTGACTACATCAGAAGGTGACGACAGGACGAGAAGAACAAAAGCATGGAAAATGGAAGCAATGAAAAGAAAATGAGAATTAAAAAACTGTTAATTAAGGAGAATGTTAGTTGAAGAACATGTTTAATTGAAAAAAATGTTAATAGAGAAAACGTTCATACTCACCTCACCTTTCGGATCTGTAAGTGACTAAGAAAATCTCCGATGTATTCTGATGCCCGGTGCTGGGTGTTACGGTTCAGTGAGCACATAGAAGGAAGGGCGTGTCGTAAGCACTTTTCCAATCTCTCTCTCTCTCTCTCTCTCTCTCTCTCTCTCTCTCTCTCTCTCTCTCTCCCTCTTTCTCTCTCTCTCTCTCTCTCTCTCCCTACATCTTGCTTCTCTGTGCCTACCTACTTCACGTGCATTACCAGTTGTTGGATCCTATACAGCCCCAATAACTCAAGCACTGGACGAGTAGATCCTTAAATATGTTGCATAACAATCAACCATACTAACTATTTCATAGGGTACAGTATGAGTGAAACGTCGTACGTGTAGACCGACGTACTCCGCATACCTCATGTGGTATATCACAGGCACTTTTCCTCTCTCTCTCTCTCTCTCTCTCTCTCTCTCTCTCTCTCTCTCTCTCTCTCTCTCTCTTACATATTCTTTGCACATGCCCACATACACTAGCATTTTGTCTGTTGAGGTGTGCCTATGTATGTATGCGCGTTCACGCATATCAGTCCACCCAGACTTTAAGACTAGCCCCTAAAATAACACAATGTGGTTTTGGGTAGTACCACCTTCAATCTGGCGCGCCCCATACTTCACCAGCACATCCACTGTGATTGCTCAGATACCCTTGCCAGACAATTTGCCTTCCTCCTACCCCACCCCCTTCCATCTATGTGCTCACTGAACCGTAACACTCAGCACCGGGCATCAGAATACATCGGAGATTTTCTTAGTCACTTACAGATCAGAAAGGTGAGGTGAGTATGAACGTTTTCTCTATTAACATTTTTTTCAATTAAACATTTTCGTCAACTAACATTCTCTTCAATTAACAGTTTTTTAATTCTCATTTTCTTTTCATTGCTTCCATTTTCCATGCTTTTGTTCTTCTCGTCCTGTCGTCACCTTCTGATGTAGTCACAGGAGATCTCCTTGATTGTATGTTGTGTTTGTGAATGTGTTTGTTTGCTGATGAAGGCTAATCGCCGCAGCGTTCTGTATGTGTCTTAACTCTGTTATGTAAAGCTGCACTACTTTGTGTCATTTTATATTGTTTACATATAGACTAAAGAATGACAATGACGTAAACACATAGCTAAGAACGACAAGCCACAAACTTGAACGACGAAAACCTACCCGTTGAATTGTCAGCGGGAGTCCGAATTCACTGCCTCCGATCATTCGAAATCCCCACGGCATGTTGGTACTGGACCTCTGCAACCAAACTGTTTCCATTTTGTCATGAGTTCGCGTTCTTCCTGTGCCGACCTCGGAAATAGACTGCAACAAGTAACAAAGATGATTAATACTAAGTTTGCCATAGTCGTACATCGTTATGGAGATTGGAACCACGAATGATCTAAAGCGCTGGCACTGAATATTCTGTGATCTGACGGCGCGGAGATGGGTTCATTTGGCACACCGGTGAGTTACTTAAACGTTGACTTCTCGGTGAGAAAGTAATGGTAAACCAAAGAAAGTAACCTTGCCTACAAAATTAACCTGATGTAATTCGCAACTTCCAGCAAAGGACATGCAATATTTATACATCTCATATATCAATTATTTTATGCTGTTTTCTTTAGCATATTTTTCACTGCCGCCATTAATTTCATTGTCTTAGCCCTTTTGTTTACATGCATCATTCATCCAGTATTTTGTCATGTGCACAATTTTACTCACCCCAACATTTGATGAACAGTTTTCAAGAATTATATCTATTGTAACCCTTATGAACTCTACATAACTGTGCCACACCCCACCATTTTATTAGCAGTTTTCAAGTATTTTCTATATTGTAAGCTTGATGTACTCTACATAACTTTGCCTTATCCCACGCCTTCATAAATTTTCAAGGACTTTCTATAATGTAACCCCGATGTCCTCTACATAACTTTGCCTCATCCTACCCCCTCATAAGTTTTCAAAGATTTCCTATATTGTAACCCTGATGTCCTCTACATAACTTTGCCTCATCTACCCCCTCATAAGTTTTCAAAAATTATCGCTGTTATTGTAAGCCCGATGTCCTGCCCCTGTTACGGTGAAGCGTAAATTATCCATCACATCTAACTCTATATACTTTGTTGTTTTCCTTTTTTTTTTTCCTCTTTCCCGGCACACCTCTTTTCATATTTGTCTGTATTAGGGACATACGATTTTTTACATGCTCTAAATATCAAATGTTCCTCCATTTTATTTGTGTTAATAACCAATCCTCTTCAATATTGGACATATCTGTTTGTTTTCTTCCCCGCCCAGTGACATTCATTTCAAAATACACAACTACCATTGATGTCAGCATGGCCAAATGGGTAAGAGCGCTCGCTTTTATATATCCGGTGAACTGATGCCGAGGTAGCGGGTTCAACCCCTATACCGGGTAGCTGAACTAAAATGTTGACGTAAATTTCAAGTACCTCAGAAGTCGGAGTGGGTTCGCCTGATGGTAAGGGACACTGGTAATAAAGAATGTTAACCCACACACAAACATCAGCGCAGCTCACTAGAAGTAGTAGCACGTGTATGGACAACGCTGGAGTTAAAATCGAGGGAACGAAAAGAAAAATAGCATCACTAAATACTTAACTAGCACCCATGTATTAATTCACAATTGTGAATACATAACTAGCACCCATGTATTAATTCACAATTGTGAATACATAACTAGCACCCATGTATTAATTCACAATTGTGAATACATAACTAGCACCCATGTATTAATTCACAATTGTGAATACATAACTAGCACCCATGTATTAATTCACAATTGTGAATACACAACTAGCACCCATGTATTAATTCACAATTGTGAATACATAACTAGCACCCATGTATTAATTCACAATTGTGAATACATAACTAGCACCCATGTATTAATTCACAATTGTGAATACATAACTAGCACCCATGTATTAATTCACAATTGTGAATACATAACTAGCACCCATGTATTAATTCACAATTGTGAATACATAACTAGCACCCATGTATTAATTCACAATTGTGAATACATAACTAGCACACATGTATTAATTCACAATTGTGAATACACAACTGGCACCCATGTATTAATTCACAATTGTGAATACATAACTAGCACCCATGTATTAATTCACAATTGTGAATACATAACTAGCACCCATGTATTAATTCACAGCTGACATATTTCTGAATGCAAAACAGCTACTGTAATTTGTAAAACTAAAACTGCTGGTCAATTTACATCTGGGTAATTTAAATTGATGTTACTGCTTCGATTTTGAAACTTAGTATACGCTCTTGGATTCACGGCTGGTTCACTTACTGATAATTAAAAACTACATCATTAAAAAAGAAAACTCACACCGTTATTTGTACATTGAAAACTATTCTTTCCCAGATTGCATACTACTCATAAAATGCATGTAAAGTAAGGCTCACTGGATTTAATTTTAAAAGAAATTAGTTGCATGTCCTCCACAGGACAACGTAATCAGCCCTTACATTTATTGGCTGTTTGATATTTTCTAGGACATTTCAAGTTAAGTAGTTTGCTTTCTGAACGGCCGACGCTCATGACATTGTGGAAATCAACGCAAAATGATCTTCTCCAAAACTGACTGAAGCTGACTTCCAACCCGGTATGTCTGGTGTATAAAACTACGTTCGCTAACATCAAGCCGCAGAAGAGGACAATGAATGTAGTAAAGAAGTAATTATATCCCTATAACAGTTTCCATTATAATATTTACCGCTTTGTTTTCTAATTGTGAAGTTCCATGTACTTCAAGCAGATGTTTCATAGATTTAGCCAAATGTTAGAATAGCATGCACACTCTACAACATGCGTCATGGGCTACAGCGACTGATGAGGAAATGAACACAGAAGAACTGGGCGGCTGTTTCACAACAATACACAGAATCAGTACCTCAAGTAGAAAAATCTTCTTCGAGTACAAGAAACGCCGCTGGTGAGTAGAATGTAACTAAAACTCTTCTCCAACACTCGGTCAAACTGAGTATGAAATATGCACGGCTGATGAACACTCAGTGGAAACAGCATGGAAAGAAGGCAACTTTCACATTTGTTGCTAAACCGTAGAAATCTATCCGCACACCTCTACTGAAGATCATATAATACGTGGCTAATTTGGGGCTTAGTAATTAACACGGTAAGAATTTATTGACAAAAAGCATATGAAAGCAATAAACTCGTGAGATTCTTCAGTAGCTCTCCCGTTCCCCATTTCACCCATGTTTATAGCTGCCAGTACGCTCCATCAAATGCTCCGGCACATTGAACCCTCGAGTTTCCGAAGTTATAACAGAAGCGGTTCACTCGAAATTACAAACCACTAGACAATTTTCTGGAGGAAACTATTAATTACCATCATAAACACAAACTGTAAATTCTGATCAAGCACGTACGCGCTGAAAATCGAAGAAAATTCACAAAAAATAGTCTCATTTCTGGGAAACTGAAATGCTCTGGCCATATTAAATGTCCATGTGGCCTGTACAGAACAGTCTTAAAAAGTCTGACAAGTCGAGAGAACCGACTTCATTGCACCGGGGCTTATTCTATATGGCTGGCTCTTTTTCCGCAGATCAACCAGCTGAAAGCATCGCACCGAGCACAAATTCCGTAGCTCCAGCAACGATTCCCCAGGAGTCTCCGATACAAATGCATTCGTGAACCGAAAGACGTAGCCCGGACTCGAATCCATAACCTTCGGAGCTCGAGGCAGACAGGCTTGATCACATCGCCACGGAGATTCCCTGTAAAGAATAGTTTTGGAAGGCATAGGTTCCTGGAAGAAAAGGAAGAAGTAAACCAGCCCGCAGATGAACACAGTACATTGCGGGCACCTTGGGAATGAGGGTACATGAGGCAGAAGCAGTAGCAAGAGATGCGGAAACGTTTTGGCGAGCAGTTGTAGGAGAGGCTCTCCGCAAAGAATCTGCTACATGATGACACCCTGGTATACACCAGCAATATAAATGGTACTGAAGCTCAAAATTTACAGGAAGCCAGAACATGAGATGGTACATAAATCTCATTATAACTGATATTGTTGGTTTGTTGATTGATGGTTGATTGATTGGCTCGTTGGTTGTGAATTCTCTGGAAGACTGGATTTTAACTCTTAAAACCGACGCATTAGCATCCAGGTCATCGAAGCCCTGAACCGGGCTTGCATCTGTCGGTGTCACGTTGGCGTTGAAACTTTTATTCCATTCAGTATAAAGTAACATTTCCACGGGTAGTATATTATAGAGCTCTTCTTCCACCTACCAAACTCCAGACACGAGCTGTGTTAGCAGAACCGGAAGAGGATGTTCCCATTTGCGGAGATATATATTGATGTCATCAGGCTATGATTTAGAACAGCACTAATGCACAGGCTAGGATTATGCCTAGGTTAGTTATGTTTTCTCCACGGGTTTTAGTTACAGGTTTGGCTTGTAAGAGATCACTTTCATCGCATGAGGATATCTCCTAAATGCTCCAATCTCATCCCATATATTACACAAGAAGAATCTCAGCATATTGCACGGATTCGAGCGAGAATCCAAATGAGTGTATACCAGAATTGCACTTGCTATACATTTTTAAAAGTGCTTTTCTAATGTGGAAATTGTCCATGGGCTTAGTCGGTTTATTCGATCGATTTCGGGCTACTGATTTAAATAGCAAAACGTGCACATGGAACCTCCGGATTTTTGCCCTTGTCAGAGAAAGCTAGTTGTTCGAACTACTACCCCACAATGATGAAAGGGATAGAGGCATGCCTTTAATCTTATTGTTTTGTAAATTTCCAAACTGTGAACACCGTGAGACGAACCAGGTCTGCTCGAGCGAGAGGCGGACGCCTAGACCACTGAGATACTTCCTACCCAGATTTTATGCATTTCACTGTCAACAAACTCCAACCCAGTACCCAGGGATTTATATATTTCTTTGTCAATAAACTCCAACTTAATGTCCAGGATGTTATATATTTCATTGTCAACAAACTCCAACCTAATGTCCAGCAATTAATACATTTCATTGTCAACAAACTTCAACCCAATGATCAAGGGAAATATAACTCATATAAATCGATATTTCCGATTTAAAGCAATATACCCAAATGTCCTGTTCTAATGTATAGCAATATCTACTTCAGGTGTGTATGAGGATGTACAAATGCTTGCGTACAAATGGACTAGAAGCATGGAGACGAACTGGTAAGTTAACATCATAGAACTGACATGAGTGGAGGTACATGTATTTCATATTGTCAAAAGATTCATGGAATCAGTACTTAATATGCAATAGAGCCTATTTCTGAATTTAAATGACCGTTCGTCGTTGTTTAATGCTACCTCCCCAAGCTAAAGCAACGTCGTAATCATTTATGAAACCTAGTCTTTAACTTGCAACTAGGCAAAGTTGGCTCTGTGTTACTAGGGAACTTAAGGGAGGCTATAAAATAATGTCACCTTAACGTCCCATGCATTTGCATCAAGCGACTAGAAAGCGATGGTGTGGGGCTAGCTTCCCCATCCCGCAGAGAACTTTCAACTACAAAGTCCAGAAGCATGAAAAAATTCACAGACTTGGCTGAACACTTTGAGGAACTTATGTATAATGAATCCTAAGATGGGAAAGCTTCTGGCTTTTGTCGTATCACAACATTAGTCAAAGTTAATATATCCACCACAATTGAATTACAGCAGAAATTAAATAGTTAAGTCTGTGGGACGAAGAACTAAAAGCAGACTAGAGAGAAGGAACTCTGGAGAAGATGCCTATGCACACTAGACGAACGATCAACTACTCGAGCATCAGAGGGGCGCATACAATCTTTTTCCTTGTTTTGTAAAGACTCACACCGTGAGACCTGCAGAATGCGAATACTATTTAAAAAAAATACCGTTATTGTTGGTTCGTGGGGAAATATTAAGCAGGATCATTCAAGAGAGATTAGGAGATACCACTGACAAACAAACACGAGATGAATGATATTCGTTAGAACAGGTCTTGTACTGACCAGACAGACGCATATACATAATAAATAGGCAGAGCAGCAAGCTAAACTAGCCATTTTATATTGAATTTATGTTCTATGAAAAGGCTTTTGACAGCATTGGTAAAGAATCACTGAACTGAATCTCAGTGAAAATCTTTAATTTAATAAGAATAACATACAAAAATATTTTGCTCGTTGGAGCAAAATTTAAAATAAAACTTAAGAGAGCTTTCTATACTAAATTACAAAGATTACACCCAACATATAACAGAGAAAAACTACAAGACATTACAGTCAAAGAGAAATTTACAGATGAAATAAAATGTAAACTTGAAACTTTTCAAAACCCTTTGGAGGAAAGCGTTGACCAAACTTGGTTGAACATCAAGAATACACTTCAATCTACCGCAGAAGAATGTCTCGGTGTGTCAACCACGCATAGAAAGAACAGATGGTTCAATCAAAAATGTGAAGAAGCAGTCACTAAGAAGAAGAATGCCAGACATGTATGGTTAAATGACATCAATAACATCCAAAAGGAAGAGCATTATAGAAATGAATGTAAAGAGGCTACAAAAATAGTCAGACAGCAGAAGCGAGAATATATGAGTAATATAATCAAAGATATGGAAACTAATCACCAGAAAAATGAATCCAGAAAGTTTTTTAAAGTACTGAAGTCAATGAAACGAGGGCACCAACAAAACACATATGGTTTAAAAGACAAAAATGGGAATATGATAAATACCATTGAAGAAATGTGCAACACATGGAAAGAATATTTTATTGAATTACTAAATTGTGAAGCTCCAAGTAACATTTTCCCACAGGAAGAGGTTCTAACATGCGAACCACAAATTGAAGAACCTACATTTGAAGAAATCCTATATGTAATCACACGACTTAAAAACAATAAGGCAACTGGGACTGATGGAATTGCTGCTGAATTTATAAAGGCAGGTGGCCATGCATTACATCTAAAGCTATACGAGCTAATAATAAAAATCTGGAGGACAGAAGAATTACCCCATGACTGGAAAGAGTCATTATTGATACCTATCTTTAAGAAAGGAGACAAGTTCCAATGTGGAAATTATAGAGGAATATCACTACTGTCCACAAGCTATAAGATACTATCCGCAGTATTACTAAATAGACTAAAACCATATTCAGAAGACATATTAGGTGACTACCAGGCGGGTTTTAGACAAAACAGATCAACAATAGATCAGATATTTATCTTACGACAAATAGCCGAGAAACATTGGGAATATAAAAGAGATCTCCATAACATTTTTGTGGATTTTAAAAAGGCTTATGATAGTGTCCATAGGAATAGTCTATGGAATGTTATGCAGGAATTTGGAATACCAAGGAAGTTAATTAACATGACCAAACTATGCATGGAAGATACTTATAATATAGTAACATATAAAGGCAGGAAATCAGACCCCTTCCAAATAACATCTGGCTTGAAACAGGGTGATGCACTATCGCCGCTACTCTTCAATCTGGCTCTAGAGAAAGTTGTAAGGAAGGTAAAGGAGGAATGTGATATTGGAGGAACATCCAAGCTGCTTGGTTATGCAGATGATATAGATATTATAGGGCAAAGTGAACAAAAGACATTAGAAATATTGACTCACTTAAAGGAAAAAGCCCAACAGATGGGGCTGGTTATCAACCAAGATAAGACAGAATATATGGTAATTTCAAGAGACGGAATGGCTAAAAACTCTGGCCACATACAAATAGATAATATGACCATTAAAAGAACGGAAACATACAAATACCTGGGTACAATCTTCAACTGCTCCAACATCATAAGGGAAGAAATACAAACTAGAATCAACTCTGGAAATAAGATATACTATGCACTACAACATCTACTAAAATCAAAGGCGCTATCTCGTAACACCAAAATCACAATATACAAAACACTGATCAGACCAGTTGTGCTGTATGGCTCTGAAACCTGGAGTACAACGAAAGGAGACGAAGCCTTGTTACAAACCTTTGAGAACAAAATTTTAAGACGCATCTTTGGACCCATTAGGGATACACAAAGTGGAGAGTGGAAAAGAAGAAGTAACAAAGACATTTATGATTTGTTTAAGTCCCCGCTAATCACTGGTATCATGAAGGCTAATAGACTACAATGGCTGGGGCATATAGAAAGAATGGAAGATAATAGGGAAACAAAACTCGCTTACACTCAGGAAATAAATGACCGTAGACCCCGAGGTAGACCAAGAAGGCGGTGGAGAGATAATATACATACAGACCTACAAGCACTTGGAATCAACGACTGGCAAGAGAAGGTCCACCAGAGAGACGAATGGAGACAGATTGTATTTGCAGCAAAGAACCTCAATGGCTCGGAATGCTGAAGAAGAAGAAGAAGAAGAAAATACAAAAATGGCATACAGAGTTCTTCATGAAGGACAAATAACAGATTCAGTTGAAATAAGAACTGCAGTTAGACACGGATGTCTTTCTGAAAGCTTTATTTTACTTAATGACTATAAAGTGGATTACCATAACAACAATCCATACTGCCCGAAATGGAAATCAATGGACCCTGACAACAGCTTGATGGTCCTGTCTTCGCAGACGACATTGCTCTTATGCCCGACACATGAAATCAGACGCAAGATAAATTAAGCACTTGACGTCAGCATTGAGCAGATGGTGATTTTGTTGCACAGAATTAGTCATTTGCAACACGTGGGTGCGGCATTTGCACATTTCACAAAGCAGATAAAAAGCACATATCGGCCTCTGGATATATTTGTTAGATAAGAGTATTAAAGTACATTGGTCGGAATGTAGAACAAACAAATCTACCTAACAAGAACTCACTATTGAAGAAGATAGGTTATTAAGAATGGAAAGCATGAGGACAATGAAATATTTTCAACATGAGAAAAGACTGGTAAAGATAATCATGGAGGGAAGTATACCAGGGAGGCCAAAAAGAGGAAGACCACAACGAAACTGGATTTGAGATATGACATAATGTACACATGGCTGCAACAGAGGAAGGACATATGCCATAGGTTTTCAAAGACTGTTTGTTATCAGCACAAAATTCTTCATAGGACAAGCCACAAGATCAGGATCAGTCCATAGATGCAAGTGTTTGAAAGCCATATTATTAAAAAGAACGACCAATAATAAGTTTGATAATAAATAAAATTAGCAAGTGGATGAAACAAGATTCATTCAATAAGATCATCTGTTTACCAAGGATGTTGTCAGATATTCATCTCCCACAGCATCATGATCGGTCTAAGCAACATGGCTCAGGAGTTGACTCATGCTCATAAAATGGGCATCGGATGATTTTGGGACTTGTCTAGCGAACATCTCCGAAGGAAAGCCTGCGAGGGGGGTAAACAGGCGACACCATCTCAGGTGACGTTATCAAAATCTCACTCCAGAAACGGTCATGGGTCCTCCGGTTTCGTCCATAGTAAACCCACCAGCCTTCAGCGACTGATTGCGCATGTCAGATATTAAATGACGAGTTTCCTGGCACGCTTGGTGCACTGCTCCGTCCTGGTTATATAGATCTGTAATCTGAAGCCTGCATTCTGACCACTGATGCCTAATAATCTATTTGCAAGTCCTGGATTGGGCAGTTCTCTATTAGGACTTTCATTATGTCAGCTTGATGCATTGGTTAACCTAGTGATAAGGTGGTAGTGCCAGCAAGCTTATCTGTACTATCATTACACACAACACCCTTATATTGTTTATGATTAAACAGGCGATAATTTGTCCTAAAGTGTGAAGCTCCTAGGAATTCAATGCAATGCCCCCGCGCGAAACCCGCCTCAACTTTCCGGACCTTCCTCAATTAGTCGCTTACTAATTTTATTACTTCACGCCAACGAAATGCCATTGTTACTGCCAACACTTTTCATTGTCATTCTGCATGCGGTTGTATCCACACCACTGCTGGTTTCCTTAACAATTCTACGGTTTGAGCATGCCGAGAATGGGCTCTTTAATGCGGACCAACCGACCCATTTAAGAGTATATCATTACATCCTCGTAATAAGAATTGCCATTAGAGATGGTCATCTCGTTTTAGTATGCCGTGACACAGGATAGGATAAGGTTTAATACACCAGACTGTGATGATTTCCTTGGGACTTACATTTAACACAAGGATGATACTTTACCAAGCGAAAACAGACGCCGATGTGATGTTTTCCAGCATTTCTGGAATTCTAGAGTTGTTCGATTGCCACGAAGAGGCCAATGAAATGAAAACATGTTATACAATTACAAGAAAGAGAAAATAACATTCTGTTGCCATGTGGTGAGAAGAGAGGCTGAGAAATGATACTGGATAGACTGAGACGATTTCATGGAGGAGTATCATCAGTAGAGTTGATCCAGAACACTAGGATCTATGGAGAGACACGAACGCTTATGCCAGTTGCCAGGGTACATTATGATGATTGATTCATACTGACCAATGACCTTAATTCATCTTTATATGGTGCATGCTGAGCCATTATCTCCATTGGGATGAAGGCTGCCGGGAGCACATTGTGCGCTGAGAAACGGCAAGAGTCAGATGACTCCCTGTGACGATGGCAGACACTCAGAACCAAACTCTTACATCGCCGACCAAAAAGCTCACAAGCATGATTAGAGTGAGTGTATTGCCTTCCTACTAAGATAGAATTAAGTCAACAGCATTCCTAGTTCTTTAAGTCGTTCACAGGTGAATCAAC